>JAFIDM010012231.1:80818874-80838807 GCA_023159025.1 Thereuonema tuberculata
AGCTCAGTGAATTTGTGTTTTGTTTAGTTATGTGCGTTCTTTGTTTCTATTTACAGAAAAATGATTTGTGCATATCATTTTTTACAGGATTGATCCAGTTTCCTAAGCAGAGAATTATCAACAAAATAGAATATCGATTTAGGGAATCGTTTGAAATAAAATCAAAGAAATCTTTACTGGTGTTAGATGTAAAGTTGTTTTACCAGTCAATATGACTATCTTATTTATTTTCTCTAATTGATCTAAACAAACTTTGAATAACTAAAAGTCAATAATCATATTTTATTCATTATTATCTAATACTGATACACTCACTTCCAAAAGTTAAGCACGGAGAGGAAAAATGTTAATTTCCGTAAGAGATCTGAATTAAAGAAATTAAAGAAATTTTTTGCAAAGTTAGAAGGAAGTATGCAAATTATGTAGGTAACAGCCAATCACGGTTTCGCGTCGAGAAATATGCAAAACAGGCAGTCGTATAAGAAGCCGGCATTGTGAAGGGCTACAGGAGTTGCATATAAGTGCTGATGAAACATTCGTATGATTTGTTTTCAAGCTAGACGTGTTTCTATGGCTTCCAGAAGACGAATGGAAGATTCTGAGTGTTGGCGGGCTGTCGGACGCAGTGAAGCAGGACAGTCTACAGCAGATGTTACTCGTTTCTTCGGCGTTCATCATTCCGTCATTTCACGATTATGGAAACAATTCCAAACCAGCCAAACAGTTGTCCGAAGACCTGTAGCCGGTCGTCCAAGGGTTACGACCCCCGCGGAAGATCGATATATTGCTGTTGTAGCCAAGCGGAATCGAAGATCGACCTCCACACGTGTGACATCTATGGTTGTAGCGGCCATTGGTAAGACGATATCTGCCACTACTGTTTTGTCGAAGGCTACACATGAATGGTCTGTACGCCCGGGTACCACGAGTTTATGTTCGTTTATCCATCCAATCCAGAGGGGCACGATTATAGTGGTGCCGCCAGCATGTGAATTGGAGTATATCTGATTGGGGTAACGTTATGTTCACAGATGAATCCAGATTTGCCCTACAACCCGATGATAAACGTGTAAGGGTCTGGAGGGAACAAGACACACTCAATCGGCCCCAGAACATCACCGAAAATCACGCATTCCGCGGTGGAAGCATCATGGTCTGGGCAGGGATTTCATTGGAATATCGCACCGACCTGCACGGCGATGTTCTGTGACGGCTATACGGTATCGAGATGAAGTCCTAGATCCCATTGCGAAACTGTACGCTGCAGCAGTTGGTCCTTCTTTCATTTTAATGGACGATAATGCGCGTCCCCACAGAGCTGCCATCGTTGACGACCTTCTGGAGAGTGAGGGGATTGCGCGTATGGAGTGGCCGGCTTTCTCACCGGACCTTAATCCAACTGAAAATCTTTGAGATGCCCTCTGCCGTGCTGTATGTCGACGTTTCCCACGTCCAGCCACTTTCAGAACTTTAGAAACTGAACTTTGTATGCAGGTAAGGGGTGCTCACATACCCTATTAATGTCGGTTTTTATTGTTTGTTTTGAATTTAAACATCTTTTTGTTAATGACGCAAATAGAATGTCATCTTATAATTTATAAAAATTCAATATTTTGTTTATCTCTGTATGTAATTCTTTGTTTTGTTTCATGAATAAATATAGAGCTACTTACTTGCAGCATTTCATGTCAATCAAAGCAGTACTTGTCCATTTTTTCGCATTTTACCGCTCCGTGCTTAACTTTTGGAAGTGGGTGTATAAAGGTTTAGGCGGCGGCCTTCCAAGAGGCAGATGTGCCGGAACCTGGGTTCGAATCCCAGCAGCGGCATGGCTGTTTCCTTTCCTTTCCTGTATTTATCAACCTCTTCTTCATTTTTACTTTGGATCTGAAGTCATTCCTTAATGGCTTCTGAGGAAGACAATGGGAAACCACCACAGTACCTTTCCCCAGGATATTCTTGGGTACCATAGAATGCGTACCTCCCTTTTTTCTTTTTTTTTTTTTTGAATAGTATGTAATAATAATTTTTTATCTTAACAAAATTCTAATCAAGCATGACTAAACCTTTTCTAATCTTTACTTATTTTTTGTTTAACTTCGATTACATGGTTTGAAGATTAAATCGGGAGGAAATTCATCGAAAAATACTCAATCAGAAAGAAATCCACAATTTAGAATTGTATTAACTGCCGAATTTCGTAGTAACTTAAAAGAATACAAAATAGTATTGTCATGGTCTAGAAACATCCCTCAGACCCGTAGCGTAGTCATTGTTTTCTATCATATTTTTTTTTTTTTTTTTAATTTGGCTTAAAGTTTTATTATTATTACTACCTCCCCACCCTCCTACTATGAAGGTTACCTGAGGGATAATGCAATTTAATTATCTTTAATTTTTATCAAATTACCATTGTTTGAATTTTGCTCGTTAAAGTTGAAAAGTTTTATTGTAATAAAATCATCTACAAAGATATTTATTTAATTTCTTTCAGTAACTGTCTTATGTAATTAAATGAAGAGTGTCCTTTAAGTAAAACAATTTTAATTACTATTTTTTCATATGTATTTTAAGGTTAATGTATTCTGTTATTTGTTCAGATTCTATTTCTTTTACCATTTGATTATTTAATTATCATTGATTATTATTACTGTAAAAATAAGTAAATACTGAACAATAATAAAACTTACTTTTTTTTTCTTGTTAAAAAGAAAAAAATCTCACATAAAAAAACCTGTATCATTTTTTAACTTTAGGAAAAAAATTTGCAAATGATGACTTATAATAGCTGTAAAATGCTAAGAATCTATTTAAAAATCAATTAAAGCAAGTAAAGATATGTTTCCCTCTTTTGATTAAAATTTTTGTAAGAATTCGTTATAAATTATTATTAATTACGAAATGAACCGTTCTTGTTAAAATAAGATATTGGTCAATGAACCACAGATACCCTTCTTGTAATTTGGTGACTTTCCACAATTCTTACTTTTTTGGTCAAGTTTTCTGACAATGCAGTAAAGAATTCTCTTCAACATTTTGCTATTTGCAATATTAATTTCGTCTTTAGAAAACAGTAATTAACTAAGGTATTGTTGCTGAACAATCAGAAATCGTGTAGAACATAGTATTATACTGTTGACAAAAGATTGCTGTGGAATGATTTCCTAACAAATGCAATGTAATATTCCAAAGCCGGATTCGTAGCAATAGGATCCACAGGAATTATTGCGCGACGGAATCAAGCACTGTTATTATTATTCATTAGCTTTAGATCTGGTAATAAATACAAGGGGCTGCCTTACAGCAGGTGATCTTTTATGTTCTGCGTCTGGAGATTAACATAAGCCAAGAAAAACTGCGGTGGAATATTTAATCGTGGAGAAAATAATGCAAATTTATGACAGATGTATCTTGTAATTTAGATGAAGCTTTAATTTTGCCATTGGTTTTAATTAAAGTTTGTAACAACATTTTATTTTGAAAACTTAAAAAAAAAAAATAATCGTTGGAAAAGAAATATTCATCGAAAAATAATTACAAAAATAAATTGTGTTATAATCACAAATAGAATTATACGTGCACTGTTCATAGTTTACTCACAAATGATAACTATGCACCTGATTAATATTCAAAAAAGTTCCTTTAATACAAAAATTAGTTAAATACGACTATAATTTCTGGCACAGCTGAGCGTCTATTATCAAGTACTGTGCCAGAAACTATAGTCGTATTAACTAATTTTGTATTAAAGGAACTTTTTTGAATATTAACCAGGTGTATCGGCTATCATTTGTGAGTAAATTGTGTTGTAGATAGAATTATCATTTTTATTTAGAGTTCATTTTAATTTATCAAAGCACTTTCTTTTAGTTTTTAGGCAATTTCATTAAAGCCAGATATACAAGAATTTAGGAGTTAATTGTTACGTTGAATAACTACAGTATATAGACATCGTTACTGAAGAAAAAAACAACTGTTCTGTCTTCGAAATTAATTAAACTCGATTTGGTGACAACAAAAGAGTATACGTTATACATATTCTTTTTTTTTTTTGTCTTATTCCTGAGCTTATTAACAAATCTTTATTTATTAACTTATTTTTGTTTTGTTTGAATACTCACAAAATAAATAAGGAAGGCAAAATTCCTCATGAATCTTATGAATTCATTAGATGAGACTAAAACACAGCTGAGAAGCATTTCTTTGCTGGAAACTGGGGTCTTTTTGAATCAAATCGCAGCAGAAAAAAGATGAAGTCCACAGCATCCAATTTACTATTATCCAACCCTCCTGTTCTGCTCACTGACAAAAATCACTTTGTGATTGAATGTTATTGGAGATTTATTTTTTTTTTAATTTTTTCTTAATCCTTTAGTTCGAAGATCTTCGAAGTCCTGTAAGCATTCTCACTTCCTACATATAGAAAACAAAACTATTTGGTTATTTTAAATAAATAATCTCAATAATTGAAAAATTGAATTGTAATCAAGTTTGTGATAATTTGTTTTCATTTGTGACTTATTAAATGCGTTTCTAAAAAGCTAATTTTCTTTCGGATAATATCAGATTAGAGTTTTTAGCAGACTAATCAAACATTCAAAATTTATATAAAACGAATTCATTTTATTATATAATTTACAATAATTGTCATCAAATCCACAATATCGTTTTTAATTTGGGATTACCATTTTATTCTCACTACTAACATAAAATAATAATTTATTCTTCGTTATTTCATTTTACCTGAAGTTTTTTTTTTCCTCTCTCTCTCTCTTTTTTTTTTGCGAGGTAATAGCTCCTTATGAAGAATTAGTTGTCCTACCAATGTTCATCTGTTGCTATTAATAATGTTACGATCTGTGAAAACACAGAGCATTTCGTGCGTTTGGCTACACAACCTCTTGTTGGTTTATCTTATACAATTTGTAATTACGGAACACGCGAAGTAAATATGTACAAATACTGGGAATTTGAATAATATGCAGTTTTAACCTCACGCAAAAAAAAAAAAAGTTTTTATTATTTTCACCCGAGGAAAAAAGGAGGTGTAACTGTGAAATCACGCAACAAAACCACAGAAACACATCACAGAGTAAACGAACCATTTCAAGTACACTCAGATTAAAGTAGTATAAGTGATTTCAGTTTGTATTAGGCCTACTTAAATTGGAACTATTTTGCTCTTCTCAATTGCTAAAGTTTACGAGGTATAGGGAGTTAATTTATTAAAAAAAAATAATTTAATAAACAATAAAGATAGATGTCTGTATGTTTTATGTCTAGAATTTATAAAATAACTGGTCGAAATTATTCGTTTATTGTTAAAAATTTTTGTAATGTATTTTTGTTTAAGTATTTTTTTGCATTACAAAGCCTTAAAAAAAATTATTAAAATATATAAAATTCGTATAATCAGCCTAAGAACTGGCTGAAGATAGATATTTTCCCTTTTCCTGGATTTTTACAAATGTTTGTTTACTCTGTAGTTCAAGCGTGGCCATATTTGCGTAACGTAAGAATCACATACAATAAACTTCAGATGTTTGAGAGTTGCAAGACAAGAACAATATTACATAAGTTTTTATTGTTTCATCTACATTTTATTAGAAAAATTAAGTATAAATATTAAGAAATACACATAAGTAAAAATATTTATTCATTTATGTGGTTTTTTTTAAAACTTAATTGAATTAGTTTCAAAGTCACAAAGTAAACAAATATATAACAAATGTTTCTCAAATCATGATTGATTATTGTTTTAACTATTTTGAGCGTATTTAATACCGTAATGAACTATAGAAACATTCAAAAAAAAATTGCTGGGCCAACTTTCTTTAATTCCTCTCTGGGTAGCATTAAAATTAGAATTTAAATTCTTAAATATATTTACTAATCGAACAATTGTATGTTATTTCCTAGGGCACTCAATTTGTACCCAGTAAATAATTATAAAGTTTGATTTCTATTTACCTTTTATTTTAATTGTTATGCAAAAAAGGAGCGCTGCCAACATATTTCCCCGATTATTTATGTTAAAGAGCCACCCCTGCTGTCATCTGCTAACGGAAAATTTGTAGTTCAGAAGAATTCAAGTGCTTTAAATAAAAACAATTCTTTTATGCTATAAAATAGATTATACTAGATTTTGTTTTAGCATTTTCCTGAAGACGTCATTTCACTTTAAAATTAGATGATAATGCTACTTTAAAATTTCATAGTCGATGCCCTATATCTTAAGAGTAAATTGACGGAGGCAGTAAAAGTATTTTGATTCTTTAAGATTGATATCATAAACTCACGTTCATTTGCCATCGACTGCTTGTCTGTTTATTCAGCATCTCAGGATCCAAATGAAATTGATATTTTTCCGTATTCATTTTTATCGTTCATTATCTGTTTTTCTTCTGCAAACAATATGAAACTGAAATGGTGAAAAAACATGTCGTATTTTGCAATTGGTATATTTAATATTGTGTTTCGGTAGCCAAGTGAAAAAGGCGTTTGACTACGGACTGGAGGAGCGGCATTCAATCCCCGGCGGAGGTCGGGGAGTTTTCAACGCTGAATTCTCCTCTAGACGGGTTCTAGGGTTCACCCAGCGCTCTGTAGAATAGAATTTCCTTTCCGGGGGTAAAGGCGGGACAGCGTTGGGCTACCACCCGACCTCTTTTCAGTCCCTGATCAATGAATCGTTTGGAGCCTTATCTCAGTGTCTCCATGGGTCAATGAACCGCCGTGGGATTTACATATACCTAAAAGTTTAATATTATTACATCTTCATGGTAGATAGCATTACATGTTAGGTCTAATATCTCTTAATATGCGTCGAAGATGTAAGGGTAAAAGGAATCTAACTCTTCAATAACAAGCAATTTTACAAAGTAATTTTGAATAGTCTATCCGTAGATCTGTGAC
The DNA here is from genome assembly GCA_023159025.1 of Thereuonema tuberculata. Classification (NCBI taxonomy): domain Eukaryota; kingdom Metazoa; phylum Arthropoda; class Chilopoda; order Scutigeromorpha; family Scutigeridae; genus Thereuonema; species Thereuonema tuberculata. The sequence continues at coordinate 80,825,790 of JAFIDM010012231.1, forward strand.
TACGATAACATGAAAAAATATATTCTAAAGGTAACCATTTTGTAGTTAACAGTGGGTAATTAGAATCTTCATAATGATTTTGGTTCTTAATTTTTGGTTCTTAAAATAAAGAGTTAGGGGCAAAGATATTATCAAAATACTTTTTCCATAAACAGCAATAAATCCGATAAGAAAAATAGGCTACACAACAACTAAGTTGAAATTTACAAGAGTTAGATCCCGGTCTATTTTGGCAAAAATTCGACTAAACGTAAAGAATCAAGCTTCCTCATCTGGGTTCAAATTAGCTCAAAAATTATTTCTCCTATGAATCTAAAATTTTCATTGTAATTTAGATTGCTTTTTGTAAATGAACAACCTTTTATTTAATATGTTTCTTGTGCTTTTTGTCCCATGAATATTCGAAAGTTGACTCAAACAAAATGTTGTTTGTTTGTTTGCTTTATACGAGTCTTGATGTCTGTTCCTGATATCATTTAAGAAAGAATCTGCTTATTCTTGAACTATTTCACAAGAAATCTGATAAAAATCCCGTAAGTATTTATATCTCCATACTTAATTGGTACAATCTATAATGTTTCAAGGTTAGAAAGAACATTAAATGAATATAAGATATTATATCTTTGAATTTTGCTTCAGATAAACACTAGAATTTCTATCACGAAGAATAATTCTTTGGAAACAGATTCTTTTTGTAATTACTTTGTTGGTTTCACATTTCGATAATGAATAGATCTTAAATTTTTTTTTAAAATTTGTGTGGAAATTTTGTGAGATACCAGTTTACTGTTTGGGTGCGCTTACTAATAATTTTACAAATACCCGTAGTTCTAAACAGACTGGTGCTTCGTAAACGGGTGCTTCGTAGATATGGGTTCTGACATTTCTGTAAGCAACGAGGACCTTTGAAGGGTGCTCACTCTTCTTCATCTCTGTATTCACATAAACATAATTTTCTTTACCCGGGACCTTGTAAGTGCTGAGGACTGCCCTGATTCAGGACATACTAATGTTACTCAGAAAAAAAGGTAAAAGCAATCTTAAATTTTATTTAAATTTCACCTAGCTGTAGGGATTTATGATTCTGCGAACTATTACTCTCGGATTATATTCTTCAGCATTATTTTATTGATAACTACACATTATTTGTATGTTAATAGTCGATCTAATTCTTAACAATTTTGAAAGTTCTAAGGAGTCCTCCGTTAAACGTTCTTATTAAAGTCCTTAGTATTCTAATTCTCCCACCTTAAAATAATAAATAAATTAACAAATAAGTAAAAATAAATATATACCCGGTAAATAAATAAATCAAAGAAAGGCTTTGAAAGTATCAATGTTATAGTAAGGAGACGTCTCTTTTGACGTACTGGTGGAACAGCCACACACTTTGATGTCAAATCCAACTTTTGTTTACGTTGTTTTATTGTTGTCTTTTTTTTTTAATCAATTCACTAATAATTTTCTTATTCTCTTTTGGGAGCAGAACAGTATTTTGTTTTCTTGAAAAGGAGATATTGTCATAATGTTGATTTCTCCTGATGAGAATAAGTTTATTTACCGAAGCTAGTACAATGTTTATCTAAGTACTAATGATATTACTGTTCGGTTTTGTTTACGAGAGCCTTCAACGCTTTTGCGTATGCGTCAGGTCTCCTTCGATTTCTTCAAAATAGGGGCAAGGAGAAACAGAGATGGGATGCTTACTTTTTATAGCGTTAGTTTACTAGTAGCTGCGTTTTATTTGCTCTTTTCGGGAAAGAATTATGCAAAGAATAAATACTATTGCAAAAATGCTCCTCGTTATTTTTTTCTTAAAAGCGAAAATGTCCAAAAGAATTTCTTAGGAAAGTACCCATCTCAGCGTATCACCCCTCTGCGGAGTAATATCGTCTTTCATAAATCGCTCTGTCTTTCATAAACGCACAGTAATAATAAAATCAAATTGAAACAAAAAGTACAAAATATTTAAAAATGCAAATTTCACAAGTTAATAACCTTGTTAAAATAATTTGTCATGCGATATTTGAACTCTAGACCGTCATCATCAAATGATAGTTATTTAACATATCACGAATTGTAATACTGTGTATTTCTTGAAAAAGAATGTCAATAATGGCAGCTCCAAAAATGTGTTTACTGAACAAGTTTCTCGTAAAAAATAAGCCTTGTTTTGTTCTATAGCAGATAAGTCAGACTGTCACAAAGACAACTTCAGTGGTGTTGAAAAAAACTCGCTCACAAACTTGCCTACCAATAATTTGTAGTCATCCACTTTCGTTGTGCTCACAGTAGTACATTATTAATGCTTTTCTTGTTACATTCTTGAGATCCCATCTGGTCACAAGAGTCCATCCCGGCAGCAGGGGTGCGGTCGCGTATAATTAGCCGTCCATCAGGCGACTGGTCAGATTTACGACCTCTCACCTAGGGCTCTTTCAATTTCGCGCCGTAATTACCGCGTTGCGTCGGACGCCATTACCTGGCCCATTTGTATGCTCGCCTGAGAGTCGGACAGGTGGCAGCACCAAGACCAGAACAGGAAGCGACAACAAGAAAGAATAAAAAATAAATAATAATAAAAAAAAAAACAGTGCTTCCTCTCAACAATAAAGACTGGTTTCTTGCATAAAATACTCGTAACCTACCTAATTTCATGTACCCAAGTTTAATATTAAACCTCCAAATTTAACGATGTTCAACAACAAAAAATGTAAGATTGTCATTTGCATTTTATTAAAAGAAAAGAAAAAAAGTAATTCACAGTTTTATAACAACAAAATGAAAGCCAATTAAAGCTTAAATATGACAGAAAGATAAGTTAAATACTAAGTAAAGCAAGTGGCTCAGGATTTTATTCATTTTTCCCATTTTAAGCAAATTACTAAACAGCAAAGCAAGGAAGGAACATCGTGAGTTAAGCCTGAAACCATTCAGATTCATTAAAATGAAAGATAGAAACATTTCAAACCTTAATAAATATTTTCAAAAGAACAAAATATTTGCAAAATTGAAATGAGAGCCTAGGTTAAACATTTAACATTAGTAATTGTCATTTTGTACTTCATTATTTTAATATAAGAATAAATGTACAAAAATGTTATCAATTTATCACATTTTTTTTTTATCAAACTTAAAAGTTTAGACTAATCTCAGCATAGTAAGGAGTATTCTACAAAACTTACTGTTAGAAATATGTTGAAATAAACTAATAAATGTAATTATCTAATTTCCAATTTACTAACTTTTAAATTTCTGAAATTATAAGATACTTTTTTCTCATTATAAAAATGCGAAACATCTTCTGTTTCATTATGTGATACTTATCTTTCTGCTTTTTAAATATTTTTATTGTTGCTCATCAATAACTTAGAAGCTCTCTATTCTAGGGAGCTGAATTTATTAAAAGCGGTATGGATTATACATCCGATCCAAAATAACATATAATTAGTATTCAGAGTAAATGTTAATTGCATTAAATTATTTTATAATTTAATTGATAAAATAATTATTTAATTATAATTTACTTTACAGAACTCATACTACATTTTAAATCTATATTTAAAATAAACTTAATGAATGAATTTAATTGAATGTATCAAATAATTAAAATTAGAATGTTTTTTTTTTTACACAAAGTAAAAATTAAATAAACAATTTTTAATAATAAAATACAAAATCATATATTATATAAAATCTTTTATTTCGCTATCCGTCCGGCGCAATTGTTGTGATTTGTGAAAATGTAAATAATTTCTACAAATTCGCTACGTCAATTGAACCTGCCACCTTCTGAAACAAAAATAGAGGTCTTATCCATTAGGCCATGGGGACTACATTCTAATCCCTATAAAAAATACAAATATGTCATTGACGCACTTGCTGGTTCTAAAAGCAGTCGTGGGTTGGGAGAATTCACTTTTATCAGGTAGTTGTGAGAAAGCAGTCGCACTTTGAGAGAACTTTTCCCGGGTTGCTATTATACAAAAAATTATGTACAAAATTATAAAATAAAAAATATAAAAAATTGAGGAATATATTTTCATTTTTAAGGTATTTATAAACATGTTAAAAAGTTGATTATATACAACTATGCAGAAGACTTCCTATTCTTTCTCTAAATGGATATCTTGATACAGTTATATAACAGCTTGCTTTCATTTGATTTTATTTTTGTCTTTTTTTTTTATTTAACAGCGTTTCTAAGAATTTATTCTTAGAAATGCTGTTAAATCTTATAAATTATTGGACTCTTACATATTATTAGGATTGTTATTCAGACTTAATAATGGAGTCGTAAACATCGATGGAAATAAAGTTTCTCAATTCATCTGCAATCATTGCAATATTATTCAAGTTCTCATCGCATTAATATCGTTTAGATTAGTGACATTCTATTCCTCATAAAATGCCTTCCAAACAGATATTCTATTTATTATATTACATCCTGAACCGAAAGCTGAATTAAGGAAACAGCAACCAAAAAATAAGTAACTAAATTTCTAACATCTAATTTACCACTTACTTCACATAACAGCTTCAGATATATTTTTTATTTTAAATTTTCTTATTGTTCCAAAAGGGAGCTTTATTTAAACTACTTAAAAGTAATAAGTAATATGAACTATGCTTATAAGTACTTCTGACAAATACTTGTTTTATTTTCTTTATTATTTTCTTGTTTTATTATTGCTATATACTTTTATATTCTATTAGTATTAGGATGTCGTCTTTTAAGATAGAAAATACTTACAGTAAATACGACCAAATTACTTGTAATGTGTTGAATGATACAAGGAAAGAAAATCATGTAGCGGCAGTTCATTTCATAATCACCCTACAATGGTGTACATTAAAATACCTTTATGGATTCTAGGAAAAATTAAATTTTAACCACTATAGGAATAAAAAAAAGAACTAAATTATTACTAATTAATATAAACTTCACGTTCACGTAAAAATGGTAGCAAAGCCACTGTTTGTAGTGTTGCTGATAATGAGGTACAGCAACGTGATTACAGGTTTTTAGAACAAGAATTCGAGATGAATTGTCTTCAGAAGATGATTTTTTTTATGTGTGTTTAGATGTATGTTCCTCATTCACAGGCCCTGCCTTTTAATTAACTTTCCGGGTAGAATTTTAATTGAATTAAAGGAACCGGTTGATTAGCCAGCGATGTAACATCAGTCTCGTGCCGAAAACATAAAATATTACGACAGTTATTCATTACAAGTCATAACCTGGTATATTCATGTTTACGACAGTAGAGGTGTTGCGAAATAATGGAGTTTCAACATGGAGTGGTATATAGATATACTGATCAACTGCCTCTGTCTTGTTTCCTTCAATTGGTTTGTTTAAGTTTCTTTTGCTTTGTTTAGATGCTTGAATCCTTTTAGATGAAAAAACGAAAATAAATGTAACGAAGAGTTTTCGAATTCTGTTGCTGCAGGATTCAAATTTTTCTTCACAAATTGTTTGTTTTTAATAACTACTTATTAAGTTATCTGTCAAAGGCATTGTAGATTAGATATAATGTAGTAACATATCTTTAAAAAAGGCTTGGGATATGTAATAAATAAGTATGTATAAGTAATAATATGCGGTTTCGATGGCGAATTTTTCCATTACAACAGTAAGTGATAGTTTGATTAAAGAAGTTAATATTGTTTTCGAAGCAGAGAATTAGTTTATGTTGTTTCCTTTCGTGGGGTATCAGTTTGTTATTTTACATCACGGAGATATCAAATAAACAATTAGAGAGATACAGAAACTTTGCATTTGTGATCTGCAAAGTGAACAATAATGATCAAAATCCCAGGGCTGTTGAAACTCCAGTGTTTCATTTTTAAATTGAAAGCATATTATTTCCCTTAATAAAAACTTAATAGATTGTTTCATTTACTAACGAAAATGCTTACAAAAGTGTTATATTTTTATTCAATAAATTAGCTTCTTAATAATGATAAACATTAGCTAGGAATTTATGATTTGTTGAATTTTGTAAATATCGGGTTATCGTAATTAAAGTAGCTCTATTCAACACTGTCGATAGTCGTATATAGCAGTCCAAATGCAACGAAATTTGTTAAGATGATATTTCAGGACATTTCCGAAAATGTAGTCGACATTTCCGAAAAAAAAAACTAGTACCAAGAGACACCACTTGTGGTGTGTCAGCAACAAATATTTGATTTGTGAAAGATATTCATTCTTACACAATAAATATCTGGAGTACTCCATCTTGCATGAAAGTTGAAAATTGTCGCTGTTGCAACAAAAATATTGACCACTCCCAATATCTCTGGGCCGTCACAAAGCATATCACAGATCCATTGAGAGTATCTTCTTCAAAGACGAATGGTCCAAGAATAAATGTGGCTGTGAATGCGCACCAGATTGTAATTTTAGGCGAACGCAGTGGAATCTGCTGAAAAACATGAATGTTGTGCATGCCCCAAATGGTATTCACTGCTCCAGTGAGGTAAAAATGTGCTCCACAAGATCTGCCATAGCCTCGACTTTTCAATTTCCATTCTGGCAAGGAAGGTTAATGCAAACTATGGGGTTTCGCTGAGGACTGCAAGCAACTGCTTGTTGTAACTGGTCTTGTATGGATAACAATGCACTACCTTTTTCTGTATTTTCCACTCTGTATCGCAGGATACATCCAACTACCATGGCACTGCATGTGCATTACTGGAGGATGTAACATTTTTCATTGACTGTTTTATAACAGCCGTGTCCAGTTTTCTCGAATAGACGTCCAATTTTCTCATTCAGTGACCATTTTTCTGAGAGCTTGTGGAGTCAGTGGCCGTCGATATAATTGCTTACGAAGGCGGAAGTGAAATCTCACCATTGCCGTTGCTTTCATAACAAAACTTCACAAGCAATGTGCGTTCGGCAATATGATTGGGCATCGTAACTAATACGAATGAAATCCTGAAATTGTGGCCACTTTTTGTACAATACTTAGTGTAACACGTGTGCTTATGCAAATGAAACTGCGTTTTTGTTGCTTGCAGCGCCACCACGGCATATTTTTTTTTTTTTTTTAGGAAATGTCGGCCGCATGTCCTGAAATGCCGTCTACCAAATTTCGTGGCATTTAACCTGCTATATATCGCCCTAGACAGTGTTGAATAAATATATTTTAATTACGATCACCCGATATTAAACTTTGCTTTATTAAAATTATTAGAATAACTTGATTAAAGATTATTTCTAACTAATTTTTGAATTAATGCAAAATAGTTAACGCTAAAGTTATTTACTAAAATAATTTTGTAGAATTCAATTTTTAAGAACTTCCTAAATGATAGGAAGTTCTTAATGCCTACATAATTATCATAAGAAAAGTTAAAGAGCTATCAAATGTCATATTTAGAATATCAAATGTCTATTTCAACTACCGTTTGTGGATCTTACCAAGTAAGATATGCAAGTGTTTACATGCTAAGTGTACTTTGTTTAAAAGATAGATCTGATAGGTTACCTTTGGATATTGTCGTTGAAAAATTATTTCTTGTCCTTTTATAACTGAACACACAGACTAATATTTTCCTCGTAGAAAACAAAACAAAGATGATGCTGTAGATGAGGGATGGCAAACCTTTTTGGTTTTGAGAGCTATTCTTTATTTAAGAAAATACTAAGACATTTATTATAAAAAAATGCAGCAACCACTAAAAAGCAAAACAAATATAGTTCAGATCATCATCAGGAGTCAATGCTGGATCAGGAGAAAATACTGGAGGTCGATTAATAAAGTAACCAACCAGACAAATAATGATAAAATCACAAAAAGAGAAATGGCTAATTAATTACAAAATACGTTTTTCAAAGATCCTTTTTACGTATTACCAGACACTTGTCATGAGTTGTTATGTTGAAAGCTGTACAACGTTACTGCTATCCTCAAGCAGAGCATATTTCGTCATTGCAGTTCTGTATTTTTTTTTCTTTCTTATTTGTTGTTCTTCTTTCTAATGAGAAAAATGGATTGCTTGCTAATTTTGTTGATACAAATCACAACGGGTCTACCATCGTTGACTTGGTATGACTGCGTTGGTCGTCTAGACCACTACTGCTTTAGATATATTAATTTATAGATAGATGTATTAATTTACAGACTATTTTAGGGAACAAAGTTCACATTACGTCTGAGAAGCAATGTAGTTATTTGATTGCAATTTAGCCGACGCGACGGTAAGAAGGACGAATATTGATCCACATGAAAGGCTATTTTCCTTAGGTCTTAAAGTAATTTACATATTGGATTTTCTCTTTTCAGAGGGAAAGTTAAAAATGTCTTTACTTTGCCTATATTATAAAGAAACATCTTAAATTAAGAAGAGTTCTATCCAAGGTCTAAACACTATACTATGTAAACATAGAATGGCTTCCATTTCTTAAGATATTCTGAGGCAACCATTGGAACTTTATCTTCTTATAGGAGATCTCATTCTTGCTGTCCTATAACAAACTATTTATCACTATGTAATTTTCTTGAAACATTCACAATATGTACATTATGTTGATTTTGTTTCCATTGACTCCTGATGGTGATCTGAACTATATTTGTTTTGCTTTTTAGTGGTTCTTTTCCCATTGTTCTTTAGCGATTCAGATGAAACTGCTGCTTGATATCTCCATTTTATCAGCCTCTTGTTGCAAATGAAATTTTGAGATGTGCACTACAATTTCAGATGTACACTACAATGTCTGTTGAATGATTTGTATGCTGTATTAAAAAAAGCGCAACTAAAAATCAAAATTAGAACAAAGCAACATTTCTGATTATTTTGCTGCATTTTTTATAATAAATGCCTTAGTCTTTTTTTTTTTTTTTTGGAAACTGTAATCCCTGATATATTATAACAAATGGCAAGAAGTTTAAATAAACTATTTAAAAAAAATTATGAAAATAATTATTTCTCAGGATATAAAATCAGTGAGAGATGTAGATTCGGTAATTCAGCTCTGAAATAGAGTTAACTCTTAATTGTAATTGTAAAATTGTTAACTCTTCCGGAGTTAACAATTCCGGAATAACTGTGATGCACCAGAAAACCGGCAAACCATCAATCAATAGAAGTTCAATCAGAAAATCGAATTAACTAGTATCTAATAGAGTTAAAAAAATTATTTATTAATTTGAATTATGGCTTCAATACATTTATTCGTTTAATTTACGAATAAATTCCGGATCTCTTCCCATTCAAAATTCTTGTCAGAACCTGAAGGAATCTGAATGCTCACGAGGTTCAAATCAATTACTTTAATAGTGATAGTGTTTAGTTACATTAAATTTTACTTATCTCTTCTTACAACCGATTAAAATTTTCATGTAGTTAAATATATGGTGAAGTTTTACAAACTTCGAACAAACTACTTTTATTTTTACTTTTATTTTAATATCCTTCTATCTATTTTTAGATTAAAAATAGTTTAAGGATTTGTAATTAATAGAAATTTTGTTCTATAAATAACGAAAGAGACGACATAGATCTTTCTTTTTATTAAATAACAAAAAAGGAAATAAACTAAATAAAATAACCAATATGTTCTTTTATTTTTCTGTTTTCTATCCCCGGGCGGGAAATGAAATTGAAATAATTACAAATTGTTATATAAAAACCAACCGCAGAAGCGAAGTCTTTCTGTTTAAATATTTTTTTTTTTGATTAAATGAAAGGAAAAGAAGAAAAAAATGAAAAATAGAGAGTGGCAGAAAGCCTACGTAAGCGAATGGTTTTTGTTAGTCTTCATTTGATTTGCTTCATTATAGGGAAGCCGAATCAGTTGATTCTTGCGCCGCTGGATTATTGCTTCGCCTGAAGGGTCGTAACTCTATCTATAGAATCCGTATTTTGTTCGTTGCCTACAGCTGGTAATACGGCAGCACTAAATCTCGACGTCCGCCGAGGCTGTCACAAACGATCAGGTCGATGGAACGATGCCAGGGGAGACAGAAGCGATACCTTATTATGCAAACACGAAACCGAATCGGAGAGAAGAACGCAGCTCGGGGGACGGATGCTGAGCTGGTTGCTAAGTAACGGATCTGATGCCAGGAGACGCAAAAGAAGCAGAGCACCTGAGCCCTCAGAATAACCGCCCCCAGGATAAGAAGGGGAGGGGGGAGGAGAAAGAGGTCTAACGGTAAGCGGATAGGCCTCGGGGAATTTGGAGAATCGAAAAGATGATATTAAATTAGGATTTTGCAGATGTTTCTTCGTTTGGATAAAACACACCATGAAGCTGAGAACGATGTCTAAGAGCTTCCTTTGAAGCATAAATTGAATTTCATCGCGCATGCGTATTACAGTTATTCAATTTAGGAAAAAGAAAAGTACAACAACATAATAGAAAACATAAACAAAAAAACAAAAAAACACAAACACACAAAAAAAGAGACAAAATCTTTTAACAAAAACTTTCAATCTTAAAAAAATAAATAATGAATTAGAAGTTTACTGAAAGAATTAGGCCTATATGATTCTTTTATCAAAATAAAAGAATTATAAAGAATGAGAACACTATACCTCAACCAATAAATGATAGTTCTTTAATATAATAGTTATAAATATTTTAAAATGCTGTAACTTAATTATGCTATTTTTATTTATAGAAATAAAGTATTCAATTTTTTAAAACTGAATTGAGAAACTGTATTGGAAAAGGTAAAGAATAATAGCAGAAATAATAAATATTGCCTATCTCAATAAGAAACTTTACTGTCAAACGTTGTGTAAATTAAAACTTAACGTGCAATCAGATCTAATTTAGTTTCTAAATGAATAAATATTAATTTAGATATGAATTTAGAAAATTGCAGATTCTGGACATCATCGGAATTTATTATAATAAAAAAACTAAAGATTGCTTTCAAAATGAAAATGAAATACAGTAATAACTTAAAATAAGAATTATATTATATCTATTTTCAAAGTTATCTTGATCTTTAAAAAATTATTACTATTCTATCAGTTTAATACATAATTGAGGTACGTATTTCCCACACGAATCTATATGGCTCATGCTGTGTTCCAACGTTTCATCAAGACTAGTTGAGGTTTATCCGGTTTCCATTTTACAGAGGTCTGCTCTTCTTCGTCCGGAAGAGAATAATCTAGGAAAATTCCCGATCTCCTCCGAGATTGAATCCGGTTCCTTCAGCTCGCAACCCACCGGACCACCACCGCCACATTTATATCATTGGACCTTCGGAACCCAACCTACATACAGTAATTCAAGCCGAAGATTGGTTGAAAGTTCACGAACTCTAGTGACCCCCGAAGGGCGACCCCTAGGAGAAACCGTAACTTATTCTTGGGAACAGATACTAGAGGGAGATAACAGATACTAGAACCCAACCTAATACTCTACAATTAGGTATCTCATTCTGTATTTCACAAATTATTACAAGAATTTTAGGTTTACTTTCCCATTGTATAAATTGAAAGTTATAAAATTATAAAACAACTTATAAATTGCAAAGTGTAATTAAAAGATAATTATAATATAAGTAATTTTTAATTTAATAATTACTTCTTTTTAAAATCTGTATAATACTTACGATTAACAATTGTTTATTTAGATAGCTCATTATTTATTACTACACTTTCTTATTTCATAATCTGTTTGTTATATGTAATTGTTAAAAAAAATAATAAAGAACCGAAACTGAGAAGAATTAAGAAAATTAAGAATTATTAAAATTTAAATTGAGTTTATTAGTATTTCCTAATGACTTTTAATCTACATAAAGAATGTAGATTAATTCAAAGAGATTGACAATAAAGATATGCGCATTGATGAATTGAGTAATATCTGGGGGCACGGCAGTGCCCCCGCCAATACGAGCCGAAGGCAGGAAGGGCACAACGTACCTTTTCTGGAAGTGTTTCGTCGTATTTTCGAACCTTCATAGCTTCGGCCTGGATAATACTAGAGAGCTCAAATTTTCAGGATAAGATGCAGTTAGCAGACTAATAAAATATGCTAAGTTTCATTTATCTAGCTTTTATACTTTGGATTTTATTAAGATCTGAAATACGTCGTCACTGATTCACTCACTCACTCACTGACTGACTCACGATCATCAAAACCTCTAGGGTACTTCCTGAAGTCCTAGAAAGCTGAAATTTGGTATGCAGGCTAGATTAGCACACAAACAACAACAAAAATTAAGAAATCCGTAACTTTCACCCTCCAACCCCTCATAAAGGGGGGGGGGGGTTCTGGTTATGTATTATCGAACCCTCATAGCTTTGGCCTGGATAATACTAGAGAGCTCAAATTTTCAAGGATAAGATGCAGTTACCATACTAATGAAATATGCTAAGTTAACTAATGAAATATGCTAAGTTTCATTTATCTAGCTTTTATACTTTGGATTTTATTAAGATCTGAAATACGTCGTACCCTCAATGCTTCGGCCTAAATAATACTAGAGAGTACAAATTTTCAGGATAAGATGCAATTAGTAGACTAATGAAATACGCTACGTTTCATTTATCTAGCTTTTATACTTTGGATTTTATTAATATCTAAAATACGTCGATTTCGTCCATGATTCACTGACTGACTCTTGATCATCAAAATATCTAGGGTACTTCCTGAAGTCCTAGAAAGCTGATATTTGGTATGCAGGCTAGGTTTAGCCCACAAACAACAACAAAATTAAGAAATCTGTAACTTTCATCCTCCAATCCCTCATAAAGGGGGTTCCGGTTCTTTATTATATAACAATTTCTGATAGGTATATCCCATCCAAAACGTTTTATGTAAAATAAGTTGCCAAGGCTCACATGCTCATAACGTTTTCACTGTTAAAAAAGTTATCAGATCTCATCTTACAAAAAGAAATGAAATCCCACCCAAAACATTTCATGTAAAATAAGTTGCCAAGACTCACATGCTCGTAACGCTTTCACTGTTAAAAAGATATGAGATCTCATGTACAGCCAAGCCCCAACTCTCAAAACCCTCTATCTTGGTCAAAAAGTA
>JAFIDM010012231.1:80858772-80882544 GCA_023159025.1 Thereuonema tuberculata
TGTGTTTCTCAATTGTATATATTTACAAAAATTGTAAATAATACTTTATTCTTGAAATAGAATATAACCTTTTTCAAGAATCTAACCTTTCATAATAACTTGAAATTTATTTCCAGAGAATTGTTTTTAAGTAATTTTTTAATAATAATATAAAAAAAAATAATTATTGAATTATGCTGAGATAGAATATTAAATTAAAAGATTGAAAGGAGTACTTTTGTTTACAGAAGTTCCTATTGTACTCCATGCTAGTAGTTTAGATTTATCAAGACAAAAGTTCTTCCTGGTTTTTTAAAACTGAACAACGCTGGTTACTTTATTTTTATCCAATACTTTTTTTTTTACTTAATAAGGTGATTCAGCAATGAAATGAAAATAATTCAGGATATAAATAGTACGTCAAGATAAAAAAAATAAAAAAAGTTTATCAATTAAAAAAAATAACAAAAACATTACATAAAACAGAATGCTTCGACCTGCAAAAAATTGTAAGGCCAACTTCAGCTGAAATTTTTTTTTTTTTTTTTTTTTTATTTCAACTCAAGTATAATAAATATACACTATTGATAACACTGCACTTACTCGATTCTTCTCATTTCAATTTATTTTTATCATTCGTTGTTGCAGTCTTCGTAATAATCTACTTCCTCTTCTTACATCAAACAGGTTCTAGAAACCCGTCCAAAATTAAGAGAAACTCTGATTAGATTCGTCTTTTTTTTATTTTTTTATTATTGTTATTTTTTTCTTTATTTCTAGCTGTAAGTAACTTATTAAATAAAAATGTAGTGATACATTGGGTGTAATGTAGTCCAAATATCAACATTAATAATTGCCAGCTAAATATTTCAGATTTACGTTATATCACGCATATTTACTTAGTCTTTATCATAATTAATTAAACAATTAGTATTCAGTACAAGAATTTTCCTTTTGTTGTAATATCCTATTCTTATAATTCTTTTTTAAAGGTGAAAAAAGCATAGTAAATTTAATTGTAATGAGATACTGTAATTTCCAATCATCCATTTCTACTGATTAATAAGTTCCTTGTATTAAAGTCAGTATGAAAGTTAAACAATTAATTTCAGTTATTTGATTAGAAATTATAACTGGTAAAATTTTAAACTCAAACTATCAAAAAATATTTATTTATTGCATATTGAAAGTTATAACTTCTTATTAAATATAATAAATATAATAATACTTTTTATGAATAAATATTGACAAAATATATTATATAGTATTTATGTTATATGATAAATATAAAAATTAAATTATAAATATTGATAAATAATTAATAAATAAATAAATAAATAAATAAATAAATAAATGATTTGATTTGATTTGATTTGATACTTACTGAAATTGAATTTAAGTTCAGATACTTGAAATTGAAAGATGGCTAAGTGTATTATCGAATAGATTAAGAGAATTAGTGTTTTTGCTAGGGAGCATTAAATTACAGTAAAAAATAACAAAACAAATCGCAATTATTCTCATTACAAAAGATAATAAAATGATAGAGCATGTTAAAATGGTAGAGAAGTAATTTAAGGTTAAATAAATAAATCTGTACCACAACAGGCCATGCAGTACGAGATACGTTTAAGCTCCCAGCCGATTATTGACCAACGGGACTAGTTCAGGTCGGATGGTCAGTCTGACGCCTGCCCGCCTTCATTCTCCGAGTAAGAAACCAGCTAATCATTTGACAGAGGGCTGAGTGAAGTATAGAGTTCGTCTGGAGGAAAAACAACCCTTGAAAAAAAATCCCCGACCACCGCTGGGAATTGAACGTGAGCTTCTCCACTGAGCAGTCCAACGCATATACTGCTGGACTACATGACCCTTACGTAAATTGATTAATAATCTAAAATATGAAATTTTCGCTAACACTATCTGATATCAGCGTAGAATATTTTGAAGTGTAACGCTAAAGGAAATTATTTTTAGTTTAAAAATGTTAGAATTAACATTAAAAGACAGAAAAAATGTATAAAAAGCTATACATTAGCCTAATCGAAACCAACCATCAGATGGCGAAATATTAAGAAACAGAGATTTGCACTTCCGAAAAGAAATTGTTGATCATTTGCTGAATTGCATGGTAGTCGAAACATTGCAATTTAAATTTATTTATACTATTTATAAATAACTCTTGATAACCTTTAAAAGTAAATTACAAAAAATAATCTTTAAAATGAAGTCAGCATCCATTCTTTCATTGAAATACACTTTCTTTGAAATACACATTCTTTCATTAAAATCACTTTATCAATGAAATATTCTATCTGTTTCAGTGAGCATTGTGAAAAAAATCTTTTATAGTCAGCAAAATATATGCATATGAATAAATAAGTGAAAGTGATTCGGCTCGAAGTTTAGCATTTACAATCAGATTATTTTAGTTTCAACCGAAAAGAAATCATTGTCTATAGACTACGATGCAGACCATGATAGTCTATAGTCTGTAGAGTATGATAACAAAAATTATAAGATTTTAAGATATCGCAATTTTTGAAGAGATTATGATCTTTGGTAACAAAGACATCAGTTCTGTAATGATAATTGAAATCATTAATTGTAAATACGATTATACAATAAATGCAGTTAAGCATTTTATTCAGCAGCTGTTATCTGAATGCCAAACGATGGTATAACATTTGTAGCATAGGTTGAAAATGTGATTTACAAATTGCCGTAACCCATTTCAGTCATTTGGAAATATATCAATGTCATTCCAGTAGAAGGGCAAAACTAACTTTTCTACATTGTTTGTGAATATAGTGAATAAACCTGGTTCTTTGTGGAGCTTTGGGATACCTTAACAAAGAACAACCAGTCGACAATGTCACCTAACCTATGCAGAATACGGAGGAACATAAAGAAACAACACCTCGTCAGTTTCACTCCTTCCGGAGAAAAGCTTGTGGTCATAAATATAATTTCTTCGGCCTGTTTTCACATGTTTGGTTCCATTGGTGTTCGTTACGCTCAGAGGCTGAAGCTCGTACAGTGTAAATCTTTGCCGATGAGGAGGGAGCACTGGGCCGTATGATTTTTACATTGGAAGCCGCAGACGTTGGCTCCTGTACGCCCTCAGTCCCGCCTCGTCTCTCTCCACCTCCTTTTCTGTGAAACATAGTTTTCCCGTCAAACAGCTCAACACTGCATTCTTTACAGCTCTGGCAAAAGGGAAACTGGATCGGCTGTTCCTGACCATTATTACGAAATTTATTTTAGTTCTTAGAAATCCCACGTGAATACAAAAGTAAATTGAAAAACTTGAAACTTTATTCATTGGATTTAATACTTAGATGTATTAGATGTAAGTTTGTAATAGATTTAAAGATTTCAATTGGAAAAAACTAAAATGAAGAAAATGGATAAAAACAAACATTTGAGAAGATATTGATAGGGAGGCATTAGTTGACTCAGTTTTTAGTTTAATACTAAAGTAGTTGTAACGACTGTTCATCTCTTTCGTTTCTTAAATGAAGATTTATACGCGACAGCTTTCATTTTATTGTTTTTCAAGTACTTTTTTTTTTTTATTAAGAATGTGAGGGAATTCAATTCTAAATTTTGAAGATTTGAATTTCAAAGAAATAAAAAAAAGGCGCATAGATTTTCAAAATATGTTTATAATTCAACGTATCATGTTCGTATGGTATTCACTAAATGAAATTATCACGAAACTAAATCATGAAGGTAATAGTAACTTGGGATAATAAACATTTAAATTAAGCAAATAACCTCCTAATTGTGCTAAAATTCGAATGATTTTTGAAATTACAACAAATCATTAATTCGCGTTTCCAACAACTTTCAAAACCAGCGAGTAAAAGGAAAAGTAGAAAAAAAAATATTTTACTGAATCTTTGAAGAGCCTTTTCAAGATCGTAAATCTTCTTTTACTCATTCTATTTAGTTTCTATAACTTTAATTCTGAATCCACAGCATACGTTACCCATATATTCTGCGATCTGCGAAATATAATGCAGATTAAAATTCAAAAGTAATGTATTTTCGAATAGTAAAAACGCAGTTTTAAATATCTAACCATTTCCTTATCTTTCCCTTATTGATCTGTAATAATTGAAAGAAACCCATTAATATTAAATACCGAACTTCATTGGGGTAAATGGGTTAATAAAAATTTTCTTGATCTTTGTTCCGCTAATGATCAAGCTCCTTTTCTCAACTCCTTTCTAATATTGTAAATCGTTCCAACAGATTATTACAAAAAAATAATAAATAAATAAATAAATATTAGCGATGAATGCTGTATTATCCTAATTTTTTATTATAGTTGACTTCACAAAAGAATGCAAAAGGTGCTTGGCAATTGGTAAAGGATTAACTATTGGAGGGATCTCAACGATGTCCATTGTCAAGAAACAGCTGTTTTAAGATGTTCATGATTGAAAATAAAAATAATTTGAAATCGTAGATTAATGTATTTTTTTATATATTTTAAGCTTTCACTTTATTATTATAAACTGAAATATTAACTTTATTCTTTAATTAACAAATTTTACTTTAATTTATATTTTAGTTTTACTCATGTTGGGCTATTTAGTGGACTTCTAGATATGATTAAGACTCATGGTAAACTGTGTTTGGTTAAAAACCAAAGAAAACAAATGACAAACAGATGGTTTCAACTCATTTTAACTAAATACTCAAGAAAATCTTTAGGCTTAATTGCTTTTTGTAAATCACAATATAACCCACTCGATGTCATTTTTCTGGAAAACTGTAGATTTTCCATAATGAGGCATTTTCTCGACATTAACTGTGTCGAGAAAATCACAAGATGACATTGATTTTATTAACAGATGAAAGCAATTTTAAATGAGGGACAAGAATAATTGAAATCCAGACATCGAAATCTAAAATTTTTGTTTTTGCTTTCAGAAATTTTTTTTCCTATTTGCAAGAAATTTCATTTCACTTGAAACTTTTGACGATCTCTCACCCCTCTATACCCTCCAACACTATATGTAACAAAAAGCTGCAAAAAAAAAAAAAAAAAAAAAAAAAAATCTAAAAAAACCTTTTTTTCTTTTTATTAACATTTGATTTCATGCAATAAGATGTTTTGGAATTTTCAGAATCTTTCTTGTCACAAAACAATTAATGTTGCTCAGAAATTGTGATTTCTGATTTCAGAAATTTATATGAAAAACTAAAATTTTAGATTTTTTTCATACTTACTGTAATAATCTCTAAAATTATAATTGGCTAGAAAATAAATGTGTATACTATTAAAAAAAAGAATAATGGAAAAATACAATGTAAACTATAGTTTTATATTACTAAGTCCATCTTCTGGTGAATTAACATTTAACACTCTTAATAATTTGTTTATTTTTAACTGAAAGTGATTTTACGATTCATCCTTAATCTTCACGTCAATCCTATAGGCTGGTGATCTGAGAAATCCTTAATTAAGTTTACACCCTCACTTGATGATATGACATTTTAATATTGAACCAATATTCGGACTCATTCACTTTATGGTTTTTAGGTTTCTACAACAAAAATATTTTGATATGGAAAGACTAAAAATCTTTACTTAAAATAAGAAATAAGTCATAAACTGTGTAATATTAATTTTTTAAAAATGATACGTAAGAAATAAACATAAAATAGCTTTCGTCAATGTTTAATTTTTATAATAAGAGTAAATGAAGAATCAAATATTCTCAATTACTAACAATGAAGAATTTGCAATTAAAAATTTCTGAATTGAAAATTGAAATTTCTGTCAAACTTATCATTATCAGAATCCGTTTCTCATAGACGTTCACTTTCTATTAAATCACCATGATAATGACTTATGTTTCAGTTTTCATTACGAGATATATCAGCATATGGAAGTATAAATCAAGATCTCAAGAAATTTTAAAGATGCTAAAGATGCTATTAAAAAGCTCAGATGAAATAGGATACATGTAAAGGCAGCATAAATTTTAGTGCGAAGTTATTATTGAAGAAATGCTCTTTTTTAATAATACATAAGTTTTGCAATAAATAATGTAACTTATATATAACTATAATTGTGAATATAGTCAATTAAAATTGCCTATTCCAATTTCGTTATTAATTAAAAGACATAAATTTCTGCATACTACAAACAACTAAATAATATTTGTAAGACAGTAACACTAATTTATATTAAAATTGAAAATCTAATTTAAAACAATAAAAACCCGAGACTAAACTAAAAAAAATTCTGAAAATAGGAGATGTCGTTTGGTCGTGTGATGTCTTAGTTAAGCGTGGACTTGCGAGATTCTTTTAAATAAGTTTCTACAAAACGTTAAAGATCTATTTAATTATGTAATCTGACCTTGATCATATACGTCTGACTTCTTCGCTCGCATTGTGCCTGGAAACTCCAAGTCCTAGTTAGAATTGCCTAAAATGTTCTCTAATGAAAATCAGATTTCCTTAAAAAGCAATGTTATTTTCTTTGGTTTTTGAAAGGAAACCTTGGGTTGGTAAGTTTTAATATTCATCGACTGCAATTTATCGGAAATTGATTTTAATCGAATGAAATCACACAAGAATTTAAAATCATGCGGAATTTTTAAAAAATTACGGTCAGATATCTCTACAGGAATTCATGGAGACAAATTTTCAAAAGATAAATTGATTCATGTCTGTAAATAGTGCATTTAGAGTTTCAAGATTCCTTTCACTGATTGTAAAATATTACAAGTTGTTTCATAGGATTATACAGAAAAGTGACCCCTTTCATGTTTACTGCAATATGGCGCACTTGCAAAAATACTTTACTTTTCTCCAAGAAAACGCAGTCCTTGGAGAACCAATTTTATTGTTGACAAAATGCAATACAGAATTATTCTTTAAATCCCCAGGTTGGTAAATCCGCCTCAAAATCGGTGTGGAGACTAGTGAATATTCCGAGTGGTAATGATGGCTGCAATTGTCGCATCGTCACAATTATCAGTGTTTGGATTGAAAATGAGCATTAATTGCAATGAAGTGTAACTGTTTACAAACACACACATCTTGGCCGGAAGTAGTCAGAACAGAGTGAGTTTCACATCAATACAGTAGACTCCCTCTTAACCGGACTTGGTTTAACCGAATCTCCACTTTAACCGGCCAATTTTTTTCTTATCTTTAAAATGTAAAAAATAACTAAGAAAAAAAAAAAAGTATCGGTATCGCACGTATTTTAGATACAATTTCAGATACAACGTATCCAATGCAGTTGCAAGGAGTGGAAAAAAGGTGCTTTTGGATGAGCGATGAAATCATTTAAATCATTGTTTGTTCTCGGTTGTACCAGACATCTTAAGAGTTGAAAATTTGTTCATAATGGCGAATTGTGGGAAAAGAAAGCGTGTAGTGGTGCCCATGGAGTTGCCATTAGAGTCCTGATGAAGGATTGATAAGGGCCAAAAGTTTGAAATCTATTGCTTTATCTGTTGGTGTAGGCGACAGCACTTAAGTTGCCGAACTTCTAGGCTTCAACACAAAAAGGTTACTCATTTTTTTAATGGTATGTAACTTATAATACTTTAATACATTGAATAAAATGACTCAATATTTTAATTGTGTATTATAAGACAAATACATCCGAACTTTAATTTATTTCACTTCTCCGGTTTAACCGGATTTTCGCTTAACCGGCTTACCCTCGATCTCATTTAAGCCGGTTAAGAGGGAGTCTACTGTATGTTATTCTCATCATGCTGGCTCGAAATTTATTTAATTTGTATATTGGCCACTTGCATCCGTTTTTTGGCCACTTCCGGTTTTACAACGATTGACCTGGAATACTTTCTCAAAGATCGGAACTACGGTAGATTTCTCCACCTGTACTAGTCATAAGAGTTCCAATAAACTATGATTCATGTCTGTCCGACTTGTAGTTTGAGCTGTAGAGATGGTGACAGACGGACAGAATGAACTTAAAAGCTCCCTGTCGTTTACACTTTCGTACACCGGGACGCTAAAAAAAGGACGACTTTTTCCAGATATTTTTTTAGCTTTGTTTGCAAATGTCGAAAATACATTTGCAAAAAAAAAACTAAAAAAATTAAACTTTTTTTTTATTTATTAAACACCAAAATTGTTGGCGAAAAAAAGTGTGTTCACTGAAATTATTCTTGTAATTACTTTTTTAATTAGCTTTATAAACGATTTACCTTCTTTTTTTAAAAAATATTGTTCTCATAGTAAGAGGAATTTTTGATTACTTTATATTTTGGAAATTTAGGGTGGAGTTGATAACAGCCTTTATCAATAGAATTTTGATGATCTGCGAACATGAAATTATTTAACCAAAAAAAAAAAAATTATACAATGTTTATGTCGCAATAAACTCAAATTATTCCCTTTTAAGTATTTAAATCGAAAAAAAAAAATAGTAATCTTCTTTTTATAAAACTATTAAGGATTATTAAGAAAAAATTGTTCATCTTTTTATGTGGCAATAAAGTTTAAAAATATGTTCTCTTAAGCAGCCAAAGTAATAAAAGAATAATAATCTTGTTTTCTCCCATCGTAACGAATAAGTGAAATTGAAATTCAAACAATCAAAAGACGCATCAATGAATATTAACAGAATCATGTTAATATCAGTCCCTCAGGTAACTAACCGTTATTTTACGACCCGTAACAAATCACAGATTGAACTGAAATATTTTTCACGCTTCTTTAACTGTGAAATATTCAATTTGCATATTTCACAGATAAAGAAGCCTGATCTAAAACTTAATGTTTCCATCAAGTTCTAGATTAGGATTTTTTTTTCTTCTTTTTATTTGATTTTTACTTGTGTTAAATAATACGTTTTATATAAAATTATTAAGCTCTTTTTTTTAGATGTTTTATAGGAAAAAAAATATTAAAACAAAAACAATTCTTATGAAAACAAACTTAACCTGCAGAGAAATCATTAAAGAAATAAAAAAAAACCAAGGAAATAAAAATAAACTTATTTACTTGCAGAACCTTGGTGTTTTTTTTATGTCTTTAAATATAATTATTCACGATTTTTCCTCCAAAGAAAGTTTTCTATCTTCTTGTTTTATTGAATTTTATTGATCACTACAACCTTACTAATAAATGAAATTATTATCGTACCTCTCTACAATTGCCACACAACAAGATGACCTGTTTATACTAAATTGTAATGAAGTCGACAATCTAATTCTACATAATTTAACACCATGTGATGTTTTATAATTAAAAAGATGTCATGTGATATCATTGATTATAATAATGTAATTTCATGTAAGTACGTTTTGAGTTGTGTTTGAATATCTGTTACCAGATAGATCTATAAATCCCGAATCCCAGCAATGCGAGGTGGGCCCGTACTCTTAGGGGGCCCAAAAGCCGAGGCTGTTCTGAAAGGCCTGTATTTCTATCCCAGTTTTTCACTATGAGGTCTTGTCTTGCAGGTAGGCCCAAAATCCGGTCCTGTCTGTCACTGATTATCTTTCTTGAAGCCTTATGTGCTCGTTTATTAACTATTTGAATTTATCTGTTATTTGGAGATATTATTCTACCACTTGGAAAAGGTAATAGGATATTACCAAAATCCATAGTGTATGTACTACTTAATATATTAAATTTTAATATGTGCATGTCTTCTTTTCATTCCTTCTCAATTTTCCAAACAACTACAAATAGTTTTCAAATACAAACTATATACGTCACATGATCAAATTAAACGTCAATTCCAATTCAAAAAGGTAATCCTTTAATAATTAATATTTAAAAAAATATCAAAAAACTTGCAAGGTATTTTCTTTTTATTTTAGATTCCTACTATTATTTTATTTATTTATTGATTTATTTATTTACTTATCTTTCTAGATGAGATATAAACTGAAGTAAAATTTAATTGGAGTAATAGTTATTCGGAAATACTAATTAGATTCACAATTTTGTAGAAGTGATTTAAAAAAAATAAGCTGATTATGGTAATTTTCGGCAATAAATGCAAACTATTCCCAAAATAGTGTATTTTCGTATTTTTCGTATTTTTCGTATTTCTGACAGTTTACTTGTTTCTTATCAGCTTTTGAATCTACTCCAAAAATCAGAATATCTTGGTTTTGCTATATAAATGAGAAACCAAGAAATTCCTGTATATGCTAAACTTTTTAATAGCTCAGAAATACCGCAAATTAACTTTTGTTGAGACGATAACCTCAATGTTATAAGAAATAACAGTTATGAACTACTTATCTGCGGTAATTAGTTTCATATTATAATCAAATATAATAACTCATTTTATAATTTAATAATTGCAAATGAAAATTTTAGTTTTCTCTTGAATCATTTACGATGTTTTTTTTTTATTAAATTTTTTTTTCTAATTTTTAAATTTTTTTTCTAATTTTTAATTTTTTTTTTTATAAAATGCCTTTTTTTTTATAAAAAAAATATCATAGCTGGCATTAATTGATCAATTTCTTAATGTTATCTACTGTCAAGTAAAATAAAGTTAATTTCTATAATTTAGCCATACTTTTAAATAAGTTAATATTCTGAATTATTTGCCCCAGAATGTTGAATGGGAATTTCGAAATACTACAAAAGGTTCAATTTAAAGATCTACAATTCTAACTTTAAAATTAAACACCACTAATCATAATATGAATACATTTTATTTAATGTTATATTATTTTATTATTATTAATATGATATTTTTAAGTAATCAGGTTTTAATCGTTATTGATGAAAATTACAGTGTTCTTTTCAGATTTTTGTTTGTTTACTTATGCACAGCGTTTATAAAAAAATAAGGAAATGTCATTAAATTTTGTCATTAAGACATTTTTTTCTTAACACAAAAATAATTTGGGATTTTTGCCTAATGTGATATTGAAAATTGCACTAGACATTCTAAATTTCAATCTTAAAAAGATATTAAATAGGATTAAAATTTATACTTTAATTAATTTTAATTAAAATTAAAGTAATATTGTCTAATATTCAATTAAGAGAAAATTAATCATTAAGTGATTAACTGGTAATTGTACAACTTTAATTCACTTTAAAAATATACTTGCTTGATTTTCATAGAAATTATCAAAATGCAACAATTATAAAAATAACATTAATTTTTTGGTGTTGTTTTTTACCTAATTAACTATTAATAGTGACTGTTTTCAAAATTCAGAAAATAAAATCATTTAGAGTTAATTTTCTACTTTAATATGTTATTAAAACAATTTACTTAAAGACAGTCATAAAATAGCCGACTCAGTAGCTCTATTTAGAAGAAATTGTTTTAACAATTCTCTCTTACCTTAGTTTCTGTGGATGCTTGTCATTGCCATGGTGATGTAGGCCGCCATTCCCTCGCATCAGTGTGACGCCATCACGACTGAGGCCTAGCTCCTCGAAGAGTGGGCTTCTCTGCATCGATTGCCACAGCGTCCACGTGTGTCGTCGGCAGCTCTACGCGTCGGCGGCATCGGTTTTCAGCGGAGCAATCGATGTTCCCGTGCCTCCTACGCTGTTCGTCCACGACCTTCGTCGGGGTTGAATGGCACCGTAGAAATACTAAACTGAACAAACTTGGCTTTCAAGGTCGACGTTGAGTCAGATATGAATATGAATAGACCTACAAGAAACGAAAGAAAAAAAAAAAGAAGGGCGTCTATCAAAGAAGGAATACCGTAAAGAAAGACGGGATGACGGAAAGAAAAGGAATAAAAAAATGTAGATGATATGTACAATACAAAGGATTTTTGTAAGAAATATGGCTGGTTTTCGACAGGTATCATATTGAGATGAGGTGTGACACGAAAAGTACTTGCTTTCACAATGTATTAGACGTGAGTCGACAAGAATAAGGAAACAGAAAAGAAACTAAGTATTTCTAAGTCATACAAAAGAAAACCAAGGCCATACAAGACTAGAAGCAGTAGTTAAACAAGTATTCCTAATATTTAGTTTTGCAGGATCACATTACAGATATTGTTTTCTTAAAAATGTTTCCTTAAAAAAAAAAGACAGAAAAATAACAAAGTGAAATTTCCAGTAGACATATGAAGAAGATTATTTCATTGTATAATTGGAATATAATTTCAAAAAATTTACAAAATAGTAATCAGTAATACACGACAGCAACAAATTTTCAAGAATACAAATAGGTATGTTACGTATACCTTCAGCAAAAAGTCCATGGACGCGAACGGAGGATTTAATCTTATTATAAATTCATTAGGAGATAGAACTAATTAGGTTTCCTAAGACGGGTAGTTTGAAATAAGTTCAACATTCATAAAATGCTTCTGAAAAACTTTCTTTAAAATATTTGATTGCAGATATTCTATTTAATTTCTCATTAGTAGTTCATTTTTTCCAGTTTTCCTGAATCCAATGATAATTTCTTTTTCAACTTATTATTAGAACTATTTTCAATTTTAAACTGAATAATTGATTTTATAACAACGGAATACTCAAAACATAACAAAGGAAATAAGCGTTCTAATAATAGAAAACTTAAAATCCACAAAAAAGTTTTAATTAAACCTCAATAATTCTGTATTTTTTGACAGCAAAGGATATTATCCTTTGATAATTACTACTAAAATTATTTCATTATTTTTTCAATAATTTATTGGACTGTTGGGTAAAAGCGAATGGTGCTTCAGAAAAGAGGTGGGAGGAAGGATGATCCAAGGATACTTTTTTATTTTTTTTTTTGATTGAAGAAATCATGTTTCATAATTTATAAATTTACTAGTCGGCTACCCGTCGCTTCGCTCCGGAAGCCTCGCGTATGTAACGGAAAACAATTTGTTATTTATTAAAAACACACACACACACAAATTACATCACGTAAAATAAAACTAAAAATTTTTTAAGTTTTTTTTAATTTTAATTTTTGATGTATATATTCTCTCAGTTCACGACTGCTTTTAGAATCAGCGTGTGAATCATATATCTGTGATATATTTTTATTTTTTATAGAGATTAGAATGTAATCCTTGTGGTCTAATGCCTAAGACGTGTAACTTCGGAGCAGAAGGTTGCATGTTGGATTCCAGTAGATAACTTGTAGAAATTATTTCTATTTTTGTAAATTACAATAATTGCACCAGACCGACAGAGAAATAAAAGATTTTCGTAATATAGATACAATTTTCAGTCGCTTTTGAGCTACAAATAGTGAGCTTTCAGTATTCTACTTAATAGAAATAGTGCTTCTTTCTTTCTTGAGTCTCTTTTTTTTTATTTCCATTGATACTTTACAGTGGTTTTTGAGTTTGAAATAGTGATTGTTTTGAGTAACGAATAGCGATTTTTCAGTATTCTACCTAATAGAAATAGTGATTATTTTTTTTTTCTGTTCTTTTTTATCCAATTCCAATTGATACTTTTCAGTGGTTTTTGAGTTACAAATAGTGAAAATTATCTATATCTATTGGCTAGGCCATCAGATTGTTCGATATAGATATTTGAAGAAGAGATTTCAGATGGACGTTAGTTGATATAGATGATAAATGAAGATCATAGCTTGTATACGAAATTCTTCGCAACAAATTGATTGTGAGTATTCTTTAGAGTGAAGATAACCAATTTCTGTTGAATTGTGACTCAAAGACCTAAAGTTGTATGTGAGTTAAGACAACGTTTTCCAATTATATGGCAACTTTATTTAGAGTTTGTCCTTGAGCTTTATTGATAAATATCGCATAAGAAGGTCTGATCGGAAATTGTTTTCTTGTGAAAGTGAATGGAAGTAGATTACCGCATGGTTCCATAGACATCCTATGGATGAAAACAAAATCTCCTTTGTGAGTTCTGTTATAATTTCGGTTTCTATGAGATCATTATCGAATGAACAGCATTTAAGTTGAGTTCCATTGCAGTACGCAAACTTGGGATTGATGTTTCGCAACAATATTATTGGAGATCCAATCTTCAATGACAAACGATGTTGAGGAATTCCGCTGAGATTCAATGCGTTCAGACACTTGGGCATATAGAGATGTTCGTGTGATGGATTATCAGAAGTGTCAATTTTATTCGCACTTGTATTGTATGCTCTTAGTCTCTCCTTGTATTCTTAGACTTATCATTCGATTGATGTTATCGACACTCTCGTTCATCTCGTTTATCCAATTCCAATTGATACTTTTCAGTGGTTTTTAAGTTACAAATACTGATTTCTCAGTATTCTACCTAATGACGTACTACGTCTTTCTTTTTTGACTTTCTTTTTAATTACAATTGTTACTTTTCAGTCAAAGTCAGTTCAGTTTTGACAGATAAGTCAAAGAAGCAATATGAAGAGAGTTGTAGTTTCCATGGCCTAATGGGTAAGATGTCTGACTTCAGATCAGAAGGTTGCAGGTTCGATTCCTATCGCGGATGTTTCATTGAAAAAATTCTTTCTATTTTTCATTCTCACAGAAAACTGCGCCGGACAGACAGACAGACAGACACACACACAGACAGACAGACAGAGAAATAAAAGAGTTTAGTAATATAGATTGTTACTTTTCAGTCATAGTCAGTTCAGTTTTGACAGATAAGTCAAAAAAGCTATATAAAAAGAGTTGTAGTTTCCATGGCCTAATGGGTATGATGTCTGACTTCGGATCAGAAGGTTGCAGGTTCGATTCCTGTCGCGGATGTTTCATTGAAAAAATTCTTTCTATTTTTCATTCTCACAGAAAACTGCGCCGGACAGACAGAGAAATAAAAGATTTTAGTAATATAGATTAATAAAAATAATTAATCGAAAAATTCTCTACGATGGAAGGAAAGAAAACGACAACTGTGTAACTTAAAACAGAAGCCTGACGACTTAGATAACAGCCGTTATTCAATTAATTATTTCCTTAAAATGAAACAAATACCACTAATACTGTTGTAAGCAAGCATTTTCTCCAATTTATTAAGAATAGCTCTTTATTCTTTACGATGGTACTCTTTTTTTCAAAAGTAATTAAAGTAAAAGTAATTATTATTATTAATTAAATAATTAAATAAACAACAAAAAATTTCAAGATTATCTAATTTTAATAGTTAATATCTATAAAGAAATACATCCATTAAAAATGTAAAAAACCAAAGACACAATATGCAAAAATAAGAATTTTACTGTTAATGAACTACACTGAAGCTCGGTTATAACGCGGTTGTTTATATCGCGAATTCGGATATAACGCGATTTGGTCTTGGACCCCCGTCTATTTTTGAAAAGGGGTATAATTGTAAAATTGCAAAATTACCGTTTTTTCGCCTAAAATTAAATCAAAGGTGTAAATTAATATGCTTGTTCCCTTATTATTTACAGTAATTGAGACTCTAAACCTATCCTAATGTCACGAAAATGCGTCAAATACAAAATATTTTTAAAAAAATACCAGAATCGCGGACTTTTTCGTTTAATCAAAATGAATATCGAGATCTATTTTTCTACCAATGACCACCAGTAAAGAGGCCCATGTAATCTAATAGGCGTTTGAATACCTAGTTTCGATCCACGTGACTCGTCGTTTGTACAAGATGCCAAATCGATTTTGGCTAATTTAACCCATCAAGGTGTTGAAAAGGTAATGATTTATATATTTATAAATATAAAATTCTCTCACATAGCTCTGAATGATGTAGGTAATCGCGAAATGACTACTTTAAATCAATTTGGAATCGTGTGGGCGATAATAGGGTGCGATGTACGACATGTGACGTAGCGAAGTAATAAAAGTTCAGTTATATCGCCATTATATCGCGATCTTCGAATTGTTGGATCGCATTATAACAGAGCTTCAGTGTATATTAGATAAATTTCGATTATTTTAAATTATCTTCAGTCCAGAAGGAACCACGATTGGCGTATTGATAGTCAATACACTTTCAATTCCAAATTAAGTAACTCATTATTCTCTCTTTAGTAAACAATGAGTTATGGTTTTAATTTCCACTAAAAGCGAAGGATTTATAAGAACAATACTGAATAGATATAAAAAAAATCTTATATCTTTATCTGGAAACCTCAATATTTCAGTATTTTTTGACAGCAAAAGATATTATCCTTTTTAATAATTACTACTAAAATTATTTCATTATTTTATTATCTTAATTTTTATTTTATCTTATTTTTTTCCATTTGTAAAAACTGGTTTTATAATCAGAAATTAATAATAATAATCATATCATCTTTAATCTGTACAAAAACTAAACAATTATTATAAATTCCAGAGGCCTTAGTCTGCTGTAAACATACTCTGACGTTCTTCTGTAGATGAGAAGACCGTGGAAATGGCTTTTGGAATTAACATCTTTTTATATTTTTCCATTTTAATATTGCTTTTTTTTGCGTTATATTTTTCCAAACAAACGATTTTACAAATGATTTAGTTGATTTAACAAAAGGCCTTCTTTTGTCTCCTTGTTCTCGTCTGGTTTCTTATCCATCTTTGTCTTGTATTAGTTTGATGATCTAAATGGACATGATTATTAAGAGATCGGAGGGTTTATCTACTTTAACATTTCTTATAAGAAATTCTAGCTATTCGGCAGAAAATGGGATGAACCACAGAAACAACCACGGAAATCATCTATCTAAGCCAGAAATTGAACTTGGTTCCTCCAGCCACAGAAAATCTCTACACCACTTGACTTACAGTACTTGAAATGCAATACATATTTCCTCATTGGCTACTGTTTTATTTTTACTTTATTTTTGTTTTGTTTGTTTTTGTTTGTGACTTTCCAGAAGTACAACGAAAAATTATTACAGCACAACTTAGACGTATTATTTAACTTAGGTAGAGAAAGGAACTCATCTTTCCTAAGTAAAATACCTCGCTACATACTGATATAAAAAAAAAACAAATAAATATTTTTTTCTAATCGTTTTAATGGTTTCCGGACTAAACTACCGACTATTTTTGAAATTAGCTTTTTTTTTTTCCTTGTCTCATTATTTGATTTACATTTAGCGTAGCTGGTGTTGAAAATTTTCTTATTTATTTTTCAGAATGTGCAAACAAAAAATTAAAGCATCCAAAACCAAAATATCTTTAATTTCATCTTTGAATTTTCAATCTGATTATAATAGTTTACTTTAATACATCACACCCAACATAAAACCTACTAAATATACAATATTTTTATTATTTTTACTTTTATTATTATTATTAGTAGTAGTAGTAATATGGTGGAAGCTTGTTCAAAATTCAAGAATTTATCTTCAATTTCATAACCCTCCAAACCTTTCATAAGAAGTAAGGCCACATGTAAATTCTCCTCGGAAAATTGCATTTTAGTCAGAGAATAAAAATAGTCATACTTCTACGTACTACATAAAATACGTTCACATCTTTTATTTAATAGGGAAATCGTCTGCTCCCTTCACTCCCAATTCGAAACCTGATTGGACGATAATGTTGTGTTCAGATATCAAAGTTTTGATAAGTAAGGTTGACAGGATTAGCAATATTTGCATTATTGAGTCTCAGATAAACAATCAGCTGATGCCACTACGACTGGTTTCTGCAAAATAGTATTAGCTTAACTCATGTCGCAACTTAATCCGATTCATTTGGACTTAATCCAAGTAATAGCTTACGACTATTTGGCCGTCAATCAGTTCAAAACGTAAAAAAATAAATAAAAAAGCGTCAACAAATTCGTAAATAAAATAAAAGTTTAGAATTAAAATTGATAAAAAAGCAAACAAAAAAAATATTTCTGTTTTAACTTAAGCGTTATTTTCTTTTAATTTAAATTACATGATAACAGATGAGATAAAATTATATAATATTCATCTACATATATAAATTTATTTTGTCTTTAGTTTTATCTGTAATAATAATTTTATAATTTTATGACTGGAAAGCATTTGTCTTCCCTTTGTTTTCTACTGGGTGTATTCCTTGTTGTCAATGAAAGCCCATTAAGGATGGTTGGAAGGCTTCGCTGTTAATGTCAATCGCCCTTCCGTCCATGCAAACACGACCCATCATCACTCGGTGGGTTCTCGGGTTTCACCAATGTTGATTTGGGACATCGATTTCAATCTTTGATTCCCATAGCGAAAGTCAGAGCTCCATTTGCCTCCCACAAAGACCATCAGGGAATGGAAAAAGACACGACCAATCAGAACAAAATTGGAGTTTATTTATTTTAGATCGAGTAATGTTAAGCGACAAGAAACTCGTGAAATTTCATTGCTCTTTGTCTGTAACAAAGTAACGTATGTCTGATGTGACCATATCGAATTTTTTGTTGCCTTAATACTTATCTGACATTCCTAAGTTATAAACCATAAATGTAAGGTCTCATTAAATATAATAACACATAATCGACAGGCAATTACTTTATAATAATTTCTAATGAGTCACTTTACAATACTTATATTTTTTATTTTTATTTTTACACCCAAAAAATATATATATATTATACATAGTAAGCCTTAATAATACTGTATTTCATACATTTTTGAAGCATTGTAATATCGTAATAATGAAATTTGTACATCATTGTTATTGGATCTTATAAGCCTGCATTGTAACATTCAATGCTGAAAATAACAATTTTACTGTTCGTTTTCGTTTACGAGAGCCTTCAACGCTTTTGCGCAAGCGTCAGGTCTCCTTGGATTTCATGAAAATAGGGTTGAGGAAAAACAAAGAGAGGATATTTACTTTTTATCAGTGTTAGTTTACTAGTAGCTGCATTCTATTTGCGCTTTTCGGGAAAGAATTATGGAAAGAATAATTACTATTTCAAAAATAACAGGTACTAAAAGAAAAACAGGTCTTAGGAAAGTGTCCATCTCAGCGTATCACCCCTTTGCGGAGTAGAATCGTCTGTGTTGTCGTAGCTCTCGTATTTCAAAACGAACAGTACATTCTCTTTAAAACTATATTGAAAATATTAAAATGCAGAAGATCACAAACTGGGACTATCTATTCTGAAGTAGTAATAGCCAACAATGATATGGTTTTGAAATTTTGAGCCATCATCATTCAAAGAAATGAAAAAAATTTTTAGGAAAAATAAAAAGAAAAGTTATCGCAATTAGAGCTTCGGCGTGAACCATGTTGGATCCTTGTAGGATTACTTACTACTGATATATAATTAATATTAGTAATATATTAATACTAATACTAATTGTTCACTTTCTATCTGAAATTCTGTTTTAGTACTCCAGTTAATGTAAATTCTTTAATTTCTTCAATTAATATTGGAAATGGGTGTTATTGACAGTAGATTTATTTTATTTTACTGAAGTGCAATGTAATTTAGAAAGTCATCTAAGAATAATAGCTTTTTAAAATGACTTGTATCTCAGTTCCTCTTTGGCATTTTCTTAGTGTTTAAAAATAATATTTATTACAACTTTATAGCATTTACAATTATTAACGTAACATAAAAGAGAAATCCCATTACATTAATAATTGTAAATACTATAAAATAATAATAAAAATTACATTTTAAAGCTAACTCATATTTATAAAATAAATGGTCAATCACTTAAAACTACGAAAGTCTTTCTTCAAGGAAATTTAAAATTAAAAATTAAAAAACAAAACAAAAAAAGTGTTTTTCTTATTATAAAGTTATTGTTGTTATTACTTTTTATGTATTAATTACAATATACATTATTGAAACGAATATTTTAAAAATTACATTTGCTGTAATATCGAAGTAAGAATAGCAGTATTTACAGCCCAACATTATTTAATAATGCTTTTTGTAAAGTAGGTATTTTTTTCTTCGAGATTGGATATTTACGAATCATCTTCTTTTTACTATACATTTTCTTCTCTTTTTGATTACTTGTTTTATTATTAGGTTAATTATATATCTATTTCAAGATAGTAAATCTTTCTAGATTTTTCATTTACTATTTACCCCATTATTTATTACGCTATTGAGTTAATTCTCGTTTTAATTAATAATTTAGGTTAATTTCCTCTTCATTAATTTTTTTTTATATCTTTCCAATTACTTGAAGAGCTATATAGAATCCAAAATTTCCTAATAACTCCAAAAAACTTCATTAGAATAAAGAATTCAAATTGACGTTTTTATTATTTGTACAATATTCAAAACTCCATTAACACAAGATAACTAAGAAAAATTGATCGTCAATCTTTTTCTTTTCTTTTTTTTCCAAATCAAATAGGTTAAAAAAAAATGAGGTTATTATAAAAACTGATCCTTCTACTTTTAATTGTTCCTATTCTGTAATTCTCGATTTTTATTGCTAATGAGAAATGCCGCTGGCGTATCGTTGCTTGCCAGTCTCCTTCCTCTTGTCAGGCCTCTTTAAGCTCAGATTTATGGGAACTACCTGTTTCCACTCCACAACAAGAAAATGTTAGCTCAACAAATTTTCTCTCGGCGTCACAGTGGTAGATGTATGGCAGTGACCACACAATGCGCGCGTATTTCTCCGCGGGCCACGGGAGCGTCGTCGCCACGTGGGCTATTGTCCGCTGCCCGAACCTATTGTCACGGATGACAGTCTCGGCACATTCAGGAATCTGACAAAATGAGGAGGAAAAAAAATACGCAACCATAGTAATTTCTGTTTATTGTTCTAAATTCTTTACGTGTCACGATTCATACTTCATCATCAAATAGAAAAAGAAAGAAAAAAAAAATCAACTCTTTAGAAGAACCAGGAAGTTGACAGCTAAAGGTGTTTCATTCTTTATTTTTTTATTTTTTTTTTTTAATTTCATTGCTATTCTTAAAAAAGGTATTTAAAAATTATAGATTCAACCGTGAAATATAAGAATCAAGAAAATGTACGACCAATGAAAATAATACACCAATGTAACTTGATGTCACTTTAAAATGATGCAAATAAAACCTTCAAATAAAGCTTTGTGAAACTGAATTTCTGCTTTAAGATAAGATGAAAGTTTGAAGCTTCGAGCGATTAGAAATAGTATTTTTTTTTTTTTTTTGTGATTTATTAAATAACAGGGATTGGCTTAGATGATTTAGAAAGTATTATAGCTATAAGTACATATAGACTCCGTCTACTTTCGTTTGCTAAAATATTTGACGTTATTAATTATTTTAATTGATAGGTTACAACAGATGAAAATGTGAATATTGTATTTTGTAAAACATTTAACGGGCCATTATCTTATTTTTGTTTTCTTTAAATGTTTCTTGGGATCACTGAGCTGTAAGATACTGGGTGAATCCAGCTGATGAAGGTTAAGAAACCTGAAACAGCTGTTCTGGATTCCCGGTATCGAAAAAACTAAAAACAGATCAATGATTCCTTATTTCTGTGCGTCTATGTTTTTTCTTGTGATGTTAATATTATTTCTGCACGTTAAACTTGTTGTTAATAGGCTATACACATTCTTTGTTTGTTTTGAATGAAGAAGTTTCTATTTAGCAAATGTAAAAAATTATTTAAAATTTCTATAAAGTTTAAAATGTATTTGATCAGTTATTTGTTACGTGAAGAAAAAAAGAATATCGAAATTGGTCAACCTTCTTTTAGAAAAAGAAATTAAGTAAAGCATCGAACAGAGAATGATGAAATAAATTCATTTTAAAAATTTGTGTTTTTCTGTAAAGTGATTTGTTTTAAAACTTTCTCTTCCATCGAAATTTTTATACTTTACAACAACTTACTTCTTAGTAAAACGGCAATTCCTGTTTATTTTTTTATATACGATAATATCCAAGGTTTAGTAGCGAAATCGTTTAATTCATTTAAATAAATGTTAGGCCTATATAGTCCTGTAAATTAAAGAGGAAAAAAGAAAGTTTGGAAATTGACCGCGAAGAAATTGTCCTATCACAGATTTTATTAGAATTGTGTTTTCCATTTGGGTAGTAAAGCAATGGTGTTTCAGTCTAGAAATTATTTTCACTGTTTACTTGCAATTTTGTAATTTCAAAATTAGACATGTAATTAAAACCATGACATTTTGCATTTTGATTTAAAACTTTAATTAATGCGAGGCTAATTAAAGATTGGGACAATTTAGTTCTATTCCTACAAATATATTAGTTATCTTCCTATTACAATTCATTGAAAGAATAAATTATTTCATGTGTTCATTTGAAAATGCTTTACCTGAATTGAATCCCACAGCTACCAGTTGTGTAATAAAGTAATTATTTTATTTCTTGTATTATGCTTTGATTTTTAATGTAATAGATAATCTTTTTATGACAAGATTATTATTATTTTTTGTTATCTTAATAATTAAAAAAAAATCTCTATTAATAAATCAATGAAATAAGATTTTTCAATTACAGCGCTATAATATTTAATTTTGTATTTACAAACATCCTATTAACTTGTTTATAAGAAAAATAAAATAATGACAGAGCAAGTCGTCGGGTAGCTTTGGAACGGCCACAAAGTTTACATTTGTAAACAATGACAGCCATTGAAATCTAAGTAAATAAAGTTGGATTTCATTGGATAAGTAATTAAAAATATACATAGTGATTGGACGAGACATAATGAATTTAAATTAATTATCTAATTAAACGACTACAATGAAAAAACTTTAAAAATAAACAGAACAGCAATAATCAGGAAATAGAAAACAAATGCTTTAAAATAAATAACGGTAAAGATTAAAATTAATAAAATACAGATGTATATACAGATAAATAAAATACAAATAAATGATATCTAAAAATATTTACATATAAACTGTTACAATATTGCACACCTTTCAGGTTTTTTTAGCTAAGCTCCTAGCCTTCAAAGCCTCAAAGCGCAATTTTATAATCACTGATAATTATAATCATGAAATTCTTCTTTTGTATTCATTTACTGTGAATTTGAACTTCTTCTCTTTCTCTTTTCTTATTTATTTAATCAATTGTCTTATGTTCTTAAACTTTTTTATTTGCTTTTTTATTTTTTGTTATTACAAAATTTTATTTACTTCTATTCCGATGTTTTAGTTATTACAGATAGCAGATTGTTTTAAAATATTACATTGATCAGTAACTTTTGTTTTCAAATTCATAATTATGATTACGAGAAAAACAACGAATTTTAAGAATTCAACATAAAACCGAATAAATAACATTGAGGAAAATTATTAGAGCATTTGTTTTTTTTTCCTAAGAAATTCCCAGCCATTCTATTCAAATTAATGGAAATAGTATCGGAAACAACTGTGTGTTTCTTTTTATCAAAGCTGCATTATAGCATTTATTTAAATTAAGTCTTTGTAATGAATTCTGATGATGTGAATTCTCTCGGAACGAGTTCTGTCTGACTGTCTTTTAGAGAACAGAGTTTAGATCTTCTCTTGTCAATGTAGTAATGCAGAATTGTCGCTCTGTTTAATTATCATTCATTATATCCTTTGCATTTCGCCAGGACCGCATTCGTGTAATGAACCACTTAGGAAACTGTAATCACTGGGATTTCAAACAAACAACCTCATTACAGGCTGCGAAGAGTGCTGCAGCAGCGCCCTCACGGGGGATTTAGTGGAAATAATGAATCAGAAGCCAACTATAATAACATCAAGCTTTGAGATTAAAAACAAACAGAAATCTTTAATAACGGAAAGAAAACTCTAAAGTTTCATTGAATTAAGTTATAGCTTTAAATTATTTCTTTAATGTTAATCTATATCATATAAATATACAATTTTAAAAGATTCTGTATATTTTAAAATGATTCTTTGTAAGTGCATTTAATAAGGGACGAAAATAATTTAATATTTTTATTAGCACTGATTATATGTAGTAATTCATGTAATTCCAGTGCCAATTAATTTAAAATCA
>JAFIDM010012231.1:80882554-80932431 GCA_023159025.1 Thereuonema tuberculata
TTATGAAAATCCCAAAACAGGGTCAGGCTCTTTTCTTTCAAATGATTCATAAACACTGTAATTAATTATCGGCTTTTCTGTTCGTGTAAATAAAATTAAAATTTATATCAATTTCTGTTACTAGGTAGACTTAATTACACTTTTTTTTCTTGTAAACGACATAAAAACTCTTCAAACATTGTCTCGTTTCTTTTGTTATTAGGACTTAATATTGTTTTGAAATTGTTTCTTCTGTGATATAAATAAGACATAAATAATATGGATGAGAAAGACATTGAAATTGTAAGATCACTTCGAAATGGCATTGCAGACAGCTTAACAGGTGCATTGTGGGTTGCCGCTACACACTTCATGTCATTTCACGCACACACACAAACACACATACACACCACAAAAAAAAAGAGATTATTTTTTTGCTTTTACATTGTCTATATTATGGAACTTACCCATAGGCCAAATTTCAAGTTTGTAGCATGTTGGGAAGTACGCTAAATATTTCGAACAGGCACACTCATTCTACAAATTTCCCTTTTATATTGTACATTATTGTAAAATTCAGATCTTTTAGAACCTGATTTTCTTAATAAAAAATAAATTATCTAAAGGCTTTACCTCAGTTTACTCCTTTCAAAACTTTGTTCTTTGTCACACGAATGTCACTCAAAGATTTAGTACGAGATAATATGAAAAAGAAATAACTTACTAAATTTTTTGTAATTGATGTTTTGGATTTCAGTTCAGCTGCATTTAACTATTTAAAGTTCTGGTGGTTGAGCATTTCACAGTTTTCAAATTATCTAAAGGATTAGTTCTGTTTTCATATGTAGAGACACGTTCAATTGAACAGTTGACTAAGACTATTTTAAGTATTATAAATTTATTGCAATTACTTTTGCTAGCACATTAATCACAAACGTTTCTGTTTAATTTAAATACCGTCTTCAAAAGAAATTAATTACGGAGTAAATTTAAAAGATTTGAATTGCACAAAAAGAATGTGATTTGACTATTTTTTCACGTGCGAAAGAATAAAAAAAAATATAATTCCTGATTTTTTATTTTTACTCAAAATTACTTTCCACTTGCCTAATAAAAAACGAGAAGTCTGAATAACAATAATAAAGAGGAATCCATTCACTTTACGAGACAAAAACGCGAAATGCTTATTTAATTTCCTATTCAGAATTAAATGAAGATTAACTTGGAAAACTCCGGAATGCATCGTATCTGTATCATTCCCTTTTCTTTTCGTTATTCATTTATCTGGCGGTGAACCTATAGAGTTTATTTGATAGTTAAAGTTAGTTTTTGGGAAGTTTTTACTGAGGCCCATTAATCACAATCTTTTCTGTTCTTTCCATTTATTTTTTCCCAAATGAAACTTTAGGAATTTTTATTAGGCAATTTTGAAATGATTCGAATTTAACTTAATAGCAGAAGTAGTATTACAGTGACCATACCACCTAAAGGTTTTGGGAGATATTTTAATTTTTGCTTTGGTTAAATGTACTGGAATAGAATTTGCAGAAGAACAACGTAGTGCGGTGAGTAAAACTCAACCAGACCATTTCCGCTTCCGGCTTCGCGGGTTTGCGAGTAGGCGGCGCTTGCTTGTTCGGACGCCCTCTCCAAACCTCGTCGGAAAGCAGCGGCGGGTGGCTGAGGAACCTGTCAACCTAATCTCTCGGCGTTCGAACGAAAGCGAATTGGCAGCCGCC
Source organism: Thereuonema tuberculata (assembly GCA_023159025.1). NCBI lineage: Eukaryota > Metazoa > Arthropoda > Chilopoda > Scutigeromorpha > Scutigeridae > Thereuonema > Thereuonema tuberculata. The sequence goes on from JAFIDM010012231.1 coordinate 80,884,273, forward strand.
ATTGAGCGCCGTCTGCAGGACAGATAATGGAGCCGTTGACATTATCGCGTCGCCCGCTCTCGGACAGCAGTCGGAAGTGGCGAAGCGTGCACATCTTCAATGCGTTTTAATTTCCTTTGATATTAACTAATTACGCAGAGAATGTACATTGAGCGACTACAATGCACCAGTAGGGGAGGCACAGAGAGGGCGGAACGACGCAGGCGCACAACTAATTCCCGCGATTTTCCCTACAGTTCGCACTTTAGACTCTAGAAAAATGCGTTGATGACGACTGCATTTTTTCCCCCTACCCCATGTAATCGCTCATCCGCGGTCTCTTGAGTTTTGGATCGAAAGATAGAGGCAAAGGAAATAAAGCTCACATTGGCTCACCAGCTCTGAATGGCAAATCTCCGATAATATAAGCCGATAAACGGCAGTGATGCCCAAGTATATCTATCTTAGACCGAAACGTGTTATTAAACAAGAGATGACATTCGTCTGTTTTGTACAACGTGACAGCATCGATTGCAAGCATGGCTGATGAAGCGAACCAGGCTGTGATAACGACGAGGAAGTGGTTGGAATAAAAAGACAAATTCACCAAATAATTCTCGTAACCGCAGGCAATGAGGCACAAACTATTCCATTAGTAAGAGTTCGTAAAACAATTGAATGCACAGATAGTATCAGTAACTCTATTGCCCTTAGAATGATTTCGACTGTTCGCTATTCATAAAGTTTCACAGTTTACAATTATTAGATCTGTCGGATTAAATTTATAAAAAAACAAAACAAATAAAAAGCAAAAGAAAACAAGAAGTTATTGAAATAGTTTGAAGTCAACTTTCCCTAAACTATTGAGATTTAATTTTGTTGTTTCTGTAATTATTGGAAAACATGAAAACAAAGCAAAGTCTCAGTCTTTTCTTCGGGGATTTTTGCAATCTTAACAAATTTCAATAGGACATTCTTCCTGCACCAATCTAACGCACCGTTGTACGTCATGTCTTGCTTTGAGAAGATCCATTGTCTGGATGAAAAGTTATTAAAGAAAACATTTACATCTACTTAAACAAGTTCCTGATGACTTTACCTAAAAAAAGAGCTAAAGAACAAAAATAATGTTTTGCCTAATTCATTCATTAAAAAGATGGAGATTCATCTTTTTTTAAAACCTAAGCGGAATTTTATTTAACAACTATCACAACTTCTCGACTTAATTTAAGTAAAAACTTAGAAAACTTCACGGAGTATTAAAGTATTCTTTTAATTCTTGAAATAATAATCTGTATCTGTATTGCAGAGAAGTTTGCTTCCAAAGGCGATTTATTAATGAGATTAAAACAGAATCATTTGTTATTTGCATTTGAGCTATTTTTGCATTTATTAGATGATGTCTAACAAACCACCATCTCGACATTTGAAGTAAAAATTCATCACTTAAATTTTTTGTAATTTTACTTGATAATTTCCCTAAATTTTTTTTATATTAAAAAGTATTTCTAACTTTAGATTTTTTTTAAAAAAAAAATCTTATAATTTCACGATGGAATTGTAATCCCATTATTTAAAGATATAAATTTTCTTTATTTGCGGTTTGTAATTCGTCGGGACCTTCAAGACATAACTCCGATGATTTTCGAGAAATTAAATTAAATTAAAAAAAAAAGGTTGTCTTTTGTGATTCGGAATTTAAAAAGTCACGTCTCTTGAAAGCTTAATTTTTTTTAATTGCAAGTATTCAATTAAAATTCTTATTTAAAATTTGCAATTATTATTTCAATTTCTAAAGAATTCTAATGCGAAAATCTTAATTAATAGTCATTTTTTTAAAAAGAGAGAACTTATTTACGACAAATTCTATTTTTAAATTTCAATTTAAAGTTGAAAGGAAGATCCCTAAATCACTTGGAGAAAAAAGAGAAGCACGGAAATTAAAAAGCAAAGACAGACCATTTACTAATCTTTGAAAAACTGTGAATTAGAGATTTTTTACGAAATTTATTAAGAAATTATTTATTACTAATTTAAGAAAAGTAAGAAATAGTTATCGTGATAACTTCCATAAGATTCAAATAATTCTTCACCAAAGACAATTTCAATAAATTTTAAGCTTTTTTTTATGTGATTTGTACTTTCTTATTATGATAGAGTGAGTTCCAAAACCAGGCTGTCCCAGAAATTTTAAGTAAATAAGTAAATGGTGGATGTCTGTTCAGGTGGCAGCCCTGAATAGTATTGTGACATTATGCTGTCCAAAAAAAAATAAATCTTATCCCCTGGCAAAAACTCGCATTGAAAAACTAGCATTGAAATATATCGGATTTAGCCGTCAGTAAATGTTCAGTAATTCGCCAAAACCGCTTTTAATGGATTGAGCTGATTTTTGGAACTCAATGCCCCAAGTGTTTTGGGGAGATTCAGGTATTCTCAGTTTTCGAAATCAATAGGTCCAAGTTCTACGAAAATTAATGTGAGATCACATTTGCTGTCATCTATCTACTGTTCTAAATTTAAGTTACTAACACAAAGTTTGAATTATGGAGGTAATTGTGTTTACGTCGGTATTCGTCTCCAGCTCGTTACCTTTTTATGGAATATAAACGAAAATCAATAGAGATTTTGCTTTTAACAGTTATCTTCACCTACCACTAAGTTTTCAGTTCCCAAAATGTTTATAAATACAGTAATACCTTGAGATACGAGCGTCCCGACATACGAGTATTCCGAGATACGAGCAAGCCTTCGAGCAAATTTTTGTTTTGAGATACGAGTAAAGATTTGAGATACGAGCACACTCACAGACGTCGATGCTAGGTGTCCGAGCTTTTTGACGACACGTGCCTTACTCATTTCCGTAACATTTTGAATGGGAGACTGAAACAAATCTCCCTCGATAGATATTTCGTTAAAAGGCCTGCGCCAAGTGAAAGTGTGGGTAGTCAGGAGGAAAAAGTAAAGCAAAGTAAAGAATACAAATAGAAAAAGCAAAATAAATAAATAAATAAATAAATAAATAAAAAATAGATAGGTACGGCATCAAGTATCTATGTACGGGTCAACTCAACTTTCCATTATTATCAGCACTAACAAGGGAGTTTTTTAGAGGACCGGAATGGATTAATTTTTTTCTATTATTTCTTATGAGAAAACATGATTTGAGATACGAGCACCTCGAGTTACGAGCTCGATCCTGGAACGGTTTATACTCGTATCTCAAGGTATTACTGTACTAACAGATCACCATAAATACTTCAAATTAAAATTGTATTTTAATAGTCTATTTTTCTCGTCTCTTATATAAGAGACAACAGAATAAATTTGTAAATTTGATAGATATCAGTAAATTAACTATAGGTATGTAAACTACAATTCAAAAAAAGGTATTATTTATAAACATATGTATGTAATGTATATGTTTGTTACAATAGTGTGAGATACTAAGGTCGACATCTACTGAAGAAGATGACATTGGAACTGATAGCGACCAGATCACTAATCACTACGCGAACGGTGATTCATATCAACATTATAGCGATGAAATACGTATATTCATTGAGATATTTATTAACATCTGCCTTACAATTTTAATTTTTTCATTGCTTAAATACTTTATCACAACATAAAATAAATATTCAAAATTTACTTTGAGTTTAATTATGTACTAATTACATGGTTTAATCACCTTACAGCTAAATATTTAACTTTTTTAATAGTTTAATTTTGGTCAGTTTTATTATTAACTGACAATTAATAAGTGAAAAAATTTCATATGAAGGATGTTATATTACAGTTATTTAGTTTTTAATATTTTACAATAGCTGAATTTTTTTTACTCACTTTTTTTCTTCAGTTCTCTAGGAATTTTGGAAAAAAAAAGAAAATATTAGTTGGATTTTATTTTGTAGCTTAATGCTTCATTAATACAATTGGATTACTATGTATCGTATATGGAGAACGAATTGATTTATCATAGGGTGACCAGATTTTTACATTGGCAAAGCGGGACACCATTGACCGGGGGGGGGGGGGGACCGAAAAAAAAAAAAAAAACGGAATCTTCAGGTTCAACAACCAAAAAAAAAATAAAAAAACAAAAAAAAACACGGAATCTCCAGGTTCAACAACCAAAAAAAAAAAAATCGGGACTTTTTTAAAATGCCGCGGGACGCGGGACAAATTGTTAAAAATCGGGACTGTCCCGCCAAAATCGGGACGTCTGGTCACCCTATTTATCATCATTATTTGGCAACCCGACAAGGACTGCTTTTTGTTTTTTTAATTAATAGATAGATGGGGGTGATTACGGGAGGGGGGGGGCGAAAGGATTAGACTCGTAACAACATAGTCCCAGTACTGAGTGCGGACAGGACGATCGAATTAACCGTCGTTAATTATTACCTGAAGGACTTTAGAAGCAGTGGAGATTACATTCTTGAAATGAAGCTCATTGACCTTCCGTCATATGCAAGATAGACATCAAAATTATCATACTTCTGAAGCCTTGTAAACAGATAACAAATTGGAGAATACGACCCACTACTTGTAGTTTTGTTCCTGAAAACTACTGACGAGATTAGTTCCAGTAAAATCACTTGTCAGTTCGACAATGGCACTGACTGACTGAGAAGCATTTTCTTCGAAGTTTGCATTAAATATTCAATTTGTTCGATTGACTATATAAAGCAAAACCGTTGCCGAGACGGCAATACAATCGAGCAGGAGAAATTGCAGCCATATTGAATCACTGAACGAATTAATTCCAGGCTTTGTTTAAACTAATATCTTATTATTAATGATATTATGTACGATAATGTTATAAATTTCACTTACATATTCAATTTAGAATGCCGTTCCGGCATGGCCTAGCGGACTAGACAGCGGTCTACCGTGATGCAGATGCGTCGGAACCTGGGTTCGAATCTCAGCAAAAAGCATGAATGTTTGAAAACTTTCTTTCCTGTGTTTGTCTGCTTATTCATCTTTCTCTTCCGGTCTGAAATCATTCCTTAATGATTTCCTGTGGAAGGCAACGCGAAACCACCTCAGTATCTGTCCTTACGAGTTCGTCATGATTGCAACGCTACAGCGCCATAGAACACGGACCTGCAAGAAATAATAATTTTATAATGAACATTGAAAATAAAATTGGAATGGGATATATTAAAAAAGCAAATTTTTTAACTTAGTCTTTAAATTTAGGAACAAATTAAAAAAATGTATAAATATCAATATTGATCATTGTTTTTTCACTAAGCATGTAAAAAAATAATCATTATTCCATTTAAACATTTGTATTTCTTTCTGTTTGTATGTTTGAATGTAAATCATGCTCCAATGGCTGGACAGATTTCTTTATAATTTGATACGATATCATTTGTAGTCCAATTTAAAATAAGAACACAATTGGTTTCACTTCCCATTATTGATAAGTGATTTTTCTCCCTCCCTCCATGTTCGGACATTGCATAAAGGTAGCTGAATATCTACCAAGTAATTTTTATTTTTTTAACGGCAATTATCAAATATTTAGTTGTTTGTTTTGCTTTCTTTGTTTGTCCCCTTTAAATGCGGTTTGACCCATCATAAGAAATTTGAAGATGAATTAGTTGTTCTTTTTTTAAAATTGATAATAATGGTACTTTTCTTTTCAAAATATTGAATATTAGAGATTATAGTTTTGAAAGAGATTCCTAAATTCCGATAAAGTAGAAGTTTCTACATTCTAAAACTACGGTAAAATATTGTGCTTAATTCACATTTTCACTTACGATAAAAATTACAGGAAATTCTAGGCTTAATTTCCTTATTATGAATGTTAAATGATGAGTCACGAAACTTTCGGCTACGAATGCTTTGAGTAATTTATTTGAGTTAAGAACTATAAATCCTTCCAATTATTAATTTTTCTGTTCCAATTATTTTTATTGTTCAACCATATAATTTGTTTTCAGAAATTACGGAAAATTGGTTTAAATTAGGTATGTTTCATACCTTGTAAGTATATATATGTTTTAAATATACATGTGAGACAAATAATTTAAGATAGTTTAGATAAAAACAAAAATAGAAAAACATTTGTCTTTTTCGCTTACCTTATTGTGATATATTAAAGTTAACAGAGTGATCGTAATTTTATATAAAAGATCAGTAAAGTATTTTATGCATATAAATTAGAGCAAAGAGTATCTTAGAAGAAACTGCATGCTGAGTAACCAGTTAAATTAAAGCAAAAAGAAGGTAAGAAACAGAAGATTTTTATTGAAACGCCATGTCCATTAATGCTAAGCGATTTACACACTATTTTGAATATCAATAATGTTAAGTATTATGGATGTTGTGGTGATACTTTGTTATAATATTTGAATGATTTAACGTATATTGTGAAAGCAGCTGTGAGTTTATCCCACCTTCTTAACCTGAAGAAGATCGGCAAAGTTTAGTTGATTGAAATATTGTGAAATAAAGAGGAAGATATTCAGCTTAGAAACCACAACCTATAGGTCCGAGCGCTGTTTTCCTATTGTTAGGGATATAATCAGGGCAGACCCTAAAATTTGCCAATGTCCCTGGGTCAATTGTATTTGATTGAGCCCTTCTTTAGAAAATGTTGTGATTCGTAATTTTTTTTAAAAGCAGAGTATTTTTCCTTTAGGTTGTTATTACTTTGACATAAATACTGTGGTATTTACGTATATTTTTCCAAAATTTTATATTTAAAATTATTTTTTATGGAGGGTGAGGCCCCAAAACGTGCAGGGCCCAGAACAAGAGACCCCTTTGGCAGGCCCTAATAGCAGCCCCCGACTGTAATACCTATTATTTACATGACAATTGTAAGTAATAATTTAAGAACTAGTTGTACGTATTCCCTAAATTACATTTACATCATCCAATTTGGGTCTACTTTAAATTACTACTTTGAAATTACTCGATTTTGCTTCCATCAAAAAGAAATCAAGATCAAAATGGAAAAAAAAAGCTTAAAAAAAATTACTATATATAACAGATTTGAAAACCTAATGTTATTTTAAAACTGTAAACATATATTAAAAAAAAACAACAACTTATGAACAAATTATGTAACACATCTTAAACTGAAGATAAATGCACACAGCTGCAATAACTCATGTTCTCCTGTAAAGTGGTTACATTTATGCTATCAGATAAGTTTTAAACTCTTTGAGGTACACGATAAAACAGAGACGATTTAGAGGAAGTAATTGCTGACTACATTGTCACTTCAATGTAATTAAACATTGTCTGTGCAATTTGCTGCTTTTGCTCCCACATTACTAACAACGAATACGGCTCGACTGTCACGGCCATCTCGTAAGGTGACGGTGTCAATCGACCACACGTGCATGGTACGTGAGCAATTCCTTGCACGGTGTGTTCTTCGACGACGGCCAAACAAAAGGCACATCACCGTGCTGTAGTATATCTCAGTAATCGCACGTAATTTAAAAGCCGAATCAACATTGGACTTAGCATCGTTGCGTATTGGTTGTCGTCTGCGAACTGTTTTTTCCTCTACGGAACTCCTTTGTTATTGGAAGGCTTCATTTCGCGCTTTCGGGAGGGTGAAGGTCCGGGTCAAAGACGGCAACCGCAAAACGCTCGTTGTTCCCCCGTAAATTTCCTTTAACGCCGACACCAATGAGTCCAGGCTGTGGCAGAGCCTAGCCCCTTGGCTTCTTCCTTTTCCAAGCGATCTGTTTCGGACACTGAAATTCAAAGAACTAATTAGTGGTAGAGCTATAAAAAAAAAAGTCCATTCTTACGCACATTAGCTGCATTTTTCTAATTCCTCAGTGGCTTAGACAACAAATACGGAAAATTCAAAATTTCAAGAGAATTGAATACTTGTTTTAAATATAAATTAATAAATCACAACATTACTTACTTTCCTTAATTTCTTAATTGGTTACTCTTTAAATAATTAATAACGAGTTTTCTATCACTAAAATAAAATAAGTTTCCTTCTGGAGATATTATAAAAAAGTTTAATGAGTCAGTAACTAAATAATTTGAAAAGTATAAATATTTAAGGTCAAGTGATTTGTATTTTTAAATTAGCTATTTGCAAAATTTTTAAAGAATTCTCTTCTATACAAATCTAATTCTGTAGAATACGAATATTGTTTTCATAAAATTTATATCCTGCATTCTATTATTAGTTAAATAATTACAGTGTTTCAATGTACATTAAACAAAAACATTATTATACTGAATAATATATTAACAATTTTATGTCCTAATCAAGAATCTTATCGTAAATGAATGTTAGGTTTATTTAAATCCTTTAAATACTTACAAATGAAGCAAGATAATTGCAAACCAGTTAACTTTACTGCATCATAAGTCACTTAAGATAATGAAATGATAATGAAAATTTAATAATTTTAATAAATCATCAAATCACATAACTTTCAGTAAACTGGTTTCTGGTTACTGTTACCAGAAATGAAACTTTCATCACTACAATGAAAAGTTTAGGATTCTTAATAATTTGCACTTTATTTTAATGACAGAAGTTAAAATTTGATTATTTAACAATGATGATCGACTTGTTAGTATTTGAAAAGAAACGGCGATTCAAAGAGTATAGCACCAAAATGTACGGCTCTACAGCAATGGAAAAGTAGACTTCGTGTATGCGATAATTAATTACGAAAACTTTTGTTATCATTTTTAATCAATGCCATTGAAATTTTTCTACATTTTATGATATAAATAGCCTACTACTGCGTCAAAATTATGATTTATTTTTAAACATTTCTTCTTTTTTTTATATTAAACTTTAATACTACATGAAGCATGTCTAGTCAAATTAACACCATCACAGAGCGATGTGAAAATAATTTCAGGATTATAAAATCAGAACATCTAACTGAAAATTCTTGATAAAATAAATAACTTGGATGTGGGCTTTTAAATTGATTGAAATCTGACAAATTTCACTTTTGTTTGTTAGATACTCTAAGGTAATAGATGATAAAATTGTAGATCCTTCATTAACAATGAAGCAATTCATTCTAAAGCTCCTTTTGTTAATTGGTAATAAATTAGAATAGCAATAAAAATACATGAAGTTAAAGGTTTAAAGTCATTGAGAGAAAAGTAATGACTGGTTGCGGAAGAACGAGAGAGATGTTAACCAAAACCATTTTGTTGAAATTTTTGTTGAAAGCATATCAACTTTTCCAATTTAAAAGAATTTTTTTTTTAGGAAAATGATTTGGTTTTGATATTAATTTTTATTAATTATGAAAAAAAAGTTTCTTCAATTTTTACAGTTTTTATAAACATTTATTTTTAAGGCGTTTTTAGCAAAGTATGCTTAATTATATATTAGACTGAAGACTGTAATGCACTAAGGCTGAAGCCATGGTTAACAAATGAGAACAATAAAGGCGAAGAAGTTTTATTCAGAATGCTGTTTCAATGTTGTTGGGCTTTTTTTTTCTTTTTTTTATTTAACATTAGAGTTGGAGGTTCATCCAAATAAAAAAATGTGAAAAGTTCACCTGCATTGTACAGCGAAGAACAGAACATATCTGTTCTGTATTTTTTTTTCTCTATTTCTCCAGGAAATTATCAAGGAAACGAGAAAATCCTCCACTTCGCCGTTACTAATCATTCTAATGATGATCATCAAAGAGAACTTTATGAGGATTATAATGATGATGAATATGTATGTACAATCCACATGACGATGTTCAGTAACTCATAGTTCTCTGCTCATATATATTTAGAACGGCATTATTATTCGTAAAAGATAGAGGTAACATAAAAAAAAGAAGAAGAAGAAAGAAAGGCCATTTCGGGCAAAAGAAGAACGTGGTATTAATGAGAGTTCCTTAGTTATTGACGAAAAACTTAGGTCGACAATTACAGGCTTCGAGTTTAGGGACGGATTCTGCGAAAGCCTCGAGAACTATGATTTCCGGCGGAAACAGACAGCTGCGATCGGCAGACACTTGTCACTGAGCGAATACCATCATCTATTTCCTACCTCCATAATCCAAACAACATAAAGAAACAATCATTTTATTAATGCAGTAGCCTGCGGGTTTACCTCCAAACACTGCTTTTAATGAATTTTTAATCCAAAAGTACACGGAATTATTTATTACAAATTCTATTTTTTTCCCCTTCTTTAGAAGAATCCATTAAATATTAACTACCTCGAAAGAAATTTTGACCAAATTACGGTACAATTTTTATTGTAATATTCAACTTAAATCTTCAAATAGTACTGAAATTTCGGAGGTTTTTTTTTTAAAAATACAAAATTTGTAAAAACATTCCTCTAATTTTTATCAGTAGGATTAAATAAATAAATGATTTCTTTCTTATGCGCTTTTAATATCCTAAGAAAGAAAAAGAATTCTGTGGTGACTTTCACAAATAATCTTCCTACTGACGAATGGAAAAAGGATGATTTTCAAAATACAGTAGAACCTCATTATAACGGACTAATAGGGGCTGAAGGTTGTCCGTTTTAATGAAAGTCCGGTTTATAACAAATAATTCTTATCGGGGTGTAATGCAGCAGTACATCAGTGTATATCAATGAAAGTACAATAGTTAGCTATAAAAAGTGTTTATTATATATTAAATAAAAAACAGCCTTCAACGTAGTAGGTTGAATTGAAAAAGATATGTACGTATATACTGCATTAATCTTTAGAACAAGAAGGTCCTGATTCATTTGATTGCTTACATTCATTGGTTTGAAAAAATAATTTATTTTCTGCTGGGTTTGTTTGCTGCTTATTTCTTTAGTTAATAACTGACGGCGGTGCCGTAATACCCTGGTTTCACGGAACGACTAAAACTGGATTCTTGGCATTTTCTCGTTTTTGAGCACCACGTGATCGGCCAGGGCGGAAGTCGGTAGTGCTGTCCGAGTTATTACAAGTAGGTATAACGAATAAAGTCGTTTCCAACATGGCAGCCATCGTTCCAACCACGCCTCAACGAAAACAACATACAGAATGGAGTGAAGGTGAAACTGTAATTTTATTGGAAATGTGGCGAGAAAATATTGATAATCTGAGGCGAATGAAGCGAAATCGTTGAATTTATGAAAAAATGAAGATAGAATTAAATGAATCGTACAAGATAGAGAAAACCTGCGAGGAAATCAAGAACAAAATTGATAATTTAATATGGAATTAAAAATTGATATTTTCGAGCCTCTGGAGCTGCAATATCATAAACATAAACATAAAAACAAACGTTTGTTTTTGCCCTCGCTGCGAAACAATAACTTTGCTGGTTGTCGCCATTTTAGTTTAGCACAGTCCCAGGATGCATTGCAAAAAACTGGTTTTTCTTCTTCTCCCGTGAAATCACTCACGGTAAATAATTCGTTTAGGAATGCGTCAGAAACATACGTCACAGGACTAAACTAGTTTTATATATCGACTTCTTCTCCCGTGAAACCAGGGTATAAGTGTTCATAATATGCAAACACAGTTTCATTTGACGATTGTTTAACATATTAAATAACAAAATTTAAATTTCTTTCACTTCGCTCATCTCAATTGTAGGCTGATAGTTTTTTAATACTGTCCGTTATAAGCGATGTCCGTTATAATAGTGTCCGTTATAATGAGGTTCTACTGTATATTGAACTTTGAAACACTTTCTTTACACCTTTAGTATAAAGATTCTTTCTTATTGATTTTATAAGTTTTCTGAAAAAAGAATCAACCCTTTAACGCTTCGAATTTTTTAAAATGAAATTCTTTTAAAAATGAAGATTTTTTCAAATAAGATAATTTTTAATTTTATCAGGAATTCAAGTTCTCCGTCACAAACATTTTCAAAAAATTTTAAAAATTCTATTTTTATAATATAAGTTAAGTTAATAACACTGATAATATGAAAATTAAATTAAATTATTCTAATTGATATAACGAGTCTTTGATTACGGCAGTAATTTCTGCTGCTTTAATTATCATGTAAATCTTCTACCAACTTTCCACATTCGCTAAGAATTTTATAGGCAGTATCTAAATATGTCTTCGTTTGTAGGCTGGTGAAGTGGAGTTGAATTTTCACCTGAGATAGGAGAGTTTAATCACGCTGTTTCTTCTTCCAACTACTCCAAAAGTTCACTTAACCTCTGTTAAATAGGGACCGGGTTTCTTTCCAGCGATTAAAGCTATGTAGGGGATCGGATGACCTGCTGACCTCCACTTTATCCTGTTAATAGCAAGTCGTTGGGAGCCTATACCTCTAAGGATCTATATTACCTGCAATGAGCCATTTATGCTCGTTAATCGAGATTTAGTTCAAATTAAGATTCAATAAAATAACAAACTCAAAAAAAAGTCCCATATTAGTCCACCCACAAAGATTATTGATATTTTTGTCACGAAAATGAATTAAATATTCTAAACAAGGACTAAAAAATGATAAATTTAACGTGCGTGAAAACATTTTACAAAACAATAAAAAGGGATAAAAAAGTTTAATGTTTCCCAAAAGTGCTGTTATTATTTATTACTTTTCTTCATTACCTTTAAATTACAGGTATGTACTTTAAAGAGTATTAAAGTAAATAAATATTTCTAAATTTTATTGAATTTCGATTTCTTAAAAGCCCCGTGAACATGGATTCCGACCCTGCTGGACACCTGTGGATTCCGACACCTCTGAATGTCAATGCAAACTACATAAGTTCCATGATATTTTGTCTCATTCATCTGCTCTATTTGTTTTATAGCCCGTTAATTAGAGAATTTTGATAACCTTGATTAGGGAAAATCATAATTTTATTTTTTTTTGATTCACTGAAGACTTTAAGTTTTACATAAACTTTATAAACGTTCATTTTCAATTGTTGGATTTTAACAATATTTAAAAAAAAAAAAGCCAAGCGAGTCATTAATAGCCACTACTTATAATCCAAAATGAACTGAAAAAAAAGAAAAAGAAAGAAAATCATTCGTCCACGCATTCAAGGGATCTGTGAATCTAAAGAAGCATTGTTAGAATAAAGTTCAAGTTTGACATTGATTAACAATCGATTTTAAGAATGATGAAAATTTCATTTTAAACCTCTCTCAGACCTTCACCCATCTTTCCTTTTAAGTTCCTCAAAGAAAACCAATCAGTCCAATTAGCAGAAAATAGACCAGCCTATTTCTCAGAAAGTATTCTAAAATGATAGAAATTGTAATTGTCTTTCTTAAAATGAACAATTGCAGTTGTATTACATTTAATCTGATTATCATTTACATCTTATTTATTGAACAAAAATACCAACAAGAAATTGTATTAAAATTAATTAACTGAAAACCTTATTCTGTAAATCGCATGTTTATTCACAGTTTTCTTTTCCACATTTATTTTTATAGATCCTAAATTAACATATATTTGTATCAATTTTACTACATAAACAAATACATTTTTTTTTTATATTTCCAAAAATGTAAACAACTCCATATTTAGTTTATTTTCCTTATAAAAATCTAAAGAGAAAGAACTTTTTTCTGATAAGATATGATATAACGAAACAGGTCTGTTCTGGAATGCTTAAAAGATTTGAAATTCTTACTGCTTTTGGAGAAGCACTGTAATCATGCTAATTTACAATGAGATACCTCAGAATGAGATTCACTAAAAAAATGAAATCATTAAATGAAAAATAAATTAAAAATAAGTGAGATGAAAACTTCGTCCTCCCATCAGAATATAGAACACTTGAACAGTGGCTGGAGATAAATTACTGGGAGCAGTAATCAGCTGAAAACCCACATCTAAGTATTTAGGTTATCTTAGAACTATTGATGCGTATTCGTAGCTGCTTTGTAATGCGAAGGAGATTCCCTGAAAGATCAATACTGCTTTTGGAGAGGAAACATATTGAACGCATTACATCAGAAGGAAATTGTGGATATTTTTTTAATGAATTACAAAGGGTAGCAAAATCGACCTCAGCGCAAATCTTCCTTATACCACTCCGACTTAAATATTTTAAATGAAAGATGACTTGGAAATTGAGGTGAAGGTGATATGGACTTAGACAAGGAAGTGATCAAGAATCTTTGATATAAGGTTGTTTCTCCTTCTCCAGACTCTTAAGAAGACTTAATAGGATTTTGGGAGTAAATGGTCAACAAGGGTTTACACAAACAAAACACTGTTAAGCTTTCGAGAGATCTTGAGGCCCAGTTCATCTGATTTCTTCATTTCTTTTTTTTTTTTTTTCAGACAAAAAAAGTAACCTATGAGCATCTGTTTACAATCTGTGTAGATACTGTTGATTCTTTTTTTATTTGACTGCTTACGTATATGTAATATCGAAAGTTTAAAATTTTGAGAATCTTATTTTTCTTATGATGCACTTTAATTGGGATGAGGACCTTTCTCCAAGCTTCCAGACTACCAAATATTAATCTTCACATAAATCTTCACACCTGCCCTACAGAAAAACGACAAATTCACAAATGATATCATTGAACTCTAATAACCAATCCGAAGCATGAGTACTCTTTATTACACACTACAGAAGAATAACAATATAAAGGAAATATCAAGTTCTAATTTAAACAAACCTTTAACAAAAATTTTAAAAATTAACATTCAAGTTTTTACTTATGAAAGGATTGTTTCATATTCAGAACTTTTGTGTTAACTTCCTTTAATAAACAGATTACATAATCTTTAAGTTCAGGACCAATTAAGTAATTCATTATTCTTAGCTAAAAGAATTCAATTACTTGAAGATCCTCCAAAGTCTTTCAAATGCAATGTCTGCAATGCAGGATAAAAATATGTTGTCGAGAAATGTTATGTATTATTAATGCAAAAACTACGAATGCTATCTTTGTAGATTATTGGTTTTAACAGAGAGCATTATTCGTGATTAACAGAGAGCAAAAATCAAGTTACATTAAATCACGGGTAAAAATATAGGGTCGGGAAGTTCCCGTACTCCTTAATATTTATTAATTCATATTTTATTTTAAGAAAATATGTAACATTATGTGTCCAATGCGTCTGTGTGTTCGCCATCATGCTGTACTCACAAGTTCATACTCTGCCACGTCCAACTTGACATTTTTGGAGCATGTCCGGTGTGATGGTTCGAAATGCGTTCTCAACTGCAATGCGCAATTCTTCATTTGTAGCATGACGACGTTCAGACACGTAGGTCTTGATGATTCTACACATTGAGTTGTCAGGACTTCGTGGTGGCCATTTCAATGGAGCTGGTGATGCGGGAGTACCGCAACCAATCCAGCGTCCTGGAAAATATTCATGAAGAAACACGCACACAGTAAGAGCAAAGTGAGCTGGTGCCTCGTCCTGCTGTAGCCATACACGTTCCATGATATCCGCGACTTCAAGCTGTGGGATTAACCATGTTTGTAACACGTGTAAATAAGTTTTGCCATTAACATGACCATCAAAAAAATTTGGTCCAAACAAATGACGTGATATCATCGCAGCCCATATCATTACGTGAGGTGTATTCCTCTCCAACTCCAGTGTGTAATGAGGGTTCTCTTTCGCCCAAAAGACAACATTTCTGTTGCGTGAACTGCGATAAATCCTGGATTCTAGTGCAACCTGCATTATAGTGTCAACAATTGAAATAACATTCAACACTAAACATTTATATTTATTACTATATAATAGGGGATATGGGAACTTGCCGGCCACACTATAGAAGCTTGAATAACGCAGACAACGACAACAATGTTCGGCGGAAAGTTGTTGATCGGTTGCTAGAAGAAGCCAAAAAAGAGAAGCAGCTGATTACGATTAACTATGGTCACGAAAGAACTGGTGCAGATTTATTAAAGAAATGCTAAGTGGACAATTGCAAGTTTCCGGTTCCGTAACTAGAGTAGAAGATAAGGATTTAAAGGTAAAAAGTCAATTTCAATCGGTGAGCAGATGCAAACACATCTAAGGTGAATATTGACAAGGTTCCTAAAATCCGGTTCCAAGTTCAATGCTAAAGTGTTCCAAGTCAAGTCAGTAGAATCAAGACAGATAATCAGTTGGTAAATAAATCAATCTAGTATTTGTATCAGTGATTTATCAAGAAAAAGGTAAACGAAGTTATTTAAACGAATTCAAGTCTAAATAGTTTTGCAGAATACGAATGTTTTAAAGACTTTAAAAGAAGATTAATTCTGAACTACTAACGATCAAGATGATCAAATTTTGTACTATTTTATTTCAAGCTGTAATACAGTTTATTTTTCAAAGTAAAGTGTCTGTCATACTTATTTTATTTTCTCACCTCTAACTTATAATAACTTTAAATAATTATGAAATTGGTAAGGAAAGTCAAGTAAAAACCCACAAATATGTTTGCATCACATCAAATATTTTTTGGGTAAGTATATTGTAATCAATATATGTTGTAATCATGAAAGATAAACAAGTATTTATTTTCGAATATGAATTAAATGATAATTTATATTAATTTCATTTATATTCCTTTTTAATTTTTTTCTTCTTTCTTTTTTTTTTCTTTCGAGAGAAAGCGACATCTACGTATTAGAATTCAAGTTACTCTTTAATTTAACTTAGGAAAATTACGTTACAAATACTTGAAAAAAATAACTATTGAAATCTTAAATTATATCCAATAAAAGGATATAGGAAATAGTATTAATAATAAAAAAAATATTTTATAAATATTGGATAATATGATTGATATGAATTTCTTACAGTATACTAATTTCCATCTCTTTGCTCTGCAATTGTTTTAGTGCACGATCTATAGTTTGAAGGTCAATACAGTACTTTTATATCAGTTGAACTGACATTGAATTAAGATCGTTTTTTTGTTCCCTTAGGTTCTTGAATTACAGTAAGAAACTAAGAATTACAAGTCTCTTCTTCTTAAAATGCATAATTTTGGGTGGGACAACTTCCGGTTTTAAAGCACAACCCTTCAATCTATTGCAGACTATAAAAACTAGTTGATTAAACATGCGAGGAATTGTACGCTTCAGTGGTTCGGTCTTCGGTGCATCAAAGGCCAGTTTCTTCGTTTTCCATTGTAAATTATAGTTTTTAAGTAAATTGTGTTTCAAGGAGTACCGTTACTACCCAGATTGCAAAAGCTAATGGAAACTAATGGCTCCACAGATCTGATCTGAAAGCATAATGTTTGTGATAATGGTAAAGTAAGTTTTAAAGTCAGTGCATTTTAATAACTAAGATAAATTACAAAGTGAAATTAATCATTGTAATTTTTGCAAAATCAAAGGTGACGTAATGTAGATCTGAATAGGAATTAAAATAAAAAAGATAAATAGCAGAAGAAAAGATTAGCCACTGAAAGAGCGGTTAATTTTCAGAACAACTTCCATCAATACTTTATTTTACCTCATAAAATAAATACGAATTATTTTACCTCATAAATAATTCGTTGTCAAATAAAATTAGATATCTAATTTTATTTGACAACGAAAATAGGTATTTTTTTTTTTTTTTTACTATTATTAAATTCTAAGGATTAAAAGCTTAAAATAAGGATAACAACTTTATAAAGTTCAGAAATATATCTTTGTTTTTCAATGCACAAAAATCATTCCACCTTCAATTTTGTGAATTCATACAAAATTTAGTCTTTTCATATGTAAGGCTTGAAAATAAACAAATAAATCAATTAAATAAAAATTTATTTATTTATTTATTTGCTAGTTTTCTGTAATTTACTTCTCTAGTATTATCTAAGCAGTTAAAATTAAAAAAGCTTTTTATGTTAGTTTGACTTATACACAAATTGAACAATACATTTAATAGAGTTAGTAATTTTCAAAATAAATAATTTTATTATTTATTTTGTCGAATACCTGATGCTTTAAACTTTTTAAAGGCTCAGAGTGAACTGTGGGACTATTCATATTGCACAACATTCATTATTCATATCAATGTTCATTGTGCATTATAAATAGTTTAAATAATAACTAAGATTGTTATGTTTCATTAGAAACAATACACGACATCTGCAATTTGTCATAAAAAAAGTATTTGAATGGAATGAAAGAGATGAACGAATCTCTCAAAAATGATTTCCCAGGTTTCGGATTGACAGAGGAAGTAACAATAGACATTTATGTCATACTAGGTCCAGTTTTGTCCAGCCTGTGCGTTCTTCCTTGAATTTCAACTGAACCATCACACAATCGCCGAAGAAACTGTGTGATTTATTAAAGACTGATTTATTCATCCAAAGAGATAGAGAACAGTATTTTATTTTTTATTTTTTTAGAAGGTTGCCCTGAAAAAGCTTTGTTTGTTTTTTTGTTGTTGTTTTTTTTAAATGAAAGAAATAAATAAAAAAGTAAAAATAAAAATATTCTTTTTTACTGGATTATGTGGACCCAATAGGCAAGTGCTAAGGTGAGGATTGGAGGGAGGCGGGCGAGCGTTGTGCTCACCACCCGACCTCATCTCAGTCCTCGGTCAATGAAACGTTGGAAGCCTTATCTCCAACTTCCCCATGGGCGTAGTGGCCCCAGTACGATAAACATATCTATCTACCTACCTACGTACTTGATTACTAGCAAAATACTGAACTATTATTAATAAGTACAAAATTGAAGCCCGTACACCTGACTACTACAATTAAACTACTACGAATTCAAACCGTAACTATTTTCAAGTGAAATTATACATTTAAATGATAATAATTTCACTTGAAAATAATTACGGTTTGAAATAACTGAAACCGAGGTTTTAATTTTGTACTTACAAATATGATCAGTACATGTAAAATCACTACAATTCATACAATTCATATTATTAAGTAAATAAATAGTGTGTTTCCTCCCTTCACTTAAACCACCAACTGTATTTGCTAATCGAAATGCTTCTTTTTATTGAATTAAAAATGTAATGTATTTATTCCTCTTTAAGCAGCAGGAAATACCTTATTGAAAGAAAATATTGTACTTAGAAATGAGAAATGTTTATACAATCTCAGAAATCTGTCAATATCATTCTCGTGTTATATTGCAAATTGTAAATGATGTCAGGGTTGATGATTTATGATGCCAGGTTTGCCAAAGTATTCGTGTTTCCTTCAAGAAAGGAAATAAAACAGACATAATTTCGTAAAAAGATTTAAATACATTTCACCAAAACTGAAATGGATACGGATAACAAAGATACTTTAACATATCTTATCTTTAACCTAGCATTCTGAAGATCTTTACAAAGCAAACAACTTCTATTAACTATGCTCATAGATGAGGCGAAAGGGATTATGGAATTTTACTACATATTTAATATATATTTAACGAAAGCACCTTAATTATAGGAAAACATTAGGAAACGCCAAAAACATGTTCATATAAATCTTTGAAATTTCATCCTTTGCCTCAAATTTATGCTCTCATCTTATGATAGAGTGATTCAGGAGGTCTTTGCGATTATTAATTTAGAGGATCCCATGATCAGTTCCTACGAATTCTCTTGCGTGACTTGACTTTTACATAATCACTTCAACAATGTTAATTTCCAATAAATTTCATCAGTTCCATTCCTTCAACGATTTGGGCAAACATTGATAAAAGTTATTTGATTTTAATAACCTCTAGATGCTATGTCGAAGTTATGATATCTTATCCTGAAAAACCATTGTTGACATTTGAGTAACATTGTAGATTAAATTGTAATCCACGAATCTAATCAAAATCTATTTTTAATAAGACATTATCCATAATAAAATGAATAGGAAATCACACGGTTTTCATTTCTTTGGGACATAAAATAATGATTCGTAAGTTAGGAATTAACTAACAAATTTAAAAAATTAAGAGTTACTCGAGTTACCTTCTCCACGATTTTTAAAATAAAAATACATGGTATGGTTGTTGCTATTACAACTAAAAACTACTATTAGTTTCGTAGGAAAAGTTATTTTATAATAGTTTTCTATGAAATAAATTCAATGAAACTCTTAGGATCTATCACTTCATGTACATTTAATTACGGTGAATTCTTGGATGACTGCATTGTAGTCTCTTTTATTTTCCATGTGTACAAAGCACGTGCTTTGATGACTCAGTGTTTGGGGATGGTCAGGTAAACAGGCGGATGGCGCTGCCTCCGGGAGTTCGGATCGAGTTTCCGAACAGACTCCCAACCTGTCCCTTTTTATTTGCCATGACTGACGCCGTATCCAGACTTAACAGCAAAACAACAATGGATTTCTGTGATATTTTCGAATTTATTGATTCATATTCAAAAAAAATCAATTTCTTTGATGACTAATTTTTTTTTTTTTTTTCTAATTTCTATGAGTAAATTTAACGTGTTCTCCTCCTTCGTTTCCAATATTCTGTCACAGTTTATCAAATTGTTAATAAGCAAGATAAGAAATTTTCTAAAAAACTTTATGATAAATATTTTTTTTCCTTATTTTTTTAATGGATTTCTTACTATTGTAAAACATTTCTTCTGACCGATTGTAGCGTATTTGTCTAACAAAGGAAATACTTATGAAATAATAGAGCAATTTCTTTATAGCACGATGAAAATGACATATTTATATATGTAACTTTATATATGTACCGTAACTATGTGCACTTAGCTTAATAATTAGCAACTCATATTTTAGAAGCCTGTTCTCATCTTCTAAGTCTTAAAACTCTTTACAAGGAATATTCTAATTTAATGTTTTTGCATTTTAATGTGAGGCCAGATTAGCTCTATTAAAGCATAACATTTGTTAAAACATAACAAAACAATGCTGATGATGAGTCTTGGATGGTAAAGATTCAAAGTGTTTTAAATTCAGAAGTGTTTCCCATTTGCTTTAAGAACGTAAGCAGTTTACACGACGCGACGTTTATTAATTTTACGGATTAATATCTAAAATTTTGGGCCCGATAATCAAATGGTAAAGCGTTCTCTACGGTCGTGAGGAGCCAGTTTCAATCCCTGTAGGGAATTTTACAACGTCAGATGCATCCTAGGATCTACCCAACCCTATAGATACCGGTTTTCATTTTTGGTGGTTATAGTAGGACGGGATCGGGTGGGATTGGTCTGGTGTATCGGACTGATCACCCGGTAGTTAGGAAGCGCCGGGAGTCTTACCTCCATGTAGCTTTGTAGTGGGATCCTTTAACTCAGCTATCTAAAATTATTATCAAACCCTAAGCATTCTTTTTCTCTTTAGCGGTACTATATTACTCGTAATGTGTATGTTTGTAACTCGTATTGTATAGTTTATTTTCAATAAGCAAATTTAATTTTGTAGCAAAGTTATCAGCTATTAATAAATAAAAATTCTCTGAAAATGATAATTATTTTTGTATGTCATAAAGAAAAGATGACACAATATAGAAAAGTTCTTTAATGTCAAAAATATGAATTATTTTGCATTGATGGAGACAAACCAAGAGACGAGCTGTTTTCTAGGGAATTTCCATATTTAATTTAGGAATTATGGCTCTGGAGTAAAACCATATATCAAATTGATCATACTTTCCTCATATTTTTAGTGAAATGATCTCTTTTCATTTTGAAACAAAAAAGAAATGACTTAAAATAATAATATTTTCTTAAAAAAGAAGAAAAGAATAGAGAAAAAAATTCCAGAATTTTTCGTTGTCAACTAGAACAGTGCAGGAATGAAATTGATTATTTATGTGCAGTCATTGGCTTTCATTTCATAAAAAAGAAGCTTTTTTCTATTATTATTTTTGTGTTAGAAATAATTCAGCTGCGCTGAAAGAACATTGAATTTATAATTACAGTTTGATAATGATCTATATAATAAAAGATTGATTATCTATCACATTCTAAAATACGATAACTATTCACAAAATATTTATTTTGGTAGAATTAAGGAAGAACATTGGTACGGTTTGTTAAAGATTCATCAACTTTCTTAAAAGGAAAGTTCGCTAATAATAATCAAAGCACCTCAGTTTGTCTTTGAGTCAGCATGCACAGTAACTCAACTTCCGCTTATTAGAATATCTTTCAAGTATGTAGTGGAAATTTTAACTAACATTTAACCATTTAAAATAGTCTCATTCAGTCTCTAAACTATACTAGTCAGTACTAATAAGTAATCGTATATTTGTAATATTTAAATTATCTACATTCAATAATTTGTTTTTTTCTATATACAATCTTGTAGAATTGCAAATTAGATATGATTCACATATATATTGTTCAAATTTAAGTATTCAGTATCTATCAAATTAGAAAAAAAAATTGATGAAAACATCAGTCTTTGATTATTATCTTCAATTATCCTAATTATTGAATTGTAGACGAATTTATAAGAAATCCAGAGGCTTTTTTAATACAGATGTTCGTGCATTCATAGACTTTAACACTCCGTCGGGCGCAATATGGTTCGGAACACGGTCGGGCACATTGAGCCTTGATGGCACTGCTTGATTTACTTTTAAAGATATATAAACTTTCCTTCTTACCAAAAACAATTATTAACTCTTAATATTAAACACCAACACGTTATAAAACGGCTGTTGCCGTTATTGATAGAATTTGGAATAGGTAATGGAAATTGGAAATTGAAAAAACTCCGTCGGGCGCAACTGATCTGCTAGGCACATTTCGTTTGCCCCGGCCCCTCTAAACGTCGTCCCAACTTCTCCATCCTAGTGGTTTCCTCTTTTCTTGTACCACTAACAATGGTAAGGTCAGTTAGCGTTTTTTTTTTTCTTTATTTACGGTTGAAAACGTAATCGGGCGCAATGAGCCTATAGGGATCGTTTCGTCTGTCAACCGGAAATGAAGAACGAAAATCCCTAACTGACCTTGCCATTGTTATTAGCACTGGAAAAAGCGGAAGCCACTAGGATGGAGACCTCACGAAAAAATTTAGCGGGGGAGAGGCAAACAAAAGAGTTCGAGGTATGCCTAGCAGATCGGTTGCGCCCGACGGAGTGTTAAATTGATACAAAACAAAATTCATGATTCTAGGGGAAAAAAAGCGAATCTTAATGAACAAGAGTGTAATTAAGGTCAATGTAAACTATTTCGTAACTTAAAATGTTGACCGATTTTTATTTTAAATTTACTGAATTGTAAACTCAGTACTAATAAGTAATCGTATATTTGTAATATTTAAATTATCTATACTCAATTATTTGTTTTTTTTCTTTTGTATACAATCTTGTAGACTTGAAAGTTAGATGTGATTCAAATGTATATTGTTCAAATGTACACTGTAAACAAAAAAAATAAAAAACAAAACAAACAATATATGTAATTGAAAGATTCCGTTGATAGGGACATTTCCCTAGCGGGACTGTACTGAACTTATCTTAAATGTTAATAAAAAAATATTATTATTGAGTTATTATTATTATTGTTGTTGTTGCAGTTGTAATAAAATGAGCGAAGGCAATTATGCATCAAAAAGGGAAAATAAACACGTAAAGCTAAAGTAATAACAGAAAATGCCAATAGTGAAATTGTAAATTCTACAAATAACTATACAACTATCAGTTTTCAGTATGCATTTGAAATAAACAATGAAAAACAAATTTATTTACACAACTATTGACTTATTATAAAATTATTTATTCTTAAACAGATTCACAGCGGATTCTAATTCTTTGTCAATTATTTCCTTTTCAGAGATATACTCCAGGTTCTTAATATTCCAAGACAGAATTAATTCTCTAAGACGGCAGATGCACTGTTGGTACATTCCCATGATGCTCTGCTCTTGCTCACAATGGCTATGATTCCTTTCTTTCGTATTTCGCATCCATTTAAATTCGCAACCGATATCGACAGAGTTGCAGCTTGTAATTAGCCGCACAAAGGCCCGACGAGAACCAGCACCTGCGCCATTTATATTCCTGACGATTTTCTCCCAATTTAATATGTAAACTCGACTCGGTATTGCACTGCAGCAACAAAACAGTAGCGATAGGGGAGGACGGATGAAGATGGGGGAAAAAAATCATCAGAAAGGAAACAGAAAGATACCGTGCAACGCCTCGTCTTGTATTCATTATGCCCAGAATAAATTTCCATACCTCTCTTCGCATTTATTGAGGAAAAAAAAAAAAAAAAGAATGAAGAAAGTGCGTGCAAAAGACAATTCTCATTGTAAGTAGATTGTGCTTTTCAGTCTTGTATATAGAAAAAATATTCAGAATTAAAATCCAAATATCTACAACTATTATATCTTATTGTTAGATTAAGGAATTCGGCAAAAACTAACTTTATTTATTTACTGCAATATAAATGTTTAAATACACATTACCGCAAAAAAAAAAAAAAATGTTAGTTATGTTTTATCTACATTTCCGGGAGATAGAATAGATCTTTTCCAATTAAATTTATCCAAATCATTGAACGGATTTCTTTCTTTTTATAACTTCAACTTAAGCAAACTATTGAACTGTATTATAATTTTTGTTTAATGAGTTTAATAAGTTTTATCAAAGACAGGAAGCTAAATATAGCAAGGATCACTGAATTGACGCATACACATTACTCGTTGTCAATGATCCCACACTGCACGTTCTACTATCCTGTAAGGGCTTAAACATCTAAGTTAACCAAATTCCTAATGTTAATGAAAAGACCACAGTCCCAAATTTATTCCAAATCTTCTCTTTTGATCGATCAATCAGTTCCCTGGGAATCAGTAAGCTCAGTTCCTCCATTGAGCTAAAAGGAAATGTACCCGTGATTTTGATGATTTGATCTACGTGGGGGTTATGTAGATCAGACCATCACAATTAGGAGGCATCAAAGAAAGTTACTATTAGATATTAAAATGAATAAATACAACTGACGACTTATTATACGAAGTAATTCACATGCTGATATGATACGAAGACATCATAATTAAGATTGGACATGCGTCAATTACTGTGTCACTCGCTACACTTAGCTTCGTGTATACCAAACAAAAAGAAAAGGAAGGGAGAAGAAAGAGCTTTAATTTACTTTATAATCTGAATTTATTCATCCATCCGTCTGGCTGTGATTATTTATTATAAGATGGTTAAACTTTAGTGATAGATTTAAGTTGCTGAAAAACTTCTTCCTAATGATTTTGTTACATGTCGCAGCTACAGATAAGTACAGTGTAAACCAAAAGAAAAAAAAAGGTAACCGATTACTTTATTTATTTTGCGTTCTATTAAGAATAGAATCTGACTGGACAACAGTGATTACGCGTCTACAATAATGTGTTTCGCATGACGATCATCATTATTGGCAATAAATTCCACGCATTCTATCATATTCGAAACCATTCCCGAGCACTGCTCCTGTGTAAAGTTCTGTGGCATACGTTCAATGTTCTGTCGAAGTTGATTCAAACCATGTGGAATAGGTGAAAAACACTGTTCCTTCACAATTCCCCACGGGTGCGCGTCACACAAAGAAAGGACAGGACTTCATGGTGGGTGAAAGAAATCCGTCTCTCTGGACACAAGACAATTGAAGCAGTTCTTGGAGTAACCGTTTGTTGCCATGACCAATGTGTGCGGTTGCAATGTCTTGTTGGAAGATCAGCTAATCGAAGATCAGATTTTCATTGATCAATGAAACCGATCCATTGACGCTGTCACTGTTGCCATATTACAGCGATCATCCTCAATGGCGTACGGACCAGTGACCCTATTACCTAAGATAGCAGCCCGAACGGTCACATCCGATGAAGTATTCTCTCCGTATACTCCTCTGGCCTTTCCCATCAAAGAAATGCATATTCTGTTTATTGGCGTGGCCATTCAGCAGCATATGGCATTCATCAGACTGCCACCAATCGTAGAGGTAATGAGGATCTTCACAGAGTTGTACAAAACCAGTATTGCAAGTGCAAAACCATAATCTGGAGGATTAAGTTTATGCGATATGCATGCGATATCGTCCAGCATACGTCGAAGACTTCTTCGGTGGTTCTGCTTTGTTGAATGTTTCTGTAAATGACAAGCACATCTCCCAAGCATGGTTCACCACGACGGCCTGTTCAAAACTTCTTACACGACGGAAGTAATATTTAACAAGCCACACATGTTCTTCAATACAATACTGAGGCAACTTCATTGTGTCTAGATTAATAATAATAAAAGAAATATTTAAATATTACTGCAAAGTCGCCAATTTCGGTTACCTTTTTTTTTTTTTTTGTCTCATCATGTAGTTAGAGGTTAAGAACTGCTAAAATAATTTGCTGCTGCTCTGTCCCCGGATCCATTTTCGGGTCTTTGGTCATAGAGACACATACTCTGTGATGAGGAATTTTTATTGCTTTCCTGTCGTTTGGATATTATTATCCAGGAGACACCCTAAGTTGACAGTCAAACTTCTGCCTCCTGCGAAGAGAAACAAATACTGAAGAAGACAGTATTTCTCTTCATATGAGGCAGACATTTGACTCCAAGCACCGCGCCAGGATTCGAACCCAGATTCCGACACATAGATTCCTCGGCCTCATGTCAGACCGCCGCTCAGACCACTAGGCCATGCCGAAATGGCTGTTAAAGAACAATAATTCAAAAACTGCTCATTTTAAGAAAGCTGAAACTAATTGAAATTGAACGTTAATGATGTGGATTGACTGGTAAGATTAGATTATCTACAATAATTACAAAAAACCCTTGAATTGAATGAGAATAGAGAATTTTTGAGAAGTCATTCAAATGCAATCTGTCGTTTTAGAATCAAATTTTGATTTAAACATTACGAATTGAATTCCAAGTTGAAACTTAGATTCCCAAATATTGCAAATGTCATTTCTACAACTTCCCTTTCCCTTTTTCTAAGTTTTATCTACTCAGTATTTAACAAAGAAAGTAAGTTATAAGCAGCAGTAATTTTATCAAAAAAAACTTTCTCAGACCGAGAAAAATCTTCACCATTCGAATGTGGATTTGATCCATTTTTTTTTCTGATTTAATTAAATGAATCATTTTTTTTTAATATTTTCAGAAGAGTAACATTTATTTAATCAGATTTAGGTTCAGACAACAAAAAGTCTTCATCGATTATTTCTTTTTGTTTGTTTGTTTTTTTTTTTTATATAAATAAAAATACTAAAAATAATAAGTAAAATTTCTGCGTTTAAAATTAATGACTACTCCATTATTCTGAAATGCTTAATTTTTTTTTTTTTAAAGGAACAGGTTCTAAGAGATTATTATTTCTTTATCCTACAGTTTGTTTGTTTTTCTTAATATTAGTAAGATTAACTGTGTATGTGTATAGGGTGGGCATAAAAAAAAAGATATGGTTTTAAACGTAAATTTATTTCAGTTTTTAAAATAATATTTTTCAATGTAGGTATTTTTTTTATCTTAATAAATATTGTGAAGAATAAAAAAAGTATACTGAAGATAAACATTAGATGAAATATACAATTATCTCATTTTTAAAAGTTTCGGAATATCAGAAGATTTCAGAGTGATAGGTACTGGAAGATCTTAAAACATCTTTAAAATACCGTAAATATTTAATCCGTTGTTTAACAACATCTTACATTAATAATCAACTCCCGGCAATATTTTGTCTTGTTTTTATCTCAAGACTCTTTCAAGCTGAGTACAAAAATATACTGGAAGATATTTAGAGTATTTTGAAGTTTTTAGTTTAGTTTTGCGATGTTAGCAAAAAATTATAAAAAAAAACAAAAAAAAAACCACACATTATTTAGATAAACTTTTAATAATTCTGTCAAAAGATTCAAATGTTGATCCATCAACTGAGGTCCTTTTTTTATAAAATCTCCTATTTCTATTTTGTTTTAAGGATCAGTTACAGCTCTATTATAGTGTTATTGATATATTTCCCAACAGTTATTGATTCGAATTGAAACATAATGAGACGTCATTTTCTCTGAAGAAACCCTATAATCCCATTGATAGTATCGTAAATCTAGAGCCGTAATCGCACATTTCGGGAAAACTTCTTCCTTCCGTGCTGCCAAGATGTAAGAACTGCTTGTTTTTAATAATATATTCGTACAGCATGTTCATAGCTTAGCCTCTCTATTAAGTCTATGCGGAAATTCCTTTATGCTGTAATCATTTGGCCAGGTCGCTGCAACCCTCCCTCGCAATGGGCAGATATCCATCAACGACTCTCTTTAATCCAGAGGATATTCCCTGCGCTTTTCTATAATGGAGTCTCGGAGGCTGGGCCGTGCGTGCGAAGCCCTCGGTCGGCCAATGGGTTCGGTACCATCTGCTGGAGTTCTTCACAGGGTACGCTCTTCTAATTATACGGCAATGGACGCTGAGGATAATTTGGATTAGAACACAGGCGAGAAAAATATATTCCTCTGGCCTGAAATCAATATTCCTTCTCTGTAGTTATGGATAGTTCATTATCGAGAAAGGGTAATCATTTTCACGCAGCCGACTCTATACTTTAGTTTGTTGTGATATTCGAGGGAGGAAGGGTGTTGCATAAAGTTGAAAGTTCTTCGAGAAAAACACTTTGAAAAACAATAAAAAAATCAGGTAAAAGATTTCAGAAAATGCTTGAAATTCTTTGGATTTGCCGGTATTGGACGGTGCTTTTTACTTTACTTCAATTTACTTGATAAATTAATTCACACATAAAAAATAGCTTTCTATTTATCAGTATAATTTTAAGCTGACTCATTAAATATTTTCTTTTTCATTTTTTTTTTTTTTTCACATATAAATTTGGAGAGTTCATTTAACCTGGGCCGGTGGAATATTGTTTTGGTCACGGAATGATTTGTGAAGTGAAAAAAAGGGAAATGTAAAAAAGAAATTCAGTTTTGTAAATTATAAGTAATAAAATATAAATGAGAATTGTTAATATACTTACTTTAAAATCGATTACTAGATTTTAATTAAATCTTTTACAAATTAATTTCGTTTTCTCAGTCTTTCTCTCCATCTGTCCATATTTCCGTGGGATAGCATAATAGACCAAAGGTCGCGGTGCTCGGCTTTCCTGCCACCCGCACTCACCATATAACTTAAGTAATTTCGTTATATTTAAAATTATCAAAAGGATAATTATCTTCATTACAATTCAGTTTGTATAATTAAATATAAAAGTTGAGAAATTTCCAAGGTTTCTTTAAAATTGGGTACGATTTTTATTTATTGTCCAAATTAAAATTTGAGCAAGAATAAGATCGGTGTATCCCCGTCACACAGTCTACCACATTGATATCCCAACACTGCATGCTCATTCTCCACTGTGAGACGGAGCTGAACATATACTATTATTATTATGTAAAAGTTTCAAAAATTAGATTTCCCCAACAAAGACAAACTAGCGGGTCAAGGACCAAAGCACATATTGTCAAGTGTAAAAAAAAAAAAAAAAAATATGCAAGAATGGTTAGGGATATGTGGTTGTGTCCATAAATTTTCTAACTATGCGTGTTGTGTTGAAAACCAACTTCTGGAGTTGAGCTTTCTGGAGTTGTACAAAAGTGTTTTTGTGAAGTCCTTTGCTGTGGTTCAATATTATTATTATTATTATTATTAATGAGAAACATGAAACTATTTAATATTTCCAATATCATCTACAAGTCCATTGGATCCAAATACCACTTCTGTTACAACAATCTTTTAGTAATATCTGCTTCTCACGAAACAATAATTTTGTTTCAAATTGGGATCAGAAGTAATTGTTTTGTGTTTCTTCGCGAAACGCTACGTTTAAATTATTCTCTCTCTCATTCACTTTTTTTGTTTTTTTTGTTATTTTCATCCATTAATGAGATTACAATCAGCCATTCTTCAGAAGACCTATTGGGAATATAGCAAATGTCTGGACCACTCTAGTCCACACTCCAATCCCATTATACGACAATTTACACGGGACTCATTCAATTAATACAGAGGGAGAAAGAACAGGCAAGAAAAAAAAAATTGATAGAGAAAAAAAAAAGCGAGAGAAGAAAACCCATTAATGAACGTCTGCCTAAGCAGAACAATAACTGCCGTTGACTGAGATGCATTGCTTTTTCCTTGAGGGGATTTACTACATCCGTAGCCACAGTGAAACGCTATCATCTTGCCTACATTTGCATAGAACCAATACCAATTTAGGTGTGCATAAATTTGAAAAGATAAATTTTTATCGAAATGTCGATTAAGATCATTATATAAATAAGTAAAATTATCCTCTGTTCTTATTATTTTTGTCGGACGGAAGACATTTCAAATGCAGAAATGGTGTCGCCTGCAATGATGGGGTTACAGTCATCCCTTTCGTAATGTTAGCATATATGTTGAAGTTGATCAAGGAAACGATAAAAACTTGAAGAATGAATAAAACAATAAGATGGAGGAAAAAAAAAGTATTTAATGATTACACTTAAGCAATGAATTTTGAAGAACTTTTGGTAATTTGCGGGGTTAATAAATTAATTTCGACAATATTGTTGCATTGCAACGGAGAACCTGCTGTTTTTATTAAATATTGTATAAGCTTATATCAACTGCGTTCCATAACCATAATTTTCAAATCAATTAAGGTAATTCAGTACTAAGCTCCATTTAGCAAAAATGTGCTTAGTAGACTTATAAATTCCACTGTAAAATGCCTGTCCACTGTCAGCATCACTATTAATTTTTTAGAATTTATAAAATTCTATTATCTAATTTAATTTGAAAAGTGTAAAACATTTTCCTCCTATATCAGTTCTCTTGTTCTTTTAATTCTACTAATGAAAAGCAGATTTTCTGAACTACAGTTAACATTGATTACCAATGTATTCCATATCATATTTTCCATTCTCCGTCTTAACAAAAAAAAAACACAAGACGTCTTCAAATGTTTTCTTTTCTAAAAGGAATAGGAAATTCATGCAAGGATCAATTTTTTAGATGATAGACTTAAGTTCAACAAAATGTCATTGAACAGCAGCTGATGTTGTTTCTGAAAAACTGCTACTCGTAAAAGTTAAAATGACAAATTATGGTTGTTGTTTTCTTATAAAATAAATAGCAATCATTATCGAAAGCATTTACCCGCAGAACGTTGTACGTTGAGCTTTATTTTTGGTTCTACTTTGATTTTTGTTTGAGCTCGAAAATATAAGTTGTTCCTTAATACTAATCTTAGTTTCGATTTTGAAATATTTGTGTTTTTCAAGAGCAATTTATGAGATTTATCGCCTTAAACCATTTTAATGATTTTCTGTACATTATCTGTCTTACAAACAAGGAGATATTTCTCAGTTCCCTGAATTTGGGTAAAGTAGGCATAAAAAGTCTTCTATATGTAAGGCTATTGTTAATTGGTAACTGGTTACCATTGAAAATTCGATTCAACTTATTAAGAGAAAAGAAACCTAACAAAAAAAGATGTTGAAAATTTATTCAGAATTCTCAAGAATAGATATAATCTGTGAGGGTTGGAGAATTGTTTCATTGACAATAAATGAGTACAGTCGATCAGCAAGTTTGATTTAATTTTCGTTAAAACTATTACCTCAGAATATACTATGTTTTAACGAAAATTAATATACTTTATTACCTTAGGATATGCTACAAGGTATATTTATTTTTTCATGAAATTAGAGATATTAGCCTTCTTACAAATTAATACAATTTCATGCTTTGGTCATGGACTTTCTGATTATTATAAGCAATTTTTTTAAAGTATTTATCACGTTTTTTAATATTTTTGAAAATCATGGTTATTTGTTTTTTTTTGTTTTTGTGTTTTTCCTTAGTAGTCTCTCTGATCTTCGTTGTCAATATCTCTAAACCCATTCAAAAATTTTAATACAATAATTATCACCCTCAAATCCTTTTTGTTTGAACCTTTTACTTGGTTGCGATTATATAATTTTAGTAAAAAGGAACAATCAATAGTTACGTACAAGGTTTTATTATTGGTGGCCTAGGTTTAGAAATGACCAGAACAAGGGAATTAACCCCATTGTAATTGGATCTCTGTACATTGCCGATTTCCTACACGATAATTACTTGGAAATAAAACTTAAATTTAATTAAGATAGAGTGAGGGCATCCGCCGTGAAACCTAAGCTGTTGGTACGGAATAAGGGCCTCGGGGAACAGGTGCCTCAACTGGACTGGATGGCCAAAAAAAAAGTGAGCCAATCTATTTGCAAGTTTTCCCGTTTCCAAACACAGGTGCAGTAAGGGATAGTAAAAGCTAAAATATGTTAAGATCTACATGAACTCCTCACGAAATCTTGTAAATAACTTACAATTAAATCTCTTATCTAAAGAATAAACGGTGGATAAAAAAGGTTTTCAGTTTATTTTACTCTCATTAACACGGTATCAAGTATACATATTTTGCTTCAGGGTCTGTTGCGATTTGCGTGCTCACACTCCATTCAATTCTATTAATTTAGAAAAGGAGCTACGAGTTATATTGTTCTGTCGTTTACGGAACCATGAACACTTTTCAAAATGACATTATAATGAATATTTATTGCTTTAAGGTGGCATACGCATATGGTCAATTAAAACTTTACATTGGTTAAAAAAACAAAAACAAAGCATTACATTTTTTCTTCTTCTTTATCTAGAAATTTGCTGAAGAGTTTTATTTTCATAATCTTTGTATATGAAATTTATTTCTTTTTCTAATGTTTTAAACCGAATTCAATGAAGGTAGATCTCTCTATTTAAAGAATTACTTCCAATAGTTCTAATTTACTTGTTTCCTAGGGAAGTTCTTTAATTTTAAATTATGATATCAGAGTTAACTTCTGGTTATTACATGCAATTTCTTAAAATATTAATTATGGTTTTTAGTAATATTGAAAATAATTTATTTTTCTAGTATTGTTCGAATTTTGCGACTTATTATTTCTTAAATTATTAATTAATCATTTACAATCATTTGAATTAAAAATAAGCTTCTGTCTATTTTTCTTTCTTCTCGTTCTTGAGTAAATTCTACAAAATTTTTGATATTTTACTAATTAACAAATCTGATTAACTATATCGTAAAATAAAATTGTTTTATATGGTTTAATAAAATTCCTATTTTTTTTAAAATTTTACTTAAAGTTTTAACATCATTTACTAAACAATTATAGTACAAAAGTATAATATTTACATTTTATGTCTTTATTTTAATTAATCTTCTTGACATAATAATAAAAGTTTTTATTTTTCATTGTTTTTATAGAAAGCAGTTAATAGATTTGTTATTAATATAGCTTTATTTTGTAGATATTAATTGTTACGTTTGAAGTTAGTTCTTTTAATAAAAGAAAAAAAAATCATATAAAAAACCCTAAACCACATGCAACGACTAATTAACTTTACTGTTATTTATTATTTATATTATTTATGGTTATGGTAGCTTGAATATTCAAATAATCTCCAGAGTACATTTAAGGAAGTTTTTTGGGGGAAAAAAAAGAAGAAATTAGGCTGTCAAGCAATAACAATATTTTAATGTTGATGTGAGATGGAAACAGTAGATGGCGTTGTGTTCATTGAATGAGCATCTGCAGCAGTGAGAATTTCTATCTAATACGAGAAAGTGAGAAAGAAAAAAAAAAAGAAAAGAAAAAAAAAAGCCAACAGGAAACATGGCGTTCAGCATCTTCTAATACATCATTCACATCTGATAAGTTGAGTAATTACAGATCGACCGATAGTTCTTGAACGGTTGCACGTCATTTTTTTTTATGTCTCTGCAACCTATCGACTGCGTAATTTTTGAGTGTCTCTTTTAAAAGTTAAATAGTTGTCTACAAATAGTTTTGTCTTTGATAATCTATAATAATTCAGAGGGAGAAAGTGTTCGTATTATGATAAATAAAAAACAAGGTAGTTAATGCTTTTAGACAGTGTCAAAATCAAAGCGTCCCATAATATGCACAATTGTATAAACAAAATAATTAAAAGCAAGAGCATATAAATGCAAAACCGTTCCTTTACGTTTTACAGGTAAGCTGTAACCTAGGGGCCGATAATACAATGCTTAGTGCATCATTTGGATACGTTAAAGAATATATGAAACAATACGTTTGTAAATATTAACAATGACGTCCTGTTGGCAATTGTTAGTATTGTTATGTATGAAGCATCAGTATTTTTACTGTGTTAATTGTTATCATTATTTCTAACACTGCAATGGAAAACGTTAATTTGGGGGGTCAGGGAGGGGTCCTATAGGTCTGATTTTTTTTACGTCGTCACCTACTTTTTGATGCTGAACACAATGGTGAAGGTTTCATTCTAGTATCTCTAACCGTTTGACCGCTACAGAGGATGACATACAATGTGACAGACAGACAACACAAAAGCAAGAGCGGTTCCCTACGTTAACTGTAACATAGGACCGCTAAAAAAGAAGAATTGATAAAAAAATTTAAAAATAAACTCTAAAAATAAGGCCTGTAATATGTCAATTGCTCAACGATAATAAGTAGCAAACAAGTTTTATCCTCTCTTCAGAAGGAAGGAAAACTTTTAAGTCAGTGCGTTTATTTTGTAATAACTTTTGAACTAATGAAGAGATCTTCTTGAAAAGTTACATGGATATTAAAAAACAAATTAGCTCTACATTGTGACTGAAAAGCTTTTTAAGCTCAACGAAATTTAAGATAATGAATCAACTTAAATGGTTAGTGTAGCAAAACAAGTATTCGTTAGCATATTACAAATAAATTATTCAGAAATTGTGTATTTTTAATTTGATGTATCGTAATATTCAAAATTTCGTAAGTTATCACTTTGTCCTATCAGCTTCTTCATTGGATGAAAGAATTTTTAGTTTCAGAAATATAAATCACCGCATGGATGGCGTTCAACCATTTTTCTTTATTTTCCATTTTAAATATCTACAAGGTAAATAGCCAAAAATAATAATAAAAAAAAGGCGTTCATTGACAAAAAAAAAAGAATGAGAGAGCGAGAGAGAGAACTAAAAAATTAGGTGTTCAAAAGATAATAAGTTTAATGATCGAGTGAGGATGAAGAAGAGAAGAATATACTGCAAGAAAATGGATTCCA
This sequence comes from Thereuonema tuberculata, assembly GCA_023159025.1. Classification (NCBI taxonomy): domain Eukaryota; kingdom Metazoa; phylum Arthropoda; class Chilopoda; order Scutigeromorpha; family Scutigeridae; genus Thereuonema; species Thereuonema tuberculata. Next base: position 80,919,210 of record JAFIDM010012231.1, read on the forward strand.
TTTTTTTTGCTTTCTTTTTTTTTCAGATGGTTGTGGTGTCAGAATTGGACACCAAATATTTTGACGGTTTTTGACTCAGCTTCTTACCAAAGTACAACAAAAGGCTCCTTATCTAATGAGCGGAAATGTACTGAAGTAAATGAATGTAAATTCCATATAAGAAAATCTCCTAAAAATGTTTCAGATTAAGGAATAATAATATAGATCAAATCTATAACAGTAGCACAGGAACAGAGTTTTAATATAATTGTTATTATTAGAAAATTAATTGAATTCAAAATTTAATTCTTTCTCTTTCTAAAGCCGCGCTGGTGTGGTCGAGCGGTCTCTGGCGTCGGTCTGTCGTGAGATCAATGTGCCAGCGCCCGGGTTCAAATCCCGGTAGCGAGCTTGGATGTTTCAAAAATTTCCTTTCCTGTGTTGTAGCCTCTTCTTCACTTTCTCTTCAGTCTGACGTCATTCCTTAATGGCGTCCTGGGGAAGGCCACGGGAAACCACCCCAGTATCTTTCCCTTGTAATTCTAGGGAGTCTGCTAGGGGTTCGCCGTCTTGGGAACACTAGCGCTCCCTGGAGCACGGATGCTTCGGCAACGAAGCTCGCACTTCGGTGCGAACCGACTACACTACACATCTTTCTAAATGTTTTTAATAATATATTTCGTAGGCCTATAATAAAGTTAGAACTTATAAAATAGGAACTCCAAAAGGTAGAACAGACAAAAGCAATACTGTCTCACTTCTCCATTGTGCTGAAGAGAATTTTTTGTTTTGTTTTTTGTTTTATATTTAAATCTGTTATATTGTACAACTTCGCCCGACTCCATGTTGTTAATGTTTCGCTAAAGTCGCTACTTAAATATAGACCATGTTCTATTTATAAGTATTTGTTGTGTTTGGAACTTTTGTGTTTTTAATATTTCCAAAAAGAATGAATTAACAAATTTCACTCATAAATATATATGAATCTATGCGCATATTTGTATATATATGGGAGGCATTTCATAAAATTTAAATTTAGTTAAGAAAATCAGAAAAAGTAAGAGAAACAATCGAGAGTGCGCGGGCTCTTTCCCCTGACAGCAGAAGCGCCGCGTATGCCTTCCCCAGCTATCAATAAATCGTAATTACTGAAAAGCTGTTAAGCTTGTATTGATGAAACAAACTTTATTAACATCTTAAAAACCCTTCTGTATATCTGTGAAAGTTTCATGAAAATCAATAAATCTAATCAGAAGTTATGCGAGTTAAAAATAAAACTAGAATAAAACAGTGACATCCATATTCATAAAAAAAACCACACAATTTAACCCACTATAAAACTCAGAAAACCGCATCAAAATTAATTGAATAGTTCAAAAGGCTATAAGCGGTAATTTTTCGTAATTCGTGTAGGTTTTTGAAGTTTTTTTCTTCAGTGCTTCAGTATCATCATTTTTTTTTTTTTACTTATCCTCCGATCCATTTTGGATCATATAGTAATTTGGGATCATGTAGTAATTTTGGATCATATAGCCATTTAGGATGATATATTCACTTTGGATCATGTAGTCATTTTGCACCATGTAGTTGCACTTCATGATGGGGGTGATATGCTGCTGTCGTTTGGGAAACAATTCAGGAGGTACCGTTAAGTGACAGTCAGACTTTACCTTCTTATGAAAGAGAAACAAACACTGAAGAAGCCGAACCCAGGTTCGAACCCAGGTTCACACACACATCATCCTCGTGGTAGGCCGTCCTCTTGACCACAATCTGTAACGGCACCTGAGTATCTAAAGTAGTACAGTATAAGAAGAGAACAGCGTACAAGAATTTTTAAAATGCAATTAAAACCACAGAGATTAATAATCTTATTAAATAAATTTAATGGGTCAGAATACCATAAGTAATACAGTTATGGGGGTGATCCCTCATCAGTTAACGAATCCTTACCATCTTGACCTCTTATATACTGAATGACATTTGCATAGGACAGACTATTATTAATGGGGGATATTATTTTAAACCAATTGAAGCTAATTGGTTAAAAGCAGTAAAATGATTCTATATAACTACAAACCATCCCTGTTACCGTCCTATCCCAACGGTGAAAATCCACATTCAAATTAGTTTAGTAGTTTCTAAGTATAACAAAGCAATAAAAACGGAAACAAAACAGCACCAGAATAAACAAATTGCTCAATTTGTCTGAATCGATTATCAATTATCGGGGGGAATTGGGGACGGCCCGTTTCGTCCTTCCAGGGACTCTTCAGCCCAATCCGCCCACCCGATAAAAGACCCAGAAAGGCAAGAACATATGTGAAGGTCACCGACACTCCTGACAGTGACCCCGACAACAAAAGAAACAATTTTGTTTTCGTTTTTATTGCTTGTTGTTACTTGCACAGCACGCTAAATTTATTATTTAGTTTTTAAGTATTAAACTAATAAATGTAAAACTTCATTTTTGAGCTTTACAGAAGTGTATAGTAGATAGATAATAGGAATCTAATTTGAAGATATTCCTTTCTCTTTTTTTTTTACTTAATAAAATAAATTATTTTAACAGTTTAACATCATGATATTTTGTAAAAACTGACAGTTATGAAAAAAATTAAAACAGCGAAGTTAAAACAATTTTTATTATTGTTGATGGCTTAAAAACACACTTTCGTTTCAAAAGTTGTTGAATCTCTGAATATCCTATGGTTTAAAAAAAAAACGATATTCATTGAACAAATGTGTAATATTTAGTCTGAATAACAACTGTGATCATTCGTGGAGCTTGACCACTCGAAGACTTTCAAATTTATGAAGTGCTGTCTTTGCTCACAAGTCAGTATATACGCATTTTCAGGCTATAAAACAGATAAATTAATTAATATGTATATTTTTGGTAAAATAAAGTATTTTGATATGTTGTTTTAATTTTAGAACTAAAATTATAGCAACCTGATTTTCCTTTTTAATAACAATGACGTCACTCCTCGACTACTCCTCAGTGACATCCAATTGTTTCACAATGGCTGCCAACACAGCGTGCACTTCGAACGCTCCGAAAGTCAATTTTCATAAAAACAAATCTGGAACCCTTTGACCATTAGCGTCAGACGAAATGTTATGAATAGCTATGCAAAACTCTTAGAAGAAATGCCTGATGAAAGCAATAATGCCGTTAGAAAGAAAACATCCAGTCTCATCATATTTCGAGAAATTAGAGCGCACTGGAATTCAAAACATCACGGCACAGACTTGGAAAAAATGCGTAGATCACGTAATCACATAAGAAAAGAAGATGTGGGATACTGATAATATTATGGGCGATGTTTGGAAAATGCAAAGAGAGACAATTAATATGGAGACACAACGGACTCCGATGATTCGACAACTGAAAATCTTATTGACAAAACTTTTTTAAGTGATTAAAAATTATTTTACTGCCGATATAAAGAAGTAAAACATAAAAATTTCCGAATCATTTATAGATTAAAAAAAAAAGATCCTTTCAGAGCCAACAAATATTAATAAAGAGCAAACAATTTTATTCAGTATTGTTCATTCCATTAAATAATTAATAAATAAATATTAATAAAAAATAAAATTAAACTTATTAAAAAGTTATTTACACACATATATATATCCGCTTGGCATATTCTCTTTTTTCCTTCTACAATTTTAAATGTAAAGAAAATGAAAATTAAATATTAAAAAAAAAATGAGGTTAGCATAATATTGGTTTTTCCCCGCACTTTTAAATAAAATAAAATATTAAACAAAATTAAAAGAAATTTAAACTTTCAAATATATCAAATGTTTAAAATGCTTAGCTGAATATTTTTTTCTTTGTTTTTAGCCCTTACAATTTTTTATTTTTCCTTATTTTCATTTTAAAGACGCAAAACCTAATACTAACGCATTGATACAACAGTCAGCTGTTGTGTGTAAGACTTCCCCATAGAAGCAACAGTAACAACTTAAGATGAAAAGAAGAATAGGGAGCTACAACCAGACAATTTCTTTTAGTTAAAAGAATACTGCATCCCTGCTTGTAACTTAGAAGAGCATTTCGAAATTACTTTTGTCTGTTTCAAGACTATGTCCAAAATATTTGAGAAGAATGTGGCGAGGTTTATGTTCAGGAGAATATTTGAACAAATGTAAATTATTTATAATTTAATACAATAACAATGCTTTTCAGTCATCACCGACTTTTATTTTTTAAAATCATTATTTCATTAAAATAATCTAATTCAATCATCTATTTGAAACATAACAAAAGAAAATTCAATACTCCAAGCCTAATTTTGGACAACTTCGTTGAGAAATCTTCCTTTACAGTAGCCAGTTTATCAGGTATGAACGTTTCAAGAGCATTAAAAGGACACATTAATTGTAGTTATTGAGCATTCAAATTAAAGTATCTGATAATAACTCTTGAACAAAGTCGACATGAGAAAAAAAAAGTGACAAACATCCGCAAACAACAAAAACAGTTCAAATAATTCGAGCAGCAATTTTCCCCATTGTAAATGTGGTTTCATAAACAAAAGAAGTGCTTAAAGGAAGTAAAGAAAAAGGAAAAGGAAAGCAAGTACCATTCGCAAATTATAAGCAAAGGTAATTGAGACAAGCGTGAATCTAGTATTAGAGTGAGATTGAATTATCCAGTTACTGATCTAGATTTTTAGGTAGAGTAAGAAATAATAATAAAAAAAAAAAAAAAAAAAGAAGCTAAAAGCAGTTAAAAGCTTCACGGAAGAAAATTATTGGAAGATTCTTCGGCTTCAGAATACCTAAAGAAGAAACAAATCAAAATCGTTATCATGTTGCGAAATTACCACATTATCATTGCTGTACCCATGATATAACTGACAGAAATTGTTCCATAGAAAATTACCACTTTTTGTCTTGAATATGTTAATATACTAGATTTTAGAGGTGATATGTAGCAAATCGACACTATAATTAAAATCTTGAACTGATTTTTTGCAAGATATTATTTGTATTTGTAGTCTTTCTAATAATTTAGCTATTATAACAAAAAAGTTTGACGTTCTTTCAAGAAGCACTGACTTGACTTAAGGAAGCCAGAGATTTTTGCTAAAACTAAAATGAAATACTTACAAAACTTGATAAATTAAATAATTCATTCAGTTACTCTTTTCTCTCTTTCTTTTCTTAGATTTCTTCCATTTATTGTCTATTTCAAATGGGCATTGCATCATTGTGCAATAAGCTTTATTTAATTCTTTCTTTTTTTTTTCAAAGTGTCTAATTTTCAAAGTGCCCTTAATTTTCAATCTTTTCATTTTATGGAAATTAAACTAATTTTTTTTTTTAATAATCCTCGAAACCACAAAAAAAGCGTCAAGGAGGTTGGGTTTTTGGAAAAAGTGCAGTGCTCTGGTACTTTTTCCCCATTTCCGGTCCATTGGAAATCCCTCCCTTTCTTTATTCATGAGGAAATTTAGGTCCAGGCATTTCTTTCGTCGGCAAGGAAGAAAAATAACGGCTGCTTCTATAATTTAAAAACCATAAAACTCAAATAGGTATAATTCTGAATCATTGCGATTTCTTTGTGGTAGAAATTTCTAGAGCCGCGAAGTCAAAAAATGACTTTATTTTTATCCAAGTGCGATTCTTATTTACATCGAAACACTTACATATTTACACTGATATTACCACACATTACATGTCTTTGATACAGAATCCCAGAGACTAATATTGCTAGGCAAGTTGATACGTAATCATTATACGTCGTTTAGGTCAAGGTTTACATCTAAAGGGCTCTTAAGTATTAGAAAAAAAATAATAATCAAGTAAAAGAAACTGAACAAAAAAGCTACTTTGATCCACTTTCTTTTACTCGAATCTTTGCAATTATTTATTAACAGTAATAATCCACTGTCTTTATGACTAAAATTATAAGCATGTGAATTCATTTATCGGCAGGTGGTTTCTTAATTGTTAGGAAGGTAGAACTTTGTAAGATACTTTGGACCGATGTATATTCAAATTACATAAAAAGGTTACGAAACCGATTTTCTGCTTGTAGTTATTTTCAATTTAAATGTATTAATATCGATTCGAAAAGTAACAACTTAGAATATATTCAACTAAACACCACATTACTTTGTTAAACACCACATTGTCTGAGTTTTCATGCTATTACTGAAATGTTAATCTTATAACTGTGATTTCAGAACTGAAACCAATGTATTTCTAAGCATTATTCTGATATAGCGGAATATTGATATGAAATAAATTTATCTAAGTTATATTATAATGAGAAAGTGTTAAAAACCACAGCATTGTTAAATGCTTAGAAACATAATTAAGGTTTTTAAAAAAATTATAACATTAAAATTTCAAGAAATGTGGAGCATACTTTTTCAATTAATTTTTACATGAAACTGAATTAAAAAATCAAGAAATAAATTACTAAATGAAACAATACCAAAATTATATTTTTCTAAAAAGAAAAAATTGCAAGCATTTCAATGGCGCTATTAAAAATACTTGTTTGTATAACCACTATGCAGTGTGGTTACAAATACTTATTTAAAATCTAAATCTTTAAAAAAAATAATTAAAAGTAATTTAATAAAGAGATAACTTGCAAATAAATAAATGCGCTTCAAAATAACTTTTAGATGTTAAAACAAAATTAGATAGAAAAAAAGTATAATGTAGTACAAATAATAAGCTTACAACAAAATATTACTGTTATCTTCACGAGATCTTTACATCTCTTTTATCAGTTTTAAATAAGTAGCCTATAAGACAAAATAAGCTAAATTAAATTAAAGTAAAATAAAATAAATAAATAAATAAATATATTTATTTGTTTATTATTTTATATTCCTAAATTAAAATATTTTTTTCTTCATTTCCAAAAAACTTAATGTGAAGAAGTTCAATATGGAAGATTATTTTAATTAAAAAGATAAAAAAGCTGACAGAAATCACCCTAAAAATAGTATGATTCTCTAAAGTGATTAAAAATAAAGACAAAATTTATTCGTAATTTCTATCGTTCTCTCTCGTTCTGCTTAATTACAGCTGATTTTTGATTATCGGGCAAATTGCCAGAAAAAATAAATATATAAAAACTTTTTTTTTTTTAACGTGAATGCTTTGTGAAGCTTCTTAAAAAAAGCAAAAAAAAAAAAAACATGTTATACTTACACGAGAATGGGAATGAATTACAAATAACTACATTGGTTACAAAATTAAAAAAAAAATTACTTGATATATAAACTTTTAGAATAAAGATAACATTTTAAAAAACTTGTACTTTCAGTTGCTGATAATATTTTCAGATTAGTAATGATGACATCATGGTTCCTCAGGAACAAAAGAAATGGTTTTCCGTTATCTTCCGCATGGCCTAGAGCATTAGAAGAAACGGGAGACGTTGTCCTAAAGTTACGTCGCCTTTAGATACAATTTTTTTTACTCGGAATACATCACGAGGAAGAATCGGATTCTTGTCTTATTTTTTCTTTTGATGCATCGATGATCAAGTGAATAAGATTTTATTTCAGGTTCTCTAAACCAACCATCCAAACAAAAACAAAAGACCAAAAAAAAAAAAAAAAAAAAAAAAGACCTAAATTCTACAAACTTTGAGATCTCCGCTTCGCCATCCTCTATAACTTTTAAGTTTATTCTACTTATTTAATAAGAAAACAAAAACTTATTTATTTTTCTTATATTAGAAAATTAAAATAAAATAAAAGGTAAAATTCTTTTCACTTTACTTTAAATTCGTAATTTGAATGTTCTTCGTAACTTCAACGTTTTAGCTTCTTTTTTTTTTTTTTTCAATTCCAAATATTTATAGATATATATACAGGGTGAATCAAAATTCCAAGTACAAACGGTACAGGTAGGTCAGGAATATAAAAAGAAACCATATTCGTAGTGGAGAGTATGTCCGCAAACGTCACCAGAATTTGACACAGGGCGCTGTTTGGCAACACATTAGTTGGGCAGTGTGAGTCGCCATAATTTAAGACGTTGACTCTGTGCGAGTAGATACATCGCTTCGCTAGTGTTGAGAGGGCAGATATTCACCCAGTCAATGGGTCAGCGAATGGAAACGGACGAGCCGCTGTTCGATTGTATCCTAAACAGTTCCCAACAGACATGTGCCCAATCATCAAAGTTTGTGCTTTTGCACCAAGGATTGTGTGAAACTGGATTATTCGACAGAAACAGGCATGATTGTGAACATCTTACTGTCATATTATAAATAAAGGGCTAATAAACTATGTTATTTGCCTTCTATTTGCACGATTCTTTTCTGTAAAATTCTTTTCTACTAATTCGTTGATGCTCTACAATTTTCTCATTTATTTTTCTTCCGTATCTCTCATACTTTCCAAGATATGGTGACTAACTTCTATATTTTGCCGCTAGGGGCGCTGCCCTCAGCGCATACTCACTTTCCTATATCAGTATCTAAATTCCCTAATTCTAGCTCTCTTCCTTCAAAAGTTATTTGGATGACTTAGGATTTTCCCGTGCACCCCGTATATACCGAGTGGGCAAAAAAGTTAGTACACCTCTGAATATAAATATATGCTGTGGAGAAAGTCGAATGTATAACATTTCTGTCAATCAGTGAGCAATGGAAGCAACAATGAAACAATCGCATTCTCGCACATTGACAACAAGCGAGCAATCAAATAATGGCAATAATCAAAGAAGCAAGCAGTGATGGAAAGTTTTAAGCTGTTAAAGCAGATTCACGATTGAAGAGCACTTTGGATTCATGAACGACCGCATTAGCAACAAACACTTTCACAAATTATTACCAATTTTCAGGTGTGATTTCGGAATGCGCCACCATCCACGAGAACATTTTGGAATAAGAACGGAGGACTTTTACGTCAGGATCCGTGAAGGATTCACACCGGACGGGAAGACCGTCAACACGTTGGAAAATATATTGTGCTGCTGTGGAAGAATCCATAATGCGAACTCTCGTGAAGTCGACTCGCAAGCGTACTGCCGAATTGGATATTCCCGGTCAACCATGAGAAACCACATGCGAAAGGATTTGAAAGTGAAACCTTTTCGCCAGTTGTCAGTGAATGAGTTGTCAGATGTGGATTTACGACTCGAAGAAGCACGCAACCTGCTTCTGCAACATTTCCCAACAAAAGCAGAATAACGAAGAGTTCCGTTTAGTGATGAATGTGCTATCTATCGAAGTTCGAAAGATCGGGATGTTTATTTTTGGCTAAACAAAAATCCGAGTTCTTGAAAGAAATGTTCGATGTTCTTGAAAGAAGTGCGAACATTCATTTCATCAATTCTTTTCAAATCCAGTTTACTGACAGGTGAATACGGTCTTTTCGCCCACTCTGTATATACGGGTATATTTTGTTACTTCAAAGGGAACGTACACACCCAGATAAAACACAGTAAAAGGAAAACAAAATGTAATTACATAAGAAATCCAGAGAAATCATATACATGTGAAGCTGTACGAAGCAATTATTTGATACTTGAAATTACCTGTTAATGTCTCTTTCAAATATACAAATCCACCTATGTAAGTTTTACTACAAACTTGTTTCCGGGAGTTGCTACCTCATCTTAGTTTGTTTGATTTCTTGATTTCTTGGATGATTTGCTGCAGTAAATTCCAGGCGTTCATATAAATTTATTTATACGAATGTCCATTTATACATAAATACTATACAAATTTTTATGCCATTTATTTTCTTTGCCGTTATTTAATTACTTTAAGCTGCAAATAAAATAATGTATAAACAATGAAAAAAATCAGGGAAAGATACAAAGGCCAATATAAAAGCTCACTTCTACTTTCTCTTAGACTTAGAATTCGGATTAATCTGTTAATATTTCAGAAATTGCTTCTTCTTTTGTTTTTTTAATTAATTTTCTCAAAATTAAACTTTAATGTTATTGATGATTATATTGATTACAAATTTACCATCTACCATTTTTCTATTAAAACTGATGATTACATAGTTACAGAAATTTTTTTTTAATTTGCTGAATTTAATACAGAATAAACAGCTAAAAAAAATAAAAAATAAAAAAAAATCTGCCCATAATTAACTGTTATTAGCTGATAACAGTTAATTAACGGCAGATTTTTTTTTTAATTTTTTCTTTGTTTTCTTTCTAAATATCTTACTTAGGGACAATTAGCCTCATTACTGCTGCTGTTTGACGAAACTCTCGTATAAATGATAGTATGATTATGATCTGTTTATCTTTCTTTCAGCGCCAACTTTAACTATCCTAAGACGGTATTAGAAGTTTTTTTTTTTTTTGCTTTTTAATGTTGGCATTTCCGTCTTTTATTTTGGGTTTTAAAAAGAAAGAAAGTAAAATGTTAATATTATAAAAGCTAAATAGATAATAACTTTCATTATGAGAATTGAAAAAATAAATATATAATTTAGATTTCTGCAGAATGATGTTTGGAAGTATCACTTTCTCACATCAAAATAAGTTATTGTTTCTATTTGCTTTCCGTATCTTATTTAAAGCTTAGTGCAGCGATTCTCAACCTGTGGGGCGCGAGTATATCGAGAAAAAAATCTTATTAAAAAACTAGGTTTGGAGGGTTTTTTTTTTGGTTTATTTTATTTTAACAGATTCAATTTATTTGCGTCCTCCTTTTCAGTTTAGAAAAAAATTATTGTAGCGGGGGGGGGGGGGGGCGATGAGAATTCTGATTGAAAATTAGGTCACAAGTACTAAAAGGTTGAGAAACACTGGCTTAGTGTATAAACATTATGACAGAAACTTTACCAACGCCTAATATTAACTCATTTTTGTATCAAATCTTTCTTGAATGTTATTTTATTGGTTAATCATAAACTAGAAAAGAAATCGGGAAGATAACTAAGAACTGAATTATGATTTAACTGAAATCTTAATGTTTATGAGAATGACTCTTGCATTTAACTATGTTTTATTGTGACTGATCCACTTTCAGTAGAATATTTCACGTATGAGGTGGTCCACGTCTGGCGCCTTTGGGTGGTTGTGGGTCCTCGAAAGGAGGGAGACGCAAGGGACGTGCGCCCTAGGCCAGGAAGCGGGACACGCCGCATGGTGTTAAATTTCTTTTCTTGATTTATGGTGTGTTTGGCAAGACGCGACCGCTCGTCACTCGTCCCGGCCCCGAAACCCGACCCGAGTCAACGAATTATAAGCCGATGGCATATTGACACACTTTCTCCCCCACAAATTAAACTTTTTGGAAAATTCAAATCTTCATCACTTTTCATAGAAATTAATTTTATAAGGAAAAAAAATGAATTATTTTAGAATTAAGCAAAATAAGACAATTTAAGAAATTTATCAATTACAATAAAATATTCATCAGTACTTTTTAAACAAGAAATTCAAAATTTAACATATAGTGTATTTTGTTTTATGTTTTCAAACAAAGCGGTATTAAAACAGATTCAGCTTTGGGTTTCTCTTCTTGAATTATTTCTCTTGGTTTCTGCCAGCTATTTTATAAAAAAAAGTAGTTACAACAAAAGTTTTTTTTTCCTAGTTTTTTTTTTTTTTAATCACTACACTGTATTAGTAAAATATTAATATTGTGTTCGACATACAAAGTCTAAGAATTACATTAAAACAAGTTCTGTAAAATCTCAAAAAACTTACCACCATGAACTGTTTTGAATTTGTGGGTTTTCAGTGAATTTAGACGATTGGAATTAGATCGGATTAAATATTAGGAAAAATTCATACCTCCAGTTCTTAACTGTTTTGAGCTTATTTCATCTACTATTAAAAAAAAAAAATGTTTATACTTTCGTAGTTTTATATTTAACATTCTTATTCCAGATCATTACTAGTAGTATATAAAATTACTAGTAGGCTATAATTATATACTAGTAGTATATAAATTTCTACGAAATTTCTGTTTTTCGTAGAAATTTCAAACAATTTCTGTGTATGTTTGAAATTGCTGAAATACAGTACATTAGTGAAGGATGCAAAGATAAATCTCTGAATATTCACACCATTTCATTTCAGAAGATTTTGTTTAGAAATGTTTTTAATGTATTCATAAATAACCACGTAGTAACTAAATATTTCTTTGAAATATGATATAATTGTGTTGGAATATAACTGAGATTTTAATTTGATAACTAAGCTAATCACTTTCAAATTTGCGAGGAATTAGTTTTAGCGTATGTTATATAATGCTTATTTTGGTTAACATTGTATTCTATATTTATTGTGTGTAATACGTGTATTACTTTTAAAAAACTATCTTCTGAATCGAATTACGTATTTGTAATATATTACAATATACCTGATGGCTTTTTTTAAAAATATACAGGATTTTTTTTTTAATTACCTGCAAAAGTCAATGATAGGTTTTATAAGTCAATTCAGTAAAAAAATGTTTATTAAACATAAGATCGGAAATGCATCGTTTTCAAAATTTAGTGAGCAAAAGGACTATTTCATGATGCGAAGGGTGAATAATTGTTTTGATTTGTTTCAGCATATAGACAGCATCTATGGAGCAAGGGTAATCATTGTTACAAACTTTCACGGAACTTTCACGGAACTTTCTTGTTACATATTGTGAATGTGCAAGAAATATTTTATTAAAAATTCAAAGAAAAATTGCTTTCGTTCGTTTTTTTCGTAGTTCCGTAGTTGCGTTACTGCTAGCAGTATGACATCTATTCGTGTTCTGAAATGGCAGATTTGCATTTAAATGTATGGACTGGCTCATGGACATGATGCACTTCGACTACATCAAAAACATTTCCCAGGCAGGCATATGTTTTTAGCATATATTGACTCATCAGAAATGAGTAAATTTAAACCTCATTGGAAGGATCAGAAGTTTTGCAACACCTGAAAGAGAAAATCGAATTCTTGACGGGATAGACCCTGATTTAGGAATAAGTAGTAGGAACAGAAAAAGGTAGTAGGAACAAGAAGGGAACAAAACAGTCTTCGAAGGTACTTCATGAGGAGCTATTCCACCTTTATCATCTTCAACGCATTAGTTGCCCCAGATTTTCCTTGAAGACTGCAGTTGTATGGTTGGTTTCTTGCTCACCGGGTGGTTACCATTAATTTTGTATCTGTAATTTTATTCACTGATGAAGCTTCATTTTCTCAAAATGGTATTATAAATTTTCATAATGCGTTTAAGGGCAGAGGAAAATCCACATGGAAACATCCAAAGAAAACACCAAGTATTGAG
>JAFIDM010012231.1:80932441-80959141 GCA_023159025.1 Thereuonema tuberculata
CCTTCGTTTGCTTACTCAATTCTTTGAATCATCGTTAAATTTCCTTCATTTAAAAACACCAAGTAGTTTTCCTTAAATGTATTTTGGTTGACCGAATAATTGTCCCGACTTCCTCCGTTCTCCCTTAAATGTCGAAGTATATTTTGATTTCCTTCATAGACATGTAACAGAGATGCTGAGAGACAGTAATCTTGAAACAAGAAGCCAAGCATGACAGAGCCCCGGCCCATTTTCATTCGTGCTTTCCTCAACTATCCCTTTTCCCAAAGCTGGAATAGTCGGGGTGGCTCTGTTACTTGGCCTGTATGGTACCTAGATTCAAATTCCCTGAATTTTTATCTTTGGGTCAAATGAAAAATATTTTTTATCATTCGGATCTACAATTCCATAGTTGGAATAGACGATAGACATAGTTTAATTCGAACACAACAAGGAATTTGTCAGCGGATTCATTTTCACACGTCTATGTTGAGGAAGGTCATTTCGAACATTTACTTTGATGCCTGTGATTGGTGAAACACTTATTTCTGGATTTGTTGTCACAAAGAACATGAATTCCTTCGGAATTTCGAAAAAAAGAACATTATTTTTTTTTTTGGTTGAACGTTTACGACCATCCTAACTCTTTCCATTTCAAAATCCTGGATACGCCTGTGCTTATTTCTTTAAGTATTTATAATAAAACTATGCATGTAAATACTTATATTTCATTAAAATATTAAATATCAAAATAGTTTATTTTTATGTAAATCTATACATATGTGTAAAGATCAAAGTTTGTATGTATGTATGTTCTCTATACAATTTTAAACCATTTGACTGATTAGAACCAAATTTTGCATAGATTCTCTCTACTAACCTGCAGAAAATACAGGCTACCTTGGAACCCGGTCAACCACCCCAAGGGAGTGAAAAGGAGTTGGGGGGGGGTCTCTGAAATAGCGCCACATATGCACCCGGTGGCGTTAATGTTCAAATATAAATATTGTTATATAATGTTCTTCAACACAAATATTGTTCTTCAACAATTGGAACAGTTGGGGAAGGTTTGATGTGGTAGGGTTGTGGAGAAAGGGAGATATAGAACTCCCCCTTCCCGGCCAACATCGGATATTTTAAGCTATTACTAAATAAATACTTTACATTCATAAGTTGTTTTTTTTTTGATAAATTAAAAAACAAATGTTTTTTGTTTTCCTGTAGTAAAATTTTTTAAATTAGCTACACTTAATAAACACAAGTTGCAAAAGAGAACATAATCTTCTTCTTCGAACAATTTCCTTCAGTGTATTTGCGAATGTACAACCACTATTTTTTTCCCTCTTCATTTATTCGATGTAAACACATATTTTGCTGAAACCTTAAATTAGAAATTCAGATGCTACTGAATTCGCTTTGATATCATTTATTTCCAGAGAATGTAATAATGAATTTCTAAACTGTCAGCAAAGTCTCTTTGATCTAAATTGTGGGTGATTTATCTTGTCAGAAAAAAAAATGGTCAATTATTTTTGCGATTATAAATGTGTTTTAACCAAAAATAGATTACGAAGGTTTCAACAAATAGGGTCAGCATTAAACGTGAAAGCATAAATAAAATGAAGTTTTAAATTGTAGCCAAATTTTTCAGCCCTGGTATGATAATCTCTAGTAGTTTCTCAGATAGTTGAATTAAAGAAATAGTTAAGACAATCTTAAAAAATAACAATTAATTTTCAGTAACATAACTGAATCCTTCCTTTTATTTTTAAATTTTACGTGATTAGTAATTAATTACAGCAAATATTAAATATATCAAATGTATGGGTCATCATTTCTTTTTTACGTAATACTATTGGTCGTAGAAATATTATCTTTAGATTGAAAAAAATTCCTAATTTAAACTTTTTTAAATCTTAATTAAAAAAAAACAACAACTTGATTTTGAGTAAATATCATTGTAATATTATTTAATATATATTTAATATTTTCTGTAATTAATTACTGAATATCTAAACTTAAAATTGAAAAATGAAAAAAAAAAAAAAAGGGCTTTTTTTATATTTTTGATTAGTGTAGCGTATTCCAGCTTTCTTGAAATTTTTACAGTTTTTTGAAAATTAACATATTCTAATACCATTTTCATCATCTGGCTCCAGAAGAAAGTGTAGATTCCCAGATCGTTTTGTCACTAAGGATTGGTTTTTTCCTCGTGTCTTTGTATGGGATAAGAACATTTCCTTTTTTTCTTTATTTAATATCTCTTATCATCAATAACTTGGTGTTTAAAAAAATGATTGTTAACATATTTGAGATTACACAACCAGATCATACTCATATATTTTGTTCCTGCTGCCTTCAGCAAATCAAACACATTCCTGTCTCGGTAATGCTTCATCCCGAAATCCCGACTCATACAGACTATAAAACATCTTTTTTTTCTCTTATTATTTTGGGGAGATATCCTTAATTATATATTTGAACTTGTCTTTTTAATGTCTTTTCAGAAAATACATGTATATAAAAATATTAAAAATATCTGGTTCAGGTGTTAAAACTGTTTCTGGATCAGTTAGTAACAGATTGCTTTTACTACCATTTGCTCATTTTGACAGAATTAAGTGAAACAAGGATAGGTATTTCGATTCTGTTCTAACACTTAAAATATATTGTGGTGCTATTTGTTGTGAGATGGTCACGAAACGAGCACTGATTAGAAAGGCTAAACTTAGCGAAGTATTTGAGAAGCTAATAACTGAATATAATTTTGTGCTAAAGCATAAATTTAAGGGCGACCCCCCAAAAAAAATCTTATATTATAAAAGCGTTATTCTGTCTGTCATAAGACTTTACGTTATTCCAATTTTGTGACCAAACTATAAGAGATAGATTGGTCATGTAAATGGATAAAATGTAGATCTTTTTAAGACAAACAAAATGCTAAAAAAATCTTTCGAAAAAACTTTTTGGTTTCCAAGATGGCGCCTTTTAAAGGGTCAAATTTTGACTTTTTCTCAATTTAAACGAAAAGTATAAAAGATGGAAGAGAACATTATATTGAGAAAATGTTGGTATTTGAAAGTTCTATCGAACGATGTATTACTGATTCACAAACGCATCAACGTTTGCAAGTTACATGCAAAAATGTGAATTTTCGGTGTGTGACGCCGACCCGCAATACATTCGAGTTATTCGGAGAAGCCACAACGGGCTGGGAAGTTATATATTCTCCGACGATCGCAACATTAATTTGCTAAATAAATAAAGTTTGTTTTTTGAATGCTATATATGGAAGGGTTCCGGAGGGAAGCGACGGTATCTGGCTATTATTATTAGATATTATAAAAACGTATATTATAAAAACGTTATTCTGTCTGTCATTCTGTAAGCAAAATGTTAAATTACAAATTACTAAAATGTTACTAAAATAGAGATTCTATTCATAAAAAATGAAAATATATTAAACAACTGTCCAACTACACCGATTGGCGACATAAATGTAGATATTTTCAAAATGAATAAAAACAATGCAGTACAGAAATACGTAAAACTTATGTGCAATAATGGTTTCAAAAATCGTCTTTACTGAACAACAAGAAACAACTGTACAATTAATAGAAATACGATAACAAATGTAGATCATATTTTCATAAATAAACATGATATCAAAACACCAGGAATAATATGTAAAGAACAAATCGGATAAGAGTTGAAAATGAGAAAATAACAGATCCAAATATAATCTATAAAGAACTAAGCAATGATGTTAACAAAACAAAATTCATGAAAATCTACATATATAAAAAGAAAAGTCCTGACTCACTCACTGACTGACTCATCAACGCCCACCCCAAACCCTTGGACCTAGAAAGCTGAAATTTTGCACAGAGGTTTCCTTTATGATGTAGACAAGGAATAAGGATTTTTCGAAATTCTTACGGGGTATGGAATAATCTGGCAAACTGACGATGAAGTGTATGGCAGCAACCCCAGGTGTGTGGCGCCAACCCGCATTACACCTGAGTTAAGTGGAGAAGGCCACAACGGGCTGGGAAGTCGTATATTCTCCGATCTCAATATTAATTTGCTAAATAATTAAAGTTTTTTTTTAATACTATAGATGCAAGGGTTCCGGAGCGAAGCGACGATACCCGGCTAGTAATAATAATAAAGGAAGTACAGTAACGTAAGGAAAAATAAAAAATAAAAAGTTAGGAAAATAAGAAAAAGAAAAAAAAAAGAAAAACCCCAAGCGGACATTGAGAAAAAAAGATTAAGAGAAATAAAAAAAAAAAAAAAAAGTAGATAGACGGATTCGAACCAACAACCTTCAGAATATGAGTTTGAGACCTTAAAAATCAAGCTACAGCTGGCAACTGAAATGAAATGGTTGTATTTCTAACATTTAAACTAATAGCAGAAATCCAATGAAAACAAAGCCAAATATCTCGAACATGGCGGAGGGGGGGGGGGCGTTGATCCCTAAAAATACCCTATTCCTACAGTATTTGGACCTCTGAATACGATGGTCTGTTTGTCGATCCGATCTTCCGTTGTGGAGTTCTTAGGGATGGACAGACACGTACGGACGTACAGGACAAACGCAATAGCTAGTGAAGCTTTAAAAGACCAATCCTCCAATTCAGGAGTTGTTTTAGGCCTACTCAATTTCTAAATTAAGTCAATGGAAGCAGAAAAGTTCTTTCATTTAACTTCCTCAGAGTTATTCGAAAGTTTTTCAAAAAAAAATATTCTTACTATCATTCACATAAAATATTGAGATTTTTTTTTTCAATCCCATTGTTAATGGCATGAACTCAATAAAAGTTCAATAAGACCTGTAAAAAGAACATAAAAGAATAATAAAACTAATTTATAGGGTTATTTGTTTATTTTTTTTTCCGTGTCTTTTCCTTGTCATAAATTTCTCAATGGCATTGAAATCGTTGATTGAGAATGTTACAACTTTGTATTCGAACTCGTTAAAAGTACTCCTACTGCATCTATTATTCGCAAGACTTAGCGAAGTTCTTGAGCAAGGATACAACCGCAGCAACAGTCACCTCAAGTAATGACTCTGTTGATCATATAATTTCATGCAAATGTAACCCTCAATTATATGCAAGGAAATAGTGGAAAAACAATTTGTAGTTCCTCTTGTTTTCCGCCTTTCGGCTTAAGGCAGAATTAACATAACATCTGGAGGAAGAAGAAACCATTGTGGGTAATCACTGGTTTTGATTTGCATTAATAATTATTTCAGTGTTCAAATTTATTTTAAAAAAGAAATTGTGGGAAAAAAGAATAAAAAAGAATAGGAAGATCGAGTGCTTTAAAACATCCTAAATACAGACATCCCTATTACGAATTCAGGTGTGTTGGCATTACTTTTACTGATAGTGGAGCAGATGTGACAAACGGAAATTTTATGTAAATTTTTATGTAAGTTTCATAAAAGTGTTTTGAATTATTTAACTTAGTTTTCTGGCGGATTTTTATCAGAAGGAAATAACTTTGATGAAACTTGGTAAAAAGCATAAGTTGAAGGACGAAACTATTGGTGATTTTTTTTAACTTCTATTTTCAATTTAACTTAATGTAGTTTTTTTAGTTGCCGTTGAGTGGCGCTCTTGGAAGTGAAGACGCGCAACACTATAAGAGGAAAGTAAAATCTTCAAACAACGAAATTTTAATTTGTTTTTCCGTCGGAAAACAATAATGAAGAATATTGGTAAACGAATTTAGGATATTTTGCAGGATAAGTATTAACATAACTAAGGATATATTTGTATTTATTATCTTTTATTAACTTGATTTAAGCGAAATTTTCTCTTTTAATGAGAAAAAAACCTGTATTTGAAATGTGTGCAAAAAATGTAATAAAAGGAAGTCTGTGAAACTAACAGGAAGATTACTATCGCTTTGATAATACTCTCAAGAGTTTATAATCCTGATGTTTTTTGTTTTTTTTTTCTAGACGTCAAACTTTAGATCCAATTTGTATTACAAATGAATTGAGACATCTCGTTACTAAGCACCCACACAGAAAGATTTTAATAACGAACAATAAAAAGATTTACATAACATTCTTATGAATGTAACTGTAAATATGTTTGTATGTAAGTATGTAAGTACACATATGTTCATAAGTTTATGGCTGTATTTTCGCTCAAGAAATTTAATTTTTCTTTTTTCGCATTTTTTATTTTTTTAAATTTATTTTTCTTCATGTTGGTCTAAATTTTAAACCGGCTGTATCGTCGTAAATTTGAACAGTCGTAAAACGAGGACTGCCTGTAAAAAGTTAACATCTAAATCACATTTACTTTAATAATTTTTCACGGAGCACTTGTTCACATCTTAGAGTTTGGGAAACGCTGAAATCTGTAATAGACCTGAACGCGCGATAATAGTAAGGTCCTTTCAAATCAAACGGACCAAAAATAGTTTACTTAGATTAAGTAATTGGGTGATCTTTATTTGCATTTTATGCAGTTCAGAATTCCTCTAAAAAAAGCTTGGAACTTCTTTAATCAATTGAGAGGGGCCCAGTGGAAAAGGGGCACATGCCACCTCTATATGGATTTTGATTTTTTGCTATTGTTGAGTAGATCCTGCCGTCTAGTATATATTCTATTAACCATCATCTTCAATCGCCATCTACTTTCACTATAAGTTTAAATATTTACAAGTAGATACCAACTCTCCACAGGCAATTACTTTTTCTAAAACTTGCTTTCCTGCAAAATTTTCGTTTGGTGGCATGTGCCTCTTTTCCACTG
Source organism: Thereuonema tuberculata (assembly GCA_023159025.1). Classification (NCBI taxonomy): domain Eukaryota; kingdom Metazoa; phylum Arthropoda; class Chilopoda; order Scutigeromorpha; family Scutigeridae; genus Thereuonema; species Thereuonema tuberculata. The sequence goes on from JAFIDM010012231.1 coordinate 80,939,203, forward strand.
AGCCCCTCAATTGTTAAGCAATATATCGTCTTGACCACATGGTATGATGGTGATATTAAAAAAATGGCATATTCGATATAATTTTTGGATGAAAGCTCTTACGTTCAGGTCTTTCTATAAACGATAAGAAATGCATGATTGACATATTCAAAGCATGATTAAAATAAATATGTTGATATTCCAAAAAGCCGCTCTAATCGTGTCAAAATGTATATCTCTTAGCAATTTTGTATATGCCACCATATTGAAGAAAATATTAAAATGGCTGCTAGCAACAAAACAACTAGTCGTGGAAGTGTGTTTCATTTTAGTTAATCTTCTAAAATAAAAAGGACTTCGCGTTCATCTAAAAACTTAACAAGTTCTAAAAAAAGTACTAAATTACTATTATACTATTATTTGGAAAAGATATTCGGGGTTCAAGTTCTTTGTCTGTATTATTGGATAAATAATTAAGAAAAATAATGATTCAGAACAATCCAAACTACACTGTTGCATCGTTCTTCATTAAAAATAAATGGTACGATACTATTTTCGTTACGAGATGGAATCTTTTAATTACTCAGGGGTCCTGAAAATTTAGCAAAGCTTTATTAATATTTAGTAAAGCTATGAAATAGTTAGATATTATTTCTATTTACGATAAGCTTTATTTTAAGTTAAATACTGAAATGCCTGTTCTTTGTAAGGGTTACAAAAAAGAGTTGTTCTGATGTAGATGAGGAAGAAATTGAAATTGTGAGATCATTTCGAAACTTTCCCAGTTGGTAAAAAAAGTCAAGTGATAGGGTACAAAGTAATGTTACATTCGTGTTTTGTAACTCGAGACCACTAGATATGAAATTAATATCGAGAGCGGAGGATATAAGACTTCCCACCCTTCTTCACACACCCATCACGTCAGACCTTTCCCAGTTAGTAAATAATCTCGTGATTATTACAAATTAAGGCTAGATTGAAGAATACGGTACTAGCCAATAGGAAGGTTCCTAAGGATTCAGCGCCGACGGGGCGTTTCACTGCTTCCGCTTAATTGTTTATTCCGATTAATTAGCCTAAAAAACAAATTTCATCCTAATGAGGTCTGAAGGACCGAAGAGTTTATTCCGATTAGCTGTAGGTTAGATTAAGTGAGGTCTGTTAAGCTCCAAGATGTATATATTGGTAACTTTTGAAACAACTTTTGCCCTTCCAAATAGTTCCAAAACGGCCATGTTTGGCGACGCGAAAAAACAACCAAACTCTGGGTACCGTAAACTGCAGTCTCACCCAAATTAATGTTAGATTGCCCATCCCCCCCCCTCTGTTACACCTATTAGGGCTCATTATCAAAAAATTCAATCAAATAGCATCTTTCCGATTTCGATAAAGAACACTCTTGTCAAATTTCGTGTTTCCACCTCAAGCAGTTTTGGAGATACGAATACTCTTCAAGAAAGTTTGGCCTCCCCTGTTTATATCCCTTATGGCCCCAATATCGAAAACTCGATAAAATAGCATCTTTTCGTTTAGTAAGGTCTTAAACATACACATAACTATATAAAAAAATTATAAATGCCCTATTAATTTCGACACGTTAAATATCTTAAGCTAAGCATCTTTTCGTTTTTGACAAAGAACACTCATGTAAAATTTCGTGTTTCCAACTAATGCGTTTAGCAGTTATTATAATCACAATTTGTGAAGGGGATGATATCAAGGAGAGGGAGGCGTGTCTACATTCCAAGGTAAACTATTTTTTCCGCAAAGTAGTACAAAGTAGCCTATTTATGCAAAATTTGGTTCAGATCTCTATAAAGTAAAATTGTATAGAGAACATACATGTATATACTGTATAGTAAGTATACATGTATACTTGTATAGAGAAGCTGGCGTTTAGTCTAAAACTGCAATAACGAAGATAAGTTTAAATAATTAATAAATTTATTAATTAAGTTATTTAGGGTATAACTTTTCCGATTGTATCTTAAGCATTTCATGTTGTATTTGTATAACTAACAGTAAATAAAGATTCCGGAGTTACCGACTTTGATTGTCTTAAAAGGAGTATAAGAATGTCTTCTAACGAGTTTTTTGAAATATAGAAAGCTCTCCACCTACGTAAATTCGTACTTACTTAAGAATTTTCCGACATAAAGTTAACAGAAAGCGTCTATGCAAAACATTCGAAATACTTGCGAAGCTAATTAATACAGTATCATCTATTTAAGCAAAAAACAAAAAAAACAAAAACACTGTCTGTTAATATAGTGTTTAATATCTGTGTTGTTTAGTACAGCATTGTATGAAATGCAACATACGTAAAATTGAATTATGTAAAAGTGCTATCGAATGCATTAATTACCTAAGTTAGGAACCATCTGTATCTGTTTACATTATCGGTTTACGTTGTATATTGAATTTTATCCTTTTTTAAAAATTTTATTATTATGTAAAAGATTCTAACCTTGGGTTTCCCAGCAAAAACAACATGGCGGGTCAAGGACCAAAGCACATATTGCCAAGTATAAAGACATGTGCAAGAATGATTAGGGATGTGTGGTTGTGTCCATAAATTTCCTAACTATGCGTGTTGTGTTGAGTATCACAGCCTTCTGGAGTTGTGCATAAGTGTTTTTGTGAAGTCCTAGTGTGCTGAGAATGTGGTGCAATGTGTGAGGTACCAGACCAGTGGCGGACAGGACGATGGGTATGCTTGTGATGTATGCTTTGTCTGTGTGAATGGAACGGTCCTAGTACAGCTATTTGAGTGTGACTCTAATATTTTTGGTATGTACTTGTAGAACAGGACTGTGTTCTTATGATAAGTGAGTGTTTGTGTGCTAGCTGTTGATGAACAATGTTGTGTCGGTGGAGGTAGTCTGTTTGGGAGAGAAGGGGATAGCCTGATATTATGTGGTCGATCGTCTCATACGTAGTGTGGCATTTCCTGCATCTGTCATTATGTAGTGTTTGCATCATGCAGAATGTGTTTCTTGTAGTTGAGTGTGGGGATGAATTCCTGTATCGCTAACATGAACCCTGAATTTGAAAATTCTTATTTTGATGAACATTTAAATATACTTGTATCTGCCAAGTGTTAGCAAGTGTTAGCTTGACAAAAATTGGAGTCCAATTGAAACTAGTAGCTGTATATTTTATTAAATGTATTTGTTCTTAGTATATGCCTGTATGCTCTTTTTAATTTCATATTATCTTCAGATGTTATGCACACGTAAAAACTGTCTTCAACTTACTGATTGTATTTATAGGTTTAGCGTGAACTACATAAAAATAAAGTTCTACGTGTATTTTGATTTTATTTTAACTAATTGTACAATTTATGTTCGTCTATAATTAATTCTCTTATTTTTTGTTGATCACTAACTTCAGTAAGATTTCAAAGTTTTGGAATATTCCATTTTGACATCTTATATTATAAAAGCGTTATTCTGTCTGTCATAAGACTTTACGTTTTTCCAATTTTGTGACCAAACTATAAGAGATAGATTGGTCATGTAAATGGATAAAATGTATATCTTTTCAAGACAAACAAAATGCTACAAAAATCTTTCGAAAACAGTTTTTGGTTTCCAAGATGTCGCCTTTTAAAGGGTCAAATTTTGACTTTTTCTCAATTTAAACGAAAAGTGTAAAAGATGAAAGAGAACATTATATTGAGAAAATGTTGGTATTTGAAAGTTCTATCGAATGATATATCACTTATTCACAAACGCTTCAGCGTTTGCAAGATACATGCAAAAATGTGAATTTTCGGTGTGTGACGCCGACCCGCAACACACCTGAGTTATCCGGAGAAGCCACAACGGGCTGGAAAGTCGTATATTCTCCGACGATCTCAATATTAATTTGCTAAATAAATAAAGTTTGTTTTTTTAGTGCTATTTATGCAAGAGTTCCGGAGCGAAGCGACGGTACTTGGCTATTATTATTATATATATTATAAAAACATATATAATAAAAAAGTTATTCTGTCTGTCATTCTCTAAGCAAAATGTTAAATTACAAATTACTAAAACGTCGGAGCAAGGAAATCTTTTGGAATGATTCAAGAATTTTCACAAAACATGTTATTCATCATGTTTTGTAATAAAACCTAATACATTTCGTTATCAAAAATGTGTTTATATTATCAAACATAAAATATTAACATTTTAGCTCTATACAAAAAACCAAGCACAAAGAAAGGTAAATTTACTGAAGAATTAGAGAATCTATTCATAAAAAATGAAAATATATTAAACAACTGTCCAACTATACTAATTGCGACTCTAAATATAGATCTTTTCAAAATGAAGAAAAACAATGTAGTACAGAAATACCTAAAACTTATGTGCAATAATGGTTTCAAAAATTGTTTTAACGGAACAACAAGAAACAACTGTACAATTGATGGAAATAGGAAAACAAACAATAGATCAAATTTTCATAAATAAGCATGATATAGAAACACCAGGAATAATATGTAAAGAACGAATCTCGGATAATAAGAGTTGAAAATGAAAAACTAACAGATCCAAATATAATCTATAAAGAATTAATCAATGAGATTAACAAAACAAAATTCATAAAAATCTACATATGTAAAAAGAAAAGTCCTGACTCACTCACTGACTGACTCATCAACGCCCACCCCAAACCCTTGACGTAGAAAGCTAAATTTTGCACAGAGGTTCCCTTTATGATGTAACCAAGGGATAAGGTCGGATTTTTCGAAATTCCCACGGGATAGGGAATAATCTGGCAAACTGACATAAAGTGTGTGGCGGCAACCCCAATATATGGCGCCAACCCACAATACACCTGAGTTAAGAGGAGAAGGCCAAAACGGGCTGGGAAGTCATATATTCTCCGATCTCAATATTAATTTGCTAAATAAATGAAAAATTTTTTAAAGCTATATATATGCAAGGGTTTCGGAGCGAAGCGACGGTACCCGGCTAGTTCTTCAATAAAAACAATTGATATAAAAGAAAAGCTTTGTCTGTAGACATTTTGTGAAATCCTTTACATTTTTTTAGAAAAACATTGATCCTATTTTTATCTGTTGTGAGGAGGGGGAGGGGGAGGACTTCTTCTATTTCTGATTAGGATTATTTGTCATTATTTTAGGAATGAAGGATCGAGCGTTCTTTAAGATATTACAGAATTGAATTCGAATACAAGTATTTAGGAGTACGAAAATTTCGCTTGTTTTAAGCATTTAAATGCATGCAAACTTTTACGAAGCTTTTGTATATTGGCATTGGCCTAAGTGGTCATGTGTTGACTGCGATCAATAGAAGCAGCCGGGTTCAATTCCCGGCGGAGATCGGTAATGTTTTCTCTGGGTATTTGTCCTCTTGATGGGTCCTCTGCAAAATGAAGGCCGGGTTTCTTTAAAGGTAGGAGAGCGTCGGACTAACATGTTGATCGAAACTTTACTCCGATCGCATTGGAGGATATATCTGAAACGCCTCCGAAGGGATTAAGACGTCCTGTTAAATAGGGTCCTTGAACTTGAATTTGTGTTTTTCATCTGTGTGGAGAAATGATCTTGAACAATCAAAAATTTTGGTTTTCGAACAGAATTATATTTTCCATATTTAGAAACAGTTCATTTCGACAAAAACAAACACATATTAAACTATTATTTCCTGATACACGAGTATAATTCAAAGATAAACTATTTAAGCATCATGCCTGTATCCTTTCAGAGTAAGCAGATCAGGAGATAATTTTCCTCATTAACATAATTTCCGTAATCAAATAAATGTGAATGAAAATAAATCTTTAATTATGTATCCTAGCACAGGCTTTATTTTCTGAAGCTACAAATTCGTTTCGACAACACTTGTTGATAAGATTTTTAAATTTTTACTGTTATTAAGATGTTCTACAGTATAAGAAGATTCCAAAATCTAACTGATGTTAAATCAATATCAGAACTCCAAATACAATTAATGAATTTTTTTTTATTGCTTTGAAATCTAAAGATTTCAAGAGGAAAAAAGACTACAAGAAGGATTGGATGGAAAAAAGTAATTTTTAAAAAAATATCTAAAAATAAAGAAAAACATTTTTATGGTAATTCATTTCTTTAATCATTACCTTGAAATGATAAGCTCAAAGTATAAAATTTATTTATTTTTTTCACTATTTTTTTCCCCATTTAGAAACATTAAAAATTGAATTAAAATTATACCTTTCCAATCTTTTTTTTACTGACTGAAACACATTAAAATGGTAATTTGCTTTGAAAACAAGTAATTCTAAACATTAACATTGTTAATTGTCAGTCTGACATTGGCGATTTTTTCCAGAAAACAAAAAATCTACAAAGGGCATATTGAGAATCCTTCTATTTCTTTTTTTTAACAGTAAGCAAAGCAATAAAATCTGGTCTTTAATTACATTCGTCCCTGTTGATTTCTTTTACTTTTAATGGGAACTTTTTATTTTTTATTTGCAAATACAGACCACATCCACCACCTGCTGGTGAAACTAGCACAAGAAATCTTATTGTTGTCTTATTATCCTTAATTTATCGTAAAAAACAACTCATTGAGGTAGGAGGTGTCCACCCAGTTAAGTTTTGTAGCGGCTATTAAGGAAATTGCCCGATTTAAAAGTAAAATGATGCTAACGATTAAGATAGGTCCTGGTTGAAGCGATTAAAATACTGTTAAAGGAATATTGACAAAAACTTCCGTTCTGCCTCAGCGTATAATTTGCTGTTAATTTTTCGTCTTTTTTTTTTTCTTCTCCTAAAGTTAAGGTGTAACAAGTTTACAGCGTTTAATAGCATTTCATACTGTTTTATGTACCATCTATAGCACTTAAAAATTTGGTTTTGTCCACTTAATGCTTTTTAGTTTCTTAAACGTAGATATTATTTTTAAAATCTTTGAGTACTCAGAACTGTAATCCCTATATATTTTTTTTCTGTGGTTTTTTAGAGAATAAATAAAATTATCTCATCTTTGAAACTTCTGGTTAAAAAAAGTTACTTTAATTTTAATTTCTTCTACTTTCGATTTACATTATTAATATTTCATTAAACACCATAAAATATTAAAAAAAAAACAAATTAAAATCATATATTTTATCTATATTCAATTGACTTAAAAAGAAATCTGATTAGTGGAACTGTTTTGTTTTATCTTTAAGTATTTTTACACTAAAGATTTGCAATTTTAGTCATTTTATTACATTTGATAAAAAAAAATAGAATCTGCTGTTTCAATCTAACAGTTAAGTTAAAATAATGAAACAACATTCAATGATTTAATTCAAACATTAATCATCAAAATAAATAATATCCAAATCAGAATTAATGAAAACAGCATACGGAAAGAAATAACTAAAAAAAGAATAAACAAATACTTGTTTTGTATTTTTTTCTTTCAAAGCATTGTTGTTTTACTATTTACTGTTCAATTAAATTCATTTTGCTTTGAATCAACATATTGAGAACATTATATCAACAGTTACATATTTTTGTTGATATTACATCTACTTGCCGCATTTTGTAATTTATTATTAAACTTAAGACATAATTTCTTATTCATAACTTCTTATTTATTTCTTTACTGTAATGTTTTCATTTATTTTTTAATTTGATCCTTATTCATTAGCTTAACGAATTTAGGATTTCACCTATGGGATGCAGCACATTTCAACTGCGAGCAATCTCTCTAGAGAATTGAATTTTAAATTAAAAATTCTAAAAAAATTTAGCAGAATTTTTTCTGAGAGTATTATTGAACTATTACATATACTTCCTCAGCAAAAGACAAAATTTAAAAGAATTAAATTTTACTTAAAATTGCTTTGTCGCTAAATTTACTTAAATTGACATTTACTTAAATGCCAGTTTATCAAAGTGATTTGTGTTGTAATTTACTAATAAATATTAAGACAACTAACTCAGGCAGGAAGAGGATTAAATTAATTTGGAAAGCTTTAAGCCTGGTACTAATTAATGTATTGTCACCGCATGTCAAAAAATTGGACTAAGAAAAATTCTGAAAGCCTCAAAGATTATGAAAAACTCTTGAGAAAACGAGGTTCCTCCAAATTCTCACGATAAACAAATGGACATCATTGGGCTGTGATCACTGAAATATATGGCGATGATTTTATTTAGAAGTTAACCAGACAACCAGTTTAAAAATAAAATAAAAAAATCTATTTTTTTTTTCAATAGAGATGACAAAAGTATGAAAGAAAAGAAATGCTGACTACGAAATGCTTTTGTAAAACACTCACGTTACCTACGGAAATGGTAACTGACTTGTAGAAATCCAGTTTATATTTTCATTAATATTAGATAATGGGACTGGACAGTTTTCTGTTCTTAATAAAGTAATTTAAAATTATAAGAATGAACTTAAACAAACGAACAAACAAAATCTACAAAAATTACACAAGCTTTAATTCTAACATCTTTCAGATTGTAAAACTCATTTCTAATATTTCAAGTCTTGTAGACTAAGTAGAAAACAGCAAAAATAACCTTGTTGTTATTGAATACGTCAACTTTTTAAAATTCCATAATTTAGGCAAAAAAGATAAGTCTCGCACATATTAACTCTTAAGTTTTAATATTAATAATACTGAGAATAATTACATTTACGGAAAATAAATTTTCAATAGAATCAATTTCAATGAATAAGCTAATTGTTTCACAATTTGGAATAATTTTATTTGTAATACACATCAGTCCTCTACTCACTTCTAAACTAAGTCTTAGCAAAGGTCTTTTTTTCCCCTCCCTTCCAAAACTACTTTCTTTTGATTATGTTTTCTGTTTTCATATGTTGACTTCAATTCCAAATTGTATCTCATGCTGAATTGATGATTTCAATTCCTCTAAGAACAGAGCAATTTGTATTTGCGTAGGTCACGTTCGATAATATTGATAAACATACTTTAAATAACGATTGTGGTTAAATTATGAGAAAACTGTCAACTGTGACTTGTAAATGACTTAGTGTAAGCATATGTTCTAGCAGATTTCGCAATCAGCTTTGCAGAAATATGCGTTAAATTTACGATTTGAAGCTATTCAATATAGTTATCAAGGGAACAGAGGATCAATCTAGGTAATAATAATGCTGTACCCTATAAAGCATTGTTGAATACCACAACAATGCTTTCAGGAAGATAAAGAGCGATGTACATTTTTCTTTATTATCGCAAATGTATATTCAAAATCAACTAAAACTTTTCAACGTAATGTACGTAATTTGCTAAATGTTTGCTTTGCATTCTTTGTATAAAGATAAGTCGATAGTTAATTTCCTATTAAAGTTTCGTAACCTTTTCTGACTAATAATCCACTAAATTTCCCAGCAATTGTGGACATCATTTAAATGATATTTCTTTTTTTTAACTTATAAAAAATAATATTCTTTGTGAGATAGAGCGTGTTAAATTAGGAACAAAACTATAATTTGTCATTTCTTATTGGTTTGATTGGAGCCAGAATCCATAGCAATGCGTCATCGAATACAAATCAGTCTGATGCGTGTCGATACTGAGGAATGAAGAGCTAGCGTTTGTATTAAGAGATAAAATGTGGTTCGCCTAATTTCAGGTGTTCGTCAATCCCCATTCCATCACCGCCCATAAGTCAACAGCCTACATATTGCCGATGGATGGAGTCATTAAGAGCCCAGTGCATCCAATCGGTTGCCAAATGAAATGGTCACCACTTAGTAGCTAATAAGAGGCAAATGGTCTCCCCCGCGCAACCAACAGATAAGTGTATAATTTGCCGTGTTAATGATAGTTGGTGAATGGTGATAAGAATCGTACCACGTTTTCGACAGAAAACTTTTGACATTATCACAAGCCATTTGAAGGCGGTTTTTTTTGCTGTTGTTAGATTGCTTGGAAGAATTTTTTTTCTTTCTCTCTCCCTTCCCCCATTTCTCTTCATTCCTTCCTTCTTTCTTTCTTTGTTTCCATCTCCACCCTCATTCTTTCTTCTTCCTAATACCTGCTTTTCATCAGAGCAGAACTTTTTGTTGATGGTTGCTTCTGTAGACATGTAGTCATAATTGATATCTTTGTTTGCTTATAAATGCTTCAAGGGTGAATTAAATACTATTTAAGCTATGCTAGGCATTCAATTAGCTTGTTATGGTTAATTTTTTTTGTTTTTGTTTTGTTTAAATAATGTTATTCGAAGCATTTGAAACTGTCTCTTTATTTTCAAAAACTAAATTAGCTACTTTATATTAACTTTAAATGAGAAATACCTTTTCTTTATATTCCAATTAAATTGCCGAGCCGTATAAATATTAAAAAAAAGTTCCATATTTTATAAATTAAAAAAGCCTCTTGATTTAGAAAAGAAAATTATTATACTAGAAATAAAAAATTACAGACTATTATTAAACCAAAATTTACCAGTCCATTTAATTAATATATGAAATTATTTCATAACTGGCAGCAAAACTTGTCGGACGACAGGCATAAACAAATCTGAAAAATCATTTTATTATCAGCTATCAAATATGAAGTAAATGTAATCTAAATACTGTGCTAACCTGTGAATGAAGCTTCTAAGGCAAAAATGGTTTTGAGTTTCGAAATCAGCGTAAACAACTGAGTAAGTATGCCAAATTTCATTGAAATGGATGCAGTGATAACAAAATTATTTGGTTTTGAACGTATGTTTTGTTAGAATTTCAGTTGTCGAGGTCAGTTCCCAAGAATAAAATTTCATGGAAACAACATGGAATGACATAATGAACTAATATTTTCATCCAATTTGAGTACTTAGAGCCGTTGGATCTATCTTAGTAGCTTAATTATATCGAGTTATGGACAGACAGACAGACGAACTCAGCCAATTTATATATATATATATTTGATTCGATTGTTGATTTGATTGGAATTTTTTTTTTTTTAATGTTATCAGATCTATTTAGGTGTACTTCTTACCTGTAATATAGGTTCTGAGAGTTTAATCTAAAGGATCATTTTCCACCCAAAAAGAAAAACGAAATACCAACCATATCTAAATGTTAATTTATCTAAAGAATTATTATTATTTTGACTCATAACGCCGAAGGGCATTTAAAACTCACCTTTGTATAATCTAAATACTGCGCTAACTTGTGAATGAAGCTTCTACGGCAAAAAATGGTTTTGAGTTTCAAAATCAGCGTAAAAAACTGAGTAAGTATGCCAAATTTCATTAAAATCGGTGCACTGGTAACAAAATTATTTGTTTTTGAACGTATGTTTTGTTAGAATTTCAGTTGTCTAGGTCAGTTCCCAAGGATAAAATTTCATGGAAACAACATGGAATGACAAAATGAACTAATATTTCATCCAGTTTGAGTACCCTTGATTCAATGGTACCATTGAGAACCTTGGATCTATCTTAATAGCTTAATTATATCGAGTTACAGATAGACAGACAGACGAAATTAGCAAATTATATAAGTTGATTAATACCGGTATATGATTAGCTGAATTAGCATATTATTAATTATGAAATAATTTATATATGATTAGCTGAATTGAAGAATATTTTAAGTTAAGAGTTCGCTACTCATTAGACGAATTTGACTTTTGATTTTCGGCCAAAACTAAAGAAGAATTCTCCACTACTTTTCTCGGTCACTAAGTCTATTTACAAACTACATGACAACAGATCTCAGTTAGACCTATCTTTCCGTGAGTTTATATCATTTCTTATTTAAAACTTTTAAGCCGGTGCCTACCTTGTCTTATTATCTGTCCATCAATGAGAATCAGATTCGACAAATGATGTAGACTTCAAATAATAACAAATAAGCATAAATAACAAGGTAGGAATTTTCCATGTTTCAATGATCAACAGGAAGTTAAGATTGGATGGTTGACCCAATGCTTTCCTGGCTTTACTCCTGGGAATGAATTGGTTCCTATTTAAAAGGTCTGGGTGAAGCTAGGACCCGTCCGGAGGAGAAATAACTTAAGAAAAAAAATCCCGATTTCCGTTAGGGATTAAACTCGACTCCTATAGCCCAGCTGCCAAGTTTCACTGGGCCCACAAGATCTACTTTATCATATGCTAACTTCTTAGATTCTTTAAAGAAAAAGAGATTTTGTGCCTTCATTTTTGCTATTTTCTTAGATTCTTGTTTTATTAACTGTATATTCAGTAATAATCTTATCATGTTTTTCTTTTCCTTAAAATTTTATCCCTCTTCTATACAAAATCATAGCTTTAATTTTCAAATTAAAGACGACATTTAACAATTTTCGAGAAGTGAGTGAGATGTAGTATTTAATGTACTGTCGTTTTGTTATTTTATTGTACTTCCATTTCATTTTCTTTCTTCTTTTCTACTCTTTTTTATTTTTGGCATCTACCATCCATTAAGTTGGTGTCGGATTCAGAGTATTCATTCATCGTCCATTTCCCATTCCATAATCATTTCCCTCCCCATGCGTGATTGGAGGCCGCCCCTGACTGATAAGACAGTGCACGACCAAGGACTTAGCCCCAAGGCCCCGCTTCACCCCAGCCCAGAATGTCACTCCTAGATTTAGAAATACTCCATTGTGATTTTCCATTCATAAAACCTTCGTTCAGTGAATCAGTCTAATGAATATTGGATTTATAAGAAGAAAAAAAGAGTGAATTGATAAGCAAGTTTCATTCATATCTTCGGTTCTAACCGTCCCTTTTTCAATAAAAAAAGAAATAAACACATTGACGTGAATTTATCAGGAAATAGCCATACATAATGCAGTGGACATAAAAAAGCAAAAAAATTGGCTTCAAATTGCCCGTTCTGGTCTATTATCAAATGAATTCAAAATTATTTCATTTTGAATTCAAGGTTTTCGTTTCTTTGGTTTGGTTTTTACGTTTTTTTCTGGCAATTATTTATTGAATAACACGCGAAATAACAACAGCTCTGAAATTATGTGAAATGCATAACGTCTGCTAAAAACAATGCTAATCTTTCAGAAATTTCAATTGTATTCTTTACATAAATTATATACACGTCTTTGAATCTTTCCGCTTTAAAAGAATATTTGAAAATAATTCAAATGACATTGAGACGATGGGGAAGTTTAGCAACGGAATTTATTGGAATTAATTTCCACTAGCAATTAAAAATTAGTGCTGACAGTTACCAAAAGAACAAGATTAATAATATTCTAGTTTAATAAAAGAAAAGAGCTAAAAATCAAAATACCGTAATAAAATAAATAAAATAAATAATTTAATTTTTCAGCCCTTTAAAAATTGAATATGTAACTTCTTATGCTCTGTTATCAATATTTAAGTCAGTGTTTTCTTACTTTTAAGATCTATTTAATAATGTACTTCAGATGTTGAAATAATTTAACGTTTCTGACATAATTTAAAATATAATCTAGGTAAATCGATAATCTTAATTTTGCAAAAATATTTTAAGGTAATGTATATTCAAAATAAAAATTAAGTAAAAATTCATATACAAATATAACTTCATGCAGATGCATATTTATCTTGAAGAATTTAAAATGTCGTAAAATAAAATAATAATAATTAAAAAACAAGGGGAACGTTCATCTGCAATTTTCGAACATCTGCTTAATAAAAGTAGTCATTCAAAAAGACAAAATATCTTTATTATTAATGATAGTCTTTATTCAGAGAACAGAATTTTAAGGAAAATTGTACAATTGTGAGGTTTTATTTTATTTATTTACTTATTATTATTATTTCTATTTTTTGCTTTAAGATCCTCATCTATGGCTCTAACTTGTATGAATATTATTAATGAGATTCTATTCAGTATTCTATCAACAATCTCTAACCTTCAGTTTTTTATTAATTTATTGTTTGAGTCTTTAATTTCAAAATGCTTCCCAGGATCTTCATTAAGATCTTCATTGTAAATTCATTAAGGTACAACATCGACAGACTTCTTTTCTTTCACTAAACTAAATCTAAACTAAAGTTCTTCGAAGATGATAAATTTTCTAAAGTTACCTTTTGAATTATTTTAATCATAGAAGGAAGGAAAGCCAAATGATTCAGCATTGCCTACCTACAATCATTATTAAATGAAATGCAATGTCATCATTTAACTTGTGTAAGGTTTTTGAAGTTAAAATTTTATATTAGTTATTATGCTGATGGAAAAAGGAGAAAAGTTACAGTTGGTTTTTGGTAGATCATTGATAAGTACCTTCATTCCGTTAGATCACCGTAACCAGGCACGTAGCCATAGGGAGGGGGATCCGGATCCCCCAGGGAAGAAATAAAATAAAAGATTTCTTTCAAGTGTATTGTTCACGTGCGTATGTGTAATTGATGAAATTCAAAGAGCCTACTCTCGCCGTAGATTTCAGTATTAAGATCACTTTACTTTTTAAGTTTCATTTAACGAAAGCAAAGTCATTTATAAAAATTTAATGTAATCAAAATACACTCACTTCCAAAAGTTCAGCACGGAATCGAAAAATGTTAATTTCCGTAAGCCAATCTGAATTAGAGAAGCTGAAATTTGCTGCAAAGGTAGAAGGAAGTTTGCAAATTTTATAGGTAACAGTCAATCACGGTTTCGCGTCGAGAAATATGCAAAACAGGCAGTCGTATAAGAAGCCTGCATTGTGAAGGGTTACAGGAGTTGCATGTAAGTGCTGATGAAAGGTGTTTAAAACATTTGTACGATTTGTTTTCAAGCTAGACGTGTTTCTATGGCTTCCAGAAGACGAATGGAAGATTCTGAGCGCTGGCGGGCTATCGGACGCATTGAAGCAGGACAGTCTATAACAGATGTTGCTCGTTTCTTCCGCGGTCATCATTCCGTCATTTCACGATTATGGAAACAATTCCAAACCAGCCAAACAGTTGACCGAAGACCTGTAGCTGGTCGTCCAAGGGTTACGATCCCCGCGGAAGATCGATATATTGCTGTTGTAGCCAAGCGGAATCGAAGATCGATCTCCACACGTGTGACATCTATGGTTGCAGCGGCCATTGGTAAGATGATATCTGCCACTACTTTTCGCCGAAGGCTACACATGACTGGTCTGTATGCCCGGGTACCACGAGTTTGTGTTCCTTTATCCGTCCAATCCAGAGGAGCACGATTACAGTGGTGCCGCCAGCATATGAATTGGACTATGTCTGATTGGGGTAACGTTGTGTTCACAGATGAGTCCAGATTTGCCCTACAACCCGATGATAAGCGTGTAAGGGTCTGGAGGAAAGAAGGCACACGCAATTGGACCCAGAACATCACCTAACATCACGCATTCCGCGGTGGAAGCATCATGGTCTGGGCAGGGATTTAATTGGGATATCATACCGACCTGCACATCTACAGGCGAGGTTGTGTGACGGCTGTACGGTATCGAGATGAAGTCCTAGACCCCATTGCGAAACTGTACGCTGCAGCAGTTGGTCCTTCTTTCATTTTAATGGACGATAATGCGCATCCCCATAGAGCTACCATCGTTGACGACTTTCTGGAGAGTGAGGGGATTGAGCGTATAGAGTGGCCGGCTTACTCGCCGGACCTTAATCCAATTGAAAATCTTTGGGATGCCCTCGGCCGTGCTGTATGTCGACGTTTTTCACCTCCAGCCACTCTCAGAGATTTGGAAACTGCCCTACAGGAGGAATGGCGATTATTGGACTCTGCGGTGGTTGATCACCTTGTAACAAGCATGATCAAACTCTGTAAACTTTGTATGCAGGTGAGGAGTGCTCACATACCCTATTAATGTCGGTTTTTATTGCTTGTTTTGAATTTAAACATCATTTTATTAATGACGCAAATGTGACGTCATCTTATAATTTATGAAAATTCAATATTTTGTTTATTTCTGTATGTAATTCTTTGTTTTGTTTCATGAATAAACATAGAGCTACTTACTTGCAGCATTTCATGTCAATCAAAGCAGTAACTGTCCATTTTTTTCGCATTTTACCTCTCCGTGCTTAACTTTTGGAAGTAAGTGTAATAAAGTAAATAAAATAAATAGTTTAATTTTTCGACCTTTAAAAATTGAATATGTAGCTAAAAAAAATTAATTAGGTTTACTCGTAAGTCAATTTCTTACTTTTAGGATTTATTTAATAATATACTTCAACTGTTGAAATAATCTAACTTTTCTTATATATTCTAATTTAAATTATAATCAAGATAAAATAATCTTACGTTTGCAATAATATTTTAAGATAATATAGGTCTATATTCAAATAAAATTTTTTATGTAAAACTTAATATATAAATGTAAGTTCATGCAGATGCTTATTTGATTTGAAATAATTTAAAATATCGCAAAATAAAAGAATAAGAAAAAACAAGGGGATCCCTTACCAAAATCCTGGCTGCGTGTGTGTCGTAACAAGAATTTTACTTATCACTAGGGCTTACTCGTTGTTACTGCAACTTTATAGTAAGGAACAATTACGTATTTATTAATAAATAGTCAAAAGGCGAAAGTATGTTATAAATCCTAAACTTAGTTTATTGCGAAGACATGCGAAGACATGTGACAACTTCATATATGGTGAACGATTGAGCTTTATTTATTCCATGTACTTCCGTTTTGAACTTGGTGGTTGGTGAACACACACACCGTTGTTCGTTTTGCCAACAAAACTTTGAAGGGTCAATCGAGAGGAATCATTTGGAATCTTTTTTTATTTCAAGTGGTCTATCTCTATCGTAAAACGGCTGAAGCAGCAGCTATTTTATCTCATTCAGTATTCAATTTTGTTACGGAAACCGAAGACTTGATTACCACGAAGCCTAGCCCATTATTTGAAACTCCGGGCAAGAAAAGAGAGCGGTCGACATTGATAACAGGAATGGACGACTAAAACAAACTTTTTATGAAATCGAAAATTAAAAACATAAAAAAAAAAATTCTTAATATTGAAAAACCAACAAAAATAATAAAAATGAAACATTGTACAACGAAGACAAATAAGATATAAACACAGAAATAGCTTACAACCACATTCCGAACGCGATAAAGCATTAACTCTAGTGAAGAAAGAAAATGATAACGATTGGTTAACTGTGATCACGTGTCTTCACAGTTGTAATGAACGAACTATTAAAAGAAATTTGTTGTTTTGACATCATTTTGCTAGTGATTTTAAAGCATTCCCTTCAAAAAGACTGAATGGTTGATGATTTAACATAAGATTATCCACTTTATTACTAATGCTCTATTTCATTTAACTTAATTACCATTCATAATAATATTTTGTGTTATTACAGAGCAGAATTATTATTAAGCTCTTAGATATTTTAGAAACTTAAGTCTTGAGTAAATCAAAGTCATCAGCTCATCTTTCTTACTTGTTAGATAACATCTCAATGTGATTTACTCTCTTCAAAGCCTTTTTACTGTCTTCCATCTTGAAGGCTGAGGTAACATTGGACATGACCGAGTCACCGAGTCGAGTAGGATAGATGTAGAGGGGATGAATCCTAATCCCAAAGGATTAACTGGAAACGACTGAATTTACTTGTCTTTCACCGCTGATTGCTGAAGTGCTACGGTGTTCTTTGAAGCTGACATCGCGACAAACATGTTCATTTGGCCAGATACCTCCGTGGAATGCTAATGCGATCTGAAAATCCGAAAGTAAAAAGACTTGACTGTGATTTCTTTATTACAAAAATGCGAAATAGCTTCTACTGAAATAATGTTTTTAGAAACATAAACATTGGTAATTTTTTTTTCCAATAAAGTTAACTTATTAAAAAAATATTTACTTATTTTTTTCCTAAATACAAAGAAAAGCATTGATAAAGTTCTATATTTTTCTCTCTGCAATATTATTTTCCTGACTACTTTATTAATACTTCAGAGAATGTACATGATTAACAAATGATTAGCATAACTAAACTGTGTCTATTCATGAATTACACTTAGTTTTTACTAAGGACATCCAATAGCATATGTTATCGCTACTTGGCGATCATCAACTAGAACTAGTTATAAATAAATAGAGAAATCTGTATAATGAACGAAATTAGCACAGCAACTGCAGTTTTCTAATTTGTTTTTCTGTTGTCTATGCAATTCTATTAACTGTGATAGATAAATAATAGACAAACAAATTTACAAAAAAAACAAACAAGAATTTCAAAATTGGCTACAGTCGACTTACAAATAAATTTACTCAGTAGATTTGTATAGATGAGATTTGCATATCAAAAAAGATCAAGATTATAAATCAAAAAAATCTCATAATCTAAGATGTATGTCTACTGTTTAACTTGTTGATTAGAACATTAACATAACTGGGTATTTTGTATTGACTATTTAGCTTTGTAAATTTGTTCGTTGATATCACGAGATAAGTTAACGATAGAAAAGATACAATATTAGAAGTAGTCCATTTTTTAGCCCTATTTTCAAATATTTTCTAATTTGCATCATTATTTTATAGTCTAAAGCTTTAATCTAACACAACCACCCGATAATACTTCAGAATTTCTTCTGATAGAACTCCTTCTTCAGAAAATTTTGTAATATTTTTCAAGTAGTCATGCTGTAAGCTAATTAAAAGCAGAATTATTCACATAGACTTGAATGATGTTTCCAACAAATTCATTGAAATTACTGAATCATGCGACGCCTGAAAATAAAGCATACATAAAATGTGAATAAAATTCAGCGACAAATAAACTTTAGAGTAGGTTTATGAAAACAAAACAAAGCAATTAAATTGTAGCCTATTTTAGTACTCAATACTATAACCTAACATTGCATTTAATGCGTGAGCACAATAACGATTGATGCATCATAATAATGATACAATGTTTGAGAACTAGCTGTACTTTTAAGATAAACTGTCGCCAACAGCTGTAGCTTAAGTCTTCGGTTGGCTTGACTTTTAACAAAATCCTATTGGCAGGCTTTTATTCCAAATTCTTGAATATGAGGCTCATCAAATTAGTGTTCATATTGTATGTGGTGTGTCCCGTATATGTGTTCCTGATGACTTTTGAATTGATGGATGAATCTTCTTGAAATTTGAATTGCAAAATATGGGGATTCAGAAATTGTAAGTACAGTATTTGAGGATAAAATTAATTTTTTTTCAGACAATAAAATTTAAAAACGTATTTATGCTAAAGCACAAATTTAAGAGCGAACCACAATAATAATAATAATAATAATAATAATAATAATAATAATAATAACTGTCCCCTTCTCTCTCAAACAGACTACCTCCATCGACACAATCAGGTAGCGTCGATCGTTCATCAACAACTAGCACACAAACATTCACTTATTAAGAGCACGGTCCCGTACTACAAGTACATACCACAAAGTGTATTAGAGTCACCCTCATATAAACTATACTGGGACCGCCCTATTCACACAGACAAAACCATACATCACAACAGACCCGACATCACACTTGTTGATAAGGTCAACAAACAGACATATCTAATTGATATTGCAGTGCCTATCAGCAAGAACATGCAGAAAACTCACGCATCCAAGATCAGTAAATACACTGATCTAGCACACGAGCTCCAGAAGCAGTGGAAGCAGGATCGAGTACGTGTTGTACCCATCGTTCTGTCTGCCACTGGTCTGGTGCCTCACACATTGCACCACAGTCTCAGCACACTAGGACTTCACAAAATCACTTATGCACAACTGCAGAAGGCTGTGGTACTCAATACTACACGCATAGTTAGGAAATTTTTGGACACAAGCACACATCCCTAATCATTCTTGCACACATCTTTACACTTGGCAGTATGTGCTTTGGTCATTGACCCGCCATATTGTTTTTGCTGGGGAAACCCAAGGTTTGAAACATACAAACACGATAATAATAATAATAATAATAATAATAATAATAATAATAATAATAAAAGGAAGTATATTAACGTAAGGAAAAATAATAAAAAGTTAGGAAAAAAAATAAAAAAAAGTTAGGAAAATAAGAAAGAAAAAAAAA
>JAFIDM010012231.1:80960614-81018400 GCA_023159025.1 Thereuonema tuberculata
TTGGAGTAGAGAAAACAGAGTCAAGAAAGAGAGAAGCACTCTTTTTTTGGAGGTGGAATACCGAAAAAATCACTATTTGCAACTCAAAAACCATCAATAAATATAACTCAAACGTCACTGAAAAGTGACAATCTATATTACTAAAATCTTTTATTTCTCTGTCTGTCTGTCCGGCGCAATTTTCTGAGAGAATGGAAAATAGAAATAATTTTTACAATGAAACATCCGCGACAGGAATCGAACCTACAACCTTCTGATCCGAAGTCAGATGCCTTATCCATTAGGCCATAGGGACTTCAACTCTTTTCATATGGTTTTTTTACTTATATCTTCTTTCCTTTCCCCCATCAATAATGAATGTATTCAATCTTTTTTTTGAATCTCAAGATTGTTTATTTATTTCACATCAGTCAGTTTATTTGTAATTCGAAACTGATAATTAGAATGATAATTGCCGAAACGTTGCAATATTTTAAATATTCTTACTTAACCAAATCCTATGTGATATTTAAAAATATGTGGGTGTACACGCCAGATGTTGGAGTAGAGAAAACAGAGTCAAGAAAGAGAGAAGCACTCTTTTTTGGAGGTGGAATACCGAAAAAATCACTATTTGCAACTCAAAAACCATCAATAAATGTAACTCAAACGTCACTGAAAAGTGACAATTATAATTAAAATGAGAGTCAAAAAAGAATGAAGCGATACTTCTATTAGATAGAATACTGAAAAATCACTATCTGTAACTCAGAAACCATCAATATTTGGAACACAAAAGCCACTGAAAAGTGCCACTTAGAATAAAAAAAGAGACTCAAAAAAGAAAGAAGCAGTATTTCTATTAGATAGAATACTGAACACTATTGTAACTCAGAAACCACTGAAAAGTATCATTTGGAATAAAAAAAAAAAAAAAGAGTCAAGAAATAAGAAGCAGTATTTCATTAGGTAGAATACTGAAAAATCACTATTTGTAACTCAAAAATCATCACTATTTCAAACTCGAAAACCACTGAAAAATATCAATAGGAATAAAAAAAAAAGATAGTCAAGAAAGAAAGATGCACTATTTCTATTAGGTAGAATACTGCCCAGAAGTTAGACGTCTTAGCCATTAGACCACTAGGCCTACATTCTAATCTCTGTAAAAAATAAAAATATATCATAGATATATGATTTACAATGTGGTTCTAAAAGCAGTCGTAGATTGAGAGAATATAGACATCAAAAATTAAATTAAAAAAAAAGCTTTTAAAAAATTTTAGTTTTAGTTTCCTTGATGTAATTTGTGTGTGTGTGTGTGTGTGTGTGTGTGTGTGTGTGTGTGTGTGTGTATGTGTAATTTTTTTTAATAAATAAAAAATTGTTTTCCGTTACATAAGGGAGGCTTCCGGAGCGAAGCGACGGGTAGCCGACTAGTTTATAATAAATAAATAAATAAATAAATAAAAAAAAGTAAAACAAAGAAAGTAGGATTCAAGTTCTTTCAGTAACTTCTTGTAGAGAAGATACAGTAATGTTCAATTTCAAATTGAAGCACTTCATTTAACTCTTTTTTCTTTTAATTCTTTTAATTTCGCAGAAGAGGATAACTATTGTAAATTATCTTTCTTTCTTGTAGAATATTTATTTTAAAGGTTGAACGTGTATTTATTCACTAAGCTTCCTTTGAGTATGATTGTCATTTGCAAGTCCTTGTATGATGTCAATGTGTGACATTCAAAAAAGATTCCTGGCTCTGAGCAGACGGAGTTGTTTTTGGCTGTCGATCGGCAGCAAAAGCGCTACAGGGAAGCGAAGAGATGGATGATGGAGATAGAGGGATCAGAATATTCCCTTTGTATAGATGGCGCTGAGAGTTCTAAATTGTGCGCCATCATGCGGATGATCCGAGCACTTAAGCCTATTCTGTTCTGTCGGTAGGCTGGGTGTAAATCCTTAATCCCTCCATCATTTGAACTCTCCTTCCCTTTGGCACGCAGACCTTTCTTTGACACTCGGTTGATACCTTTTTTTTGAACGTCTCATCCCCCTCACAGACATCTTGGCGACATCCACAGTCACTTGGGGAATCAAATGCATTTCCTACAAAAATAATTTTATTCCTAGTTTAGCTTTGAGTAGAAGGAAAATATTTCATGGGATTTTGATCTAATTACTTTATTTCCTTTAGCTTCCATCTTTTTTTTATCGCAATGCTGCAACATTTTTTTTTTATTCAAAGCCTCAATATGATTTTATTATTATAATTATTTATGTAAAAGATTCAAACCTTGGGTTTCCCCGCAAAGACAACTTATTATTATTATTGTTATTGTTATTATTTAAAACAGCTATTTTGAACTTAGTAAGTTCTTTTCACCTAAAAGTTACCGTAACTTCCCTTAAGCAGTAGTACTACTGGTATCAGTATCATATCAGATTCAGTTTATTTCATAAGCATCTTAACAGTGGCGTATCTTCAATATATAAAACTTTAAAAAAATAATAAATTGAAATTGGCTGAAGAGCTCTGAGCAAAATAACGCCAAGCCACGTTTGTTTGAGAAAAATAAAATAGTAATAACTTAAAAATTTTAATTAGATGAAGAGAACTGAACTTTTCAAAGTAGAAAATTTCTAATAAGACATTTGCAGACGTCTTTTATTAATTTTTGAAATTTCATAATTCGAAATTAGTCACTGAAGATTGCACTTGTCTTACCTCGCAGTCTTTAAATATAAAAAGTAACATAAATATAATCTCTGCCAACATTTCTTTATTTTAATTGATAATCGATTTCATAATGTTGTCCTGGAAATTAGAGTTCTCGAAATCCAAAGAGAGTTCAGAGAGAGGATTTGATGGGTGTCTTAACCCCTTCCCCCTCCCATTACACCCGAAGAATGAAGGATTCCCTTATTCCCATTCTTGTTGTCTTGTGGGTGGATTGAAAACTCCACATTCATAACTCCGCAATGAAAACGACTAAATTCGCAGGACACTACTTCCATTCTACGATTTGGAAACAAAACATGATTTAATTCCCTAGAAAAATAATTACTCTTGTAGTGCAGGGGAGGGGGGGGGGGCTAACATGTGATTGATGCTGTGGCCACTCAGTTAAGTGTTGTGTTCGCTGCGGTTCTTGTGCGAAGGTGGAGGTTCCTCTACCTTTTCTTCTTGGTCTTTGGTTTTAGGTTTCGACCGGCTGTCCGTTTCGCCCCCGATTGTTATCTGAGAGTTGTCAGCCAAACAAATTGAGTGCGCCACCTAATTTATGTAGGGGTGAGTGGGTAGAACCCATGCAGCGACTCGAGTGGGAGGAGGAGCCCCTGGGTGCATTACCGAAATGGCCAACTCGAGTGTTTGCCTTCCTTCAATGGAGCAGCAAGTGAACAGTGAGAGATTTCGTTTACAACAGAAAATGGTTTCCCGATAGAATTTCGTGAACTGATTTTAATCTTTTCGTGGAAGAATGGTTGTTTGCAAACATCTTGTGTTTGTTTAGAACTCAAGAGCATTAATTGTAGGATCGCATTGTTCGATTTCAAAGAGTTTAAGAGGGCTATTTTCATTGCCCTAAAGACAGCCAAAGAGCTTGAGTGACAGAAAAAATATTAGACTGGTTCAAGTATTTTGGTTACTGATGATTTTGGACATCGTAAATATTGAAATTAATTACAATTAAGTAGATATGTCTTATATTGAAATTTTTCGAAAATATATCATTCTTAATTTTTAATTCACATTAAAATATATAAAAGTTCATAAATATAGAAAGCTCTATGTTTATTTATTAATTTTCTTTCTGTATTTATTTATTTATTTATTTTGTTTCTGTATTTATTTTGTTTTTATATTTATTTATATACTTATTTTTGATTTCAGTGAAGGAGTATATATGCTTTAAGGATCTGTGCTGAACAGAGTTGATGCATTTTTTTTTTAAACTGAAAAGGGTACGAAAGCTCTTACAGAAATGCAAATGTTACTATGTATAAGATGTTACCATA
Organism: Thereuonema tuberculata; assembly: GCA_023159025.1. Lineage (NCBI taxonomy): Eukaryota > Metazoa > Arthropoda > Chilopoda > Scutigeromorpha > Scutigeridae > Thereuonema > Thereuonema tuberculata. The sequence goes on from JAFIDM010012231.1 coordinate 80,964,611, forward strand.
TACACCATAGAAAGAAATGATTGATTATAATGAAATAAATCGAAAAATAATTAATAATTTAAAATGTTTTAAATACTTCTTTTTTGTTTTGTCTTATCAAAATGTAGGAAATCTCTTAAAAAACAAGAGAGAGAGAAAGAAAACCTAATCAGACGCTGAGAGCTGCCTAGAAATCAAAACATCCAATTCCAGGTTAAAAGTAAATCATTGACATTTGATGAAATTAGGTTGAAGACACTGACTAATCAGGAAAGTCAACTTTGTTTATTTATCTTCACGAAACATTTCTTGTTTGTTTCTAGGGATCTCAAATTATTTGAGATTGGTTTTCTTCCACACATATGTCGATCTTACAGCAAAAATAAAAATTAAATAAATTTTTTTCTCTATTTATTCCTTCATTTTTGATTGCACTGATAAAAATGATCGCATTAAGGGTATTTATATTCAGTTTAATTTAAAAATATTAAATTATAAATTCTTCAATTAATTTTACAGAAATAGAACGAAAGAAAATAATGAAAAACTGTTTGAGAGCAAAAGTCTTGAAAATTCACTTAAGTATTTAACTAGTGTTTAGCAAAAATTAGTTTTGATTCGCCATTACAAAATTATCAGACGATCTAGGAAGAAGAAGAAGACGAGAAGACATCTTTGTCGATCCGTTTCTTTTTAGTTCTGAAATGGACTTAATGGCAGCGCTTTCAACTACTTATCACTGATCAGATTCCATCTCCACACTTCCTACATTCATAGAAACCTGTTTGAAACACAGACCATTCCATTCACTTAAGAGCTCCACTACAAATACCGCTGTTTTAACAGAGACAGAAAACTCATATAAATTACATTTCAGAATTTGATTCAGTCCACCATAAAAAAAAAATTACTGAATTATTATAAACTATTCTATTATTTATTTGCCCTCAATTTACTTTTCATATCTTTAATTGACGTATAATTATAGAAACGTATTTTAATAACTGATTTTTCTATGTTCAAAGGAATACCAGAAATCTCTTAAATTATTAAATAATACATTATTTATGTGAATTTAGTATTTAGTAGTCCTTTCTTCAGTTGCGATTTCGTCTTTTTTTTTTTCTTTCATTGTTTTTGAACATAAAAGTTAGATTTTCTTTAAACACGAACATTCAAGATTTTTTTTAAATGTTATTAATTCTTCAAAAATTATTAAAAGCTACTTTTAATTTGAGTCACATTCATTTTACTATTAAGAAATTCAAGGATTAATGAGTTATGAAGACTTTCCTTCTTTGATTCTACAACAAATCCTTGCACTTGAGGAGGAAAAGATTAAAATATTAGTACATGGATTTGAATACCTTACGCTCCTACATTTGAGAAATCTAAGAAGGCTTTCTGCAATATAAGTTTCATAGTAAAAAATGAAATGAAAATAGCCTAATTACAATTTATTTTATCTCGGTAGATAAATTGTCAAGAATTGTAAGTTCTTTATGGTAAGTTGGCTATTAAAGCTTGCCTAATATTGATGTTATCTTCAGTAAACTGATTTGAAAGCCATGAAGAAAAAAAAATAATAATTAATAATCAACTTAAAAAACCTTTACTTCAACAACGAACTTGTTTTATTTTTGTTTTGTTTTCTATTTGACAGCCACATTATCATTTTTTTGCCGTGGGTTTGATTTCTTTATTCAAGTAGTAACTGATTGTAAATTTTATAGATAGCTTAACTTAACATCAACAATTTTTATCCTGTTTGGAGACTCAGAAATAGGCTGTTTTTATAAAAATGTTCTGCGTCAGGTTTGCCAATCAGGGATTGAATCCAATAATGAAGCTTTTCTTTCTTAGCTTTGAATATTTAAGTAAATTTTGTCTTTTTTTTAATTAATTTGAGAAAAAAATGAAAGAAATATATATATATAATGTATTTGAAAAAAATATTCTACAGAATTATTTTATTTTTCTCAAAACACTTGATTTTTGTGCAAATCGGAAGACAGTAATGGCACTGGTCTACTTTAGCAGTTAGTCAACAGTCCAATAAAAAAAGTAAATGAATTATTTAATGTTTCTCAAAGAAAACAAGTAAAAAAAAAATGTGTGCTAAAGCATAAAATTAAGGGCGACCCATTAAATCCCACGCGGACATTGAATGTGTGCTTAATCAATTTCAAAAAATTGAAATAAATTTATAATGAAACATCCGCGACAGCAATCGAAACTGCAACCTTCTGATCCGAAATCAGACGTCTTATCCATTAGGCGATGGGGACTACATTCAAATTATTGTTAAGTATATCTTATCATTCCCTCTGTGTGTGTGACGCAATGAGATGAGCCAGAGAATATGATCCGCCGCGCAACGACAGCCGACTGTCCACCGGAAAAAGGTGAAGTTTGGGAACATTTTGCTCGGTAACTACTGACTCGATCGACTTGAAATTTGGATATGCTTTTGTTTAGTGTGTCTATCATACAATCTATATTTTTATTCGACTGTATCTATAACAACTTGAGGCACAGTCGACTGTTTGTTTGCGGAAACAAATAGTCGACTCTGTCCGCATTTCTCTGGATAGACAGAGATAAATATCCCATACTTACGGTGTTTCGGCCTCTGATAACAATGGTGAAGTCCGTTTGCCCATCCGATCTTCCGTTCGGGAGTTGACAGACACTGATAGACGGACGGACGGACGATCAGGACAAATGCAAGAGCCCCCACTTGGGTCGCTAAAAATGGAAGAAAGATGCGACATAATCAAAAATCTAAAAAGGATTACAATATTCCTTTAGAAGATAAAAATATAAAATAATATCGGCATTGAAGAAATTCATTCAAAAAACATTATTGCTCTTGTATGTTGTGAGATGACTGTATAGAGTCTCCGCACTTTACTAAAAAGATGAAATAAAATTACAATAAAAAAAGCACCCTGCTAGCAGCGTCCAGAGCGCTGACTGGACATCGAAAGGGGAATGTATGTTGCTACGTTAAAACTAATTCTTCTTAAACATCATTGGAGAATGTACACTTAAATAATCTGTTAATTAATGACAGTTAATACTAAATGCTAACAACGTATTTCGGAGATCAGAACCACAGAAAATTTAAATTTTGTTTCATAATGGTTAATGAATGATTACACTGTCTTTTTAAATATATCTTTTTTTTCATCTGAATTCCTTATTAACATGTCGGTCATCGAAAGACAGGAGAATTTCAAATTAAATGATAATCAAATGTTTCTCAAAATATTAGCAAGACTGGTTCAAACTTAGTTTCTGTCAAAATAAAAATCGATTTCTTTTAATTCCGTTAGATAGGAAAATATTTAGTCATAGGAAAATATTTCTTTAATTTTTTGGAATGGAAATACTTCAGTAACTTGGTTAAAGAAAATCGTTTGGTAAATTAGATTAAATTATACAGTATATTTGATATTATATAGTATATAACTATATATAATATATATACATATATGATCATTAAGACTATAATTTGTTAATATTATTGTAAATATTATAAATTTTTATTAATATCTGTCAATCGTGTATTTGATTGTTAATTTTCTTTAATTATTTTATTATTTTTTAAATGTTTGTTTGAACATTTTTCTGGGACTCCTAGGTAATCTTAATGACAAAATAAAAAGCTTTTTTTAAAAATAACAATTGATAAAAACTTTATAGTTGCTTTCATATATCTGGATATTTAAAGTTAGAAAAATACTAATTTTACCATATTACTTTTCAGTTAGAAAAAGGACTGAAGTTGGATTACTTTTGATGAGCTTTCGTCATTATCAAACTCAGTAGAAAAGAGTGGAAATTCATCTCTATAGATAGGTAGCGCAATTGTTCTACAGTTGTGAATAATCATTACTTCAGTAGAAATAAAGTTTAACTCTATACTGAATATTATCGGGTGAAATGAATTAAAATGAAAAACGTTACCTTTTAAATCCCTAAAATCATCAAAGAATAAAATTGGATTTTTCCCCGTATATTATTGTCAATTACGTACAACGTAGTAAATATTTTGATCATTGTCATGAATAGTTTTCGTTTTCAAAAACGGTCTTCATAATTCCTTGACAGTACTTTCAATACACATCACCTTATTATTATTGTTTTAGATTGCGAATCTCCATGAAAATTACTTGAGAAAGTCAGTTACGGTAATTATTTTCCTCAGAAATTTTGAATAACGAAACGCAGGACGTTTCGAAAGCGTTTGTAATTTTTAATGTATAGAGGAAAAGGTGTAAATACGGGCACCCCTCCCCAAGGGGCTATGGGAGGTGCTGCAGTTTTGCGGCCAGGACTAGACAGTCTCTTTGATTGATATAAGATAGCAGAGAGCAGTTGGAACTTTAATTTCAAGTAGTGTGGATGCAGCGTCAGTTATTGTGCGAATTGGTGTTTGTTCCGGACTCCAAACTTTTGACAGATATGTGAACTCGTTTTCTTTTCATCTCCTTGTGGTTAGTTTAAAATAATTTCATAGTGATATCCGGAAAGCGGAGATCCTAAGCTACGTTTAGAAGCACACCTTTAGTCACGCACGTCTTTAGGTTACATACGATAGTGGCCATCTTGCTTAGGTGGGATTGGTGTAAATATGGGCCCCATTCAAAGGGGGCCTATAATTAACCATCTTTTCTCTTAAACAACATAAGCTAGCTATGCCCATTGATGAGGCTGCTGAAACACCGCAATGTTCCCGGGGAACTTCAAATGCTGTTTCTCCGTTCGACATATCTCCTGTCCCCAACATTAAGAAGAGAACCACTACTCGGGGACGCAAAGCAGCAAGGGCCAGCCTCATCACTGGAACGTCATACAAGGATCAGCTGACCAAGTCGCTTGACAAAAGTGCTCTCAAGAAGAGGTCGTTGAGTTTTCCCGGGGTTAGAGACAGGCTTGGGAGGACCAAAGGCCTTCAGAAAAAGAAAATTCAACCCCCGAAACGAAGATTCATCATCGGACTCATCAGACTCCTGCGATCCTCACCTTGTGGACAGCGATGATGACCTGATATCAACGATGGGGATAAACCAGAATCGAATGATGCACTTTGCATCTTTTGTGAGGCAAATTTCTCTCAAGACACTCGCGGAGAAGTGCGGGTTAAATGTGTTATGTGCCAAATGTGGGCACAGTTAGATTGTGCCGGGCCTGAAAGAGCCATTTATGTTTGCGATTTCTGTAAATAATTTTTGATTTGATGTTCATTTAAAATTCTCCAATATACAACTTGCTCTTTGTACCGTTTTGCATTGTTTTATCCTGTTTTGAAACATTTTAAACTATTTTTTTTTTTACTTTTTTTGGAGAGGGCCCATATTTGCACCCCATTTTTTCTGTGCTTTTTTAGAAGCTTTTTGTAAATCTTCATTTTCGAATTGAAATACTTGATATTAATCATTGTTTTGCCTCCTCTCATTTAGTAAACTTATTATAGTTTTTAATGAAGGTCAAAAATCTAGAATTTTTCCAAAAGAAAGTAACTTTAAGTCAAAAACAAAAGAGGGTGCCCATATTTACACCTTTTCCTCTATAAATATGTTTTTAATTATATTTGTTTGGTGGCCTAAGTAGTTGGTTATTTTTACTCAAGTTAAATTTCATTTTATTATATATAATTATAGTTTTACTTACTTTCTTTTCTTTCTTTCATTCTTTTTTACTTTTTATATAAGTTTTTTATTTAAGTTTTGAGCATGTTTACTAAATAAAAATAAATACAGTTTGAATGATTGAATAATTTTACTACATTTTCTTTACTTCGACTTTTCTTCTTCTGAAAAATAACCAGTGAAAGTAACACTGGTGATCATATTATCTACTTTAACAATAACCTAAAAATATATCAATTCAATCATAATGTTAAGTGTTAAATGCCATGTTAAATGCCAATTAAATGTTTTCTCACTGCATTAAATTCAAGAATTCTCATCATTCTTGATCTCATGGAAATGACATTTTCTCTTTTCATATTCCATGGTAAATCCATTCACAATATTTCCGACATTCAGAAATACTCCCAAGTAAATGAATTATTCTTTTGTCAATTATCAAAAATTCTGGCAAGACAATGATTTTTTTTCTTCCTAGATCTTCAAAATTCTTATTTCCTATGCAATGGTTTTGATAGACGGGCATTCCTTGTCCTGCTGCTTTGGCTCCGGCCTGACTCCTCCTGCCTTTCTTTGCTGTACCAACGTGTCTCCCTCGGGTGCGGGAGTCTATTTCAGTTAACTAGGCTTTCTATAGAGCGCAGCAGGCAGTGGCTCCCTGAGAATGCCACCTTTATGATGTAAACATACTGGAGTTTCAGCGCACCCACTGTATACATGTCCGCTTGAATGTAGAGGTTACAAGCATCCCTTGATATTGTGTTGCATTGCTTCGGGCACTGTTGAAGTTACTCTAAGTACTATAGAAAATAGAGCACGAATGGAATGTAAAGAAATTTCAGCAATTTCGATTCTGACCTCCTATACCTCTCAAATTAATGTAGTAAAATTGATTTTCTTAAGAAATTAAAGTCATCTAAAGTTGACTATTCAAACTAGACTTTAAAAACAAGAAAATATTAAACAAATTTTTAATTAAATTTTTATTAGCGCGGGCTCTCGTGATATTTGTAGTAAAAAATGCAACTCACTTATAAAAAGGTTTTTCATATCTTAAATAACTGGTTGGGTCACTGGCTGAGAAGAAACTCCCTAATGAAGGATGCACTGGAAGGAATGGTGAACGGTAAAAAAGTTCGAGGCAGAAGAAGATTTAAGATGATCGACAACATTATGGTAAATGGATCTTATGTAGAGACGAAGAGGAAGGCAGAAAATAGGAAAGATTGGAGAATGCTGGGTTTGCAGTGAAGGACCTGCCCTTGGCAGAGAACTATGAATGAATGAATGAAATATATTTTAATTTTTAGTCTAACCGTATTTTCTTATTTCAATGTAAGTGCTAGAAAAATAATTCTTTTGTGCGCTAAATCTCTTACAATCTATTAGTTTTTCTAAAAATACAATTTTTTTTTTCTTTTTATACTTTCATCTAAAAAATTTCGTCGAATTAAATTACAATTCAATACTCAATAATTACTTAATTGCTAATATAAATTACTTTTATGATATATACTTCATTTTCTTTTAATTTTACTTCTTTTAAGTTCATAAAATTGTACAATTCACATTGTACAATTATTATTAAAAGGTAAATAAGCTTATATGTAAAAGTTTTCATTTGGGAAGCTGTAGTCAAAAAAACTAAATAAAAAAAATAATGGTTTCCTGATAATTGAGATTTGAATTAAGCTATTATCATTAATTTTTTGTAAATCGTCTCATTTCTTTTATGGATTTTATGTTGGCAACTGAAGGATAAAAAAAATGGAATTGAGAAAGAATGTTGAAAAGACTTAGGTTAACTAACAAATTATGAAGATCACTTATTATTTAATCATGTAAAAAAGTAATAGTTAGTAAGAAAAACTGATCCCAGAGTATGGTAAAATTCTTCTTCCCAAAAGTGTAGCTGCTTTCTTTATCCTGAACGAATTCAGCAAACTTGTTTTGTTTTGAGTAACACAAAGTTACAAGATTTAAAAAAAGACTTCAATCTCTAATTTGAAACTAATGAAAATTGTTCTTGGTTAAATTAAGATTAACTATTAATAAAAAAAAAAGTTAAAATTTTGAATGCTGATACTAAAAACAGAACATTAAAAAAAACCTTAAACATAATAACAGCCAAAACTTTAGTTTTTTTTTTGTAATGATAGTATATAGTATAGTTATATTTTTTATTGTTTATGGTATATTATATTTTTTATTGTTTATAGTATATTATATTTTTTATTGTTTAAAATATATTAAAGATTTTGATTAAATTTGGTTTTCTTCTACCAAATCACACGGCACAATCTACATTAGTTAGTATCCTTGTTTGTTCTTCTAAATGCGCTTCAAAAGCAGTTTATTTTTTTAAGAACATTTGTGATAACGACATTAAAAGCAAATATATAAATGAAAGAAAGTCATTTTAATTTTTTTCTGTAAAAAATCAACTATTTAAGTCATTTGTAAATGGAAAGATTCCACTTTTTTGAAAAAAAAAAAAAGTATCTAAGAAAATGTAAAACATGAAGAAAACGCACACAACACACAAATCGCGTGTAATTCGAAGAAAAAGTTTTTCTGGCAAAAAATTAAGCCCATTGAAAATGATGTAAACAATATGTAACGTCACAGCTTCTTAGATTTCCCTACAATGTGAAAAGTTTCCAGTATAAAAGTTTTCGTTTCTAATTTTTCTGAAATGAATTCGAGCAAACTCTTATAACTGTCCAGTGCTACCATGGTAATCGTTAAAAGACATTATTCCCATTCGAAAAATAATAGATTAACTAAACAAATCACCAAATTTGTTTTAGTATCATGTTTGATAATTAGTTAGCAGTGTCGTTCTATACTTCTTTCTATATTTCTGTATTTATTATCTATTTATTTATTCTACATTTCTAATTTTCTGTAGTTAATTCTATATTTCTATTCTAGATTTAGTAAATGCTTAAAATAAACTTATTAATACTGAAAACCGAACAGACCTAATTTTTTTAAATAATTGCACATGATTGGAAAACATTGAATCAAAATCGAAAAACGTTGCCAAATCGGCATTTAAATGTTTAGTTTAAAAATTCGCAATTGCATATTTAAAATTCACTTCCTAAATTTAAAAATGGCATTTGTGTATTAGATACTTCAATATCGTAATTTAGTCTTGAGATTAAAATAGCTTCACAATTCTGAGAAAATAAAGTAGAAAACACGGTGGTTCACCATCAATTATCATTTTTGGCAAAATTATTCATAATTAGCCCGAAAAAGCAAGATTTTGTATTGTTGTAAAGATGTAGATTAAAATTTGGAAAAGCAAAAACAAAATCAAAAACCACCTTTGTACAATGTCTTTGTATTTGCAGAATAGAAGGGAACTCCCTCCAATGGAAAGAGTGATTCACAACTTGGATTCATAATGCTCAGGTAACTTTCTTGATACGGTGTTTCTCACTGAGAATTTTCAGAAGGAATTGGAAAGTAAATGAGGGCATTTTTTTTTTTTTTTTTTTTTTTTACCAATCCTGAATTCAAACTTCTATATGGTAATAAAGTATTTAAGTAATTTTTTTAAGAGATTTACATTCATGAAGAAAATTAAGTAAACATTATAATTTTGTCGCATTCCCGCCCATTTACATTGATACAATCGTGATTCACAATAAATAAAATAACCTCTTTTATTTATATTTTTATATAATGTTAAGTCTTGTAAAAGGAATAGTTACTAAACGATCTCTAAATTTTGAATTCCATAAATTAATAATTGTATAAAAAAAGCTATTTATGTTCTTATTTTAACAGACAATAACTTGATTTTTAGATAAAAAGAATATCAACGGTTAATTTTGATTTAAATAATTAAATTTTCTTTTCTCTAGCAAAACAAGATGAAGGTTTTCGTAAGGTCACAAAAAAAAGCTTAGGGAAAGAATTAATAATTTAATAAAAAATGAATATCAATTAAATCTAAAATAATAAGCAGAACTTTCCCATGGTTTGATGATTTTTAATGGTGTCTTATTTGCTTAATGTAAGTTATGTCAGTTTAATGCTACATCATGATAATAGCACTTCAGATATACTTCAGTTTGAAAAGCTTCATCAACTATCGACAAAGACAGGATGTCTATAAAAATAGAAGACTATCAGATGACAGAGGCTTGAATTTCCACACGTTTAAGTTATTTCCTGCGTTTATTCCAGGTGTGATTATTTTTTAATCGATATTCACGGAAACGAAGACATTAAGTAACTATAATCAAATGCACACCTGCAGGCAGTTGCATATTCAAATTGATAAAATCTGCAAATTATTCAAAAGTTTCACGTAGTTGGACTGTAATGAGCTCCGTGGGCAAATCAAACCTGACTTCCTTAGAGATATTTTATTTAAATTTAGTTTGATAAAAACCTTTCAGAAATTCCTAATACAAATTGGGTAAACTTGGTAGTTTTTGTTTTTGTTTAATCTTTAATTTTGTTTAAATTTGCTTACCAAATTGTTAGTATACTTACTCGTTTTGAAACCCCACAATTCTGTGACCATTGAAATATTTATAATACATGAATACCAAAAATTTAAATACATGAATTGTGTTTGGATTAGATCTTAGAAAGAAATGATCACAAATTTCGACTCCGTTTTTGCATTGGTTCTAAAAATAAGACCAATGAAAATAAAAATAAAAAATAAAACTCATATTATTTACAATTATCTAAGTCTAGGCCTACAGAAGATAATCTCCCTTGATAATTATAAAAAAAATAGTTAACATCCTATAACTCATAATAATTATAATAATAAATAATGCTAGTTCTACTGCATGGAAATATTGGAATTGAGTGTTTACAAAAGTATTTACCAAAACTACTAACTAAATACTTAATGATTAGGGCAATGAGCTTCTTTAGATTTCTTGCTTATTAAGCTTATTACGCATCAGCTGGAAGTATACACAACCAATAACTCTAGAATGAGAGAAGCTTGATATTTATCAGATAAATTGATATTCTAAGTTGAATTACTGGTTTATCACTGTGATTATCAAATTTTGAAGATCAATTCTCAAAATTTAGAATTTCAATTTCATCTCTCTCTTGTTCATTGGATGCCAGTTTTAAAGTCAATGCTTATCAGAAATTCTGCAGAACATTAAATTTTAATCTCAAATTTTAAGTGACTGTAATATAGAGATCCAACATAAGAAATAGAAATTATCCAGATAAGCCCAACTCAGAATTCAGAAAGGAGTAAAAGTCAATCCTCTTTTAACGAAGAACTAATGTTAATTTCTACTAAATAAATGATTAATGGTAAATATGTATTCTGAAGAATAAATTTTGTTGGCTTTTATAAAATTTAAGAAATTCTTGTCAAAAAAAAAAACGAAATCGTTTGATGCCAACTTAATCGCGCATCCCTGTAAGCCTACAAGCACACTTACAAGAATAGCCAAAGATCACAGTTTAGAACCGCTACTTACTTTTCGAAGTAAATTGTTATCTAGTAATTTTGAAAGTCCTAATTGACGTTTACTACAAGACATTTCGATTCGTTACACTGAAGAGTAGAAACGTTTCAACTTAATTACCGTTACATCATTAAAAAACACTAAACCTAATGGTGAAAGCATTTACTTTTAGTGTTTAGCAGATTAAAAAAAATGTTACGAATGCATAACTTAATTAAACACAACGCTACGAAAATAGGACATTGTAAGGGAGTTCTTCATAGTTTGTTAACAATGCAATACCAGTGGCGCAATGACGCGTTCTATGAAAGTATGTTTTTGGTTTAAGTTTCCTTTGAAAGCTGTGCCGGTAATTGGCGCTGAGCCTATGCAGTCAACACGATCATCAATAACTTATCACGAGTCGACGCAAAGTCCTTATTGAAACCACATCTCATCGAAGGTTTCATTTGCAGCGCGATTCGAGTCAAGGAAAAGAAAAAACGTGTGCATTCCCTACTAAATTTATTTGGCTTTTGTTTATCCATCCAGTGCAAATAATTAATGAGCACCATTGTACCACTTGCAGTCAGACAACAATAAGTCCTTGAAATAGATGCGAGACACATCCACAGTAAAGATAGAACTGCCTCTTCTTTTCTTTTTTTGCTCTTTCTGTTTTTTTTCCTTTGGGTTTTTTTTTTCCGTTCTTAGTCGTTGCACTGGACTTTTAAAAATGAGAAAAAAATTAAGAATGGTTCATTTGCTCTTCACCATCATCGACAAAAACTCTAAACGATGCCAAGTTGATAACATAAATTGAAAGGGTGATGGCTGCTATTCTCTTAAATAGAATATTTTTCCTTTTGACATTTATGAAATACTTAATACTGGATTGGGAACCATTCAAATACACCAGAAGCCAAAAAATGCTTTATAATGTTTACAAAACAAAAAACATCTTTCAAACAATTAGTGCCTCATAATTTATTTTAGAAAGAATGTGGCATTTCAGAACGTAGCTGTAAAGCATTCATGTCTGAATTAAGAATCAGTGTAAATGGTAAGGATATAACATAGTATTTTGTTATTGTTCCAAAATGGATTAATCGAGACAGTCGTTACGATTTGAAACAATAATTTGTTAACGTAGAGGATTTTGTATTTCAGAATAAGCAATTGCACTTGATATTTATTCCACATTAGATGTTCGAGCCCGCTCCAAGAACAGTATAACCATGGCGTCTTTGGTTCCGATCGTTATTATAACAAATGAAACATGACGTGGCAGTTAGTCGAACCTAATCATAAGCATTCAAAATAAAATCCTTTTTTTTTATTACTCACGAAACATTACCTAAATATCCTATATTTCCTGTGAGCCTCTGTATAAGATGTCTATCCACTTAATCTATTTATCTACCACTATTAAGTACCACTACGTTCTACTTAAGTGGTAGTAAGAAGCGAATGCCTGAAACTTAACCAGACCCGCTTATTTGTCCGTTAAGAGCAACAAAAATTAAATAAAAAGAACTTCGAAAGAATTTATATCCTACTTTTACTGAAAGTAATGTTTCATAAACTTTCTTCCTTTTTTTTATGTCATAAATACGACAAAATGCGAAAAACTTACATTTATTTCCATTTATAATACCTGCAGTATAAATTTGTAATTTTTTTTAAAAAAATAAATTAAATTAAAGTACTTAAATTTCAAAATCCGATTAACTTTAATCATATCAACCAAGATATTAATTAATGGATTAGCTAAGAAGGATTAGTATTCATTGTTTAAGGCATCGAAATATTAATAGAAATAGAAATCAATTGTTTATATTCCAATATCGGGATTTTAGCACCGTTCTTTCTCGGTAAGGACCCACTTGGAGTAGAATTCAGATATAACAGTTAGATCGTCTCTAACACTTAAATATTCGTACCAAGTTTCATGAAGATCCATCCAGCGCTATAAAATTTATTAGGGGATGGGGAAGAGACACACAGACAGACTGAATGATCTGATAAGCCTCACTTCTCTCGGAAGTAGGGTAAAAAAAAAATATAACAAGAAAATACATAATAATACAATATTTAATTTTATGCAAGAAAATTTTAGAAAACCGATGTTTTAATTACATTATTTTTTTGAAAAAGACTTAAGAATCGCTTAATAATTTTTGTTGTTGGTTGGAAGTTGTGATTCGTTTTTTTTTTTTTTCTTTTTATAAGATGGATGTGGAAATAAGAGTTATAATTACAGATTGTTCATCACTAATACATAATGAAGAGATCAATGATTGCAAAAAAGATAAGAAAGGTTTTATACAATGCCGCATAAATATCATTTACATTAATAAATTATCGTTACCAATACAGGACAAATTGAGTTAAGTTACCTAATATAGTACGATGCGTCTTTACCAACACATATAAAGCGGCTTCGATTTAATAAACATTGATTCCCGAATAAAGAAACTAGAAATAAAACCAAGTACGCATTATTAGGTAAAAGAACTTTTAAATTTAAGAAAGCTAGAAGAAAGAAAAGTGACAGAAAAGTTTTGTGATCTTTAATAGTTTTTGTTTATTAGTTAGCGTCAACATTGTAACTCTAAAATAAAAAAATATTGAAGTTCACGAACAGAGAAATCAAAGATAATCATTTTAAGTACAATAAGTAGGAATTTTAATCAATGCTTCTATTGTGTCTAAAGGGAAAATAGTGTCAATGATAAGTAATGCAGATATTGTACGATGAAGTTCAAAATAGATATCTAGATAAGTGCTTCAATTGCTTCAAGATTCGAACAATGAAGGATTTGTGTTCAAATAAGATCTAAGTTAAGATAATCGTCAAGGATAACATTTTGTTAAACATACCGTAATGGACCACTTGAGGATAGGCGGGGCTTCGTAGTTCCAAAATATCCCACCAGGCTACTGCTTGGCTTGTGGGATAAATAAAGTCATGTGCTTCGTTTTAACCCTTGTAGATATAGAGGATGAACTAAAAGATTTGATTCGGATGAAACGATTGTAAGCCTTCCTAAATGTTCAAATCGGATGTAGAGTTGATTATAGCCTATTAAAGAAGACGACAGCAATATATTATCAACGAAAGATATAATTTAATGGATCACTTGGCGAGGCGGGACTTACAAAATATCCCACCAAGCTACTGCTTGGCTTGTGGGATAAGCAAAGCCATGTGCTTTGTTTAACTCGTGTCGATATAGAGGAAATATTATATTAAAGGAGGATATTCCAAGCATTTCACAGAATTATTACAATACGGAACTGCACATTAATGAACCATTCCGTCTTGAAATATCAAACATCGACGATTTTTGAGTAATTCACAAGTTAAGTTATATGTTTGTTTATCCCACATAATCCCACATTACATGTCATACGTGACGTCAATAGAGGCGTAAACCTCAAGTGGTCCATTGATTCAAAAATTCAGATTTACGACATAACGACTCTGGAATTCTGGATTCTATAAGTCTGTGATAATTTCTTGTATCAATTATAATACAAAATATCCCTAATTACATCTTCTTCCTTGATAAGTTAATTGGTAAAAAAAACCTAACTATTCTCCAATAAACAAGCCAAAAAACTGGTTTCATAGTGACACCAAATCATAGTGATAATGTAATGTTTCATTTTCGACCACTTCCTGTTTTTCCAGTTAGTAACCACAGACCGGAAGTAGTATTTTTACTCACCTCTACAAGTCATAAAGGTTCCAAAAAGATATGACGCATATCTTTCCGTCTTGTAGTTGATGGTAGACGGACGGAAATACGGGCAAAATAAACGTGAGACCTTCGCCCGTTTTACATTTTCGTGGATGGAGTCGTAAAAAGTGGATTTGTGATTTGTAATTTTTTTTTTAAATGTAAACAATCTACCATTAAAATTCAGGATGTCTCAGAAGGAAAGGTCAGAAAATTCAGAAAAGTTTCAGTATCGGTCATTTAAGAAAAAAATAATTGTAAACACATGTTTCCCACTTCGAACGGTTTCCGAGTTAGAGCTCTTTCAATGCACAATTGCTAAATTATTGATAAGAAAGAGATATTCGTAGTCCATACATAGAATTACTTTAAATTCAAAATTGGCGAATATTAGATATCTCGGGATACTTTAATATTGACAAAATTTGGCTGTTAGTAAGCCAGTAAAGTTTGTAATTAATTGTGAACTTGGAATTGTTCACACGATTGTAATATTTCTGTTTATTATTTTTTTCCCATTACTCTTAAAGCCTGATTAGGATGTTTAACTGTCTGTGGTTCGTTCCTTTCCGAGGAACGGAAAGGAATGCCTCCATCCAATTTTTTTTGTAAACAGTCCATAAAAATTGGGGCCAAAGACATACCATATTTTTCGGCTTACAAGACGCATCTTTGAATTGAAAGCATCCCATTTTTAACGTTGATTTTTTGGGGGGAATTTTTATTTTCTTCACAGTAAAGGAGCACGAATAAGGCATCAATTTTTTCATGTAAATATTATTTTTTTATCATTTTAAATTTTAATGCATGTACTATCCGTTTTTCAGATTAAAAACAATTATTCTTTAAAAAAAATATCAAAAAGTTAAAAATATAACTTACAGTAACAATAATAATAATAATATTAATAATGTGTAGGCCTAATATATATTAGGACAAGGTCGGGTGTTTTTTTTTCTCATTTTTTGCAATGATATAAGAAATAATAAGAAAAGTATACCATCAAATATAAGAATTTGTTTATTCATTTCTTTTAAGCAACAATAGCATAATTTTTGTTGAATTATCAATATAAGATAGTAGAAAAATCAATGGTTATATGAAATCCTTTCAACTTAATCACAGCTCTCAATCTCTGTGGCGCAGAAGATACTCACTTCACTCAAGTTTCCCCTGAAATTTTTTTCCAAGCTTCTTGAAGTTGCTCCCAAAGTATCTTTTGAGGTATTTTTTCATTTTTCAAGCTCTTGATCTACAAGATCCCATAGGTGTTTAATGAAATTGAAGTCTGGGCTCTGTTGCTACCGCTGATCACAAATGTAAGAGTTGAAATACTCCAGCTTCTTCTCTTTTTGTTAGATAGTTTTACAGAGTTTTGAAGTGTGTTTTGGGACATTGTCTTGCTGATAATAAAACCCTTGATCAATAAGACGAAGCCCATTTGGTACACCGTGAAGGATTTGATGATATACTTTCAGATCAATTTTTCCACCAATATCACGCAGATTGCCTATTCCTTGAGCAGTATTCCCCAAACAAGAACGTTGTCATCTCCATATTTCATACTGAGGACTATGCCTTCTGGTTCATACCTTTCATTTGATCTTCATTTAACATTTTGCCTCCTTTTTATACCAGAGAGTTCAGAGTTGGAGTCATCTGTTCGGAATACTTACATCCGCTGTTCGACTGTCCAATCTCTACATTTTCTAACAAACACATTCTAAGTGCTTTATTACGTAGCAATCGTTTCCTAACAGCAGCTCTTCTAAATAATACGTTTACAAAGTCTCCTTCAAACAGTCGATTTGAGTCTTGAAGAGATTTTCTATTCTCTGGAAGAGATCTCTTGACCTCCTGGATTTCGCGGGCTGGATTTTTTTTTCTTACTCTGAGGCTATTTAATCCAAAAAAATCCAACATTGTCATTGAAGAGGTTTCTTGGTCGTTCTTTTCTTTTTCTTGTTTGAAAACTGCCAGCTTCTTTCTCTCTGTCAAGAATATATTTACAGTATTTGGTGAGCAGTTGATATCAAGGATTTTATTATCAACAAGACATGACAAACAAGCCTCAAATCTCTGTAAAAACTACCTAGCATAAAAAGAGAAACGCTAGAGTACTTCAAATACTTCATTGAAAACCTGTGGGATCTTGTAGATCACGAGCTTGAAAATTAAAAATTATCTCAAAAGATACACTTTGGGAGCAACTTCAACAAGCTTCAATGCCAGAGAGATTGAGAGCTGTGATTAAGTTGAAAGGATTTCTTAGAAAATGAAAATATTGTTTTTTTTTCTATTATCTTATGTTTAAAATTAAACAAAAATTAATGCGATTGTTGCTTAAAAGAAATAAATAATCAAATTCTTAAATTTGAAGGTATATTTTCCTTATTATTCTTTACGTCACCATAAAAAATGAAAAAAAAATCATAAAAAAAAAAACCACACCTTGTGCTTTTACTATTTTTTTTTTTTCAAATCTTAATTCATCTTTATCTTCACTCTCAACATTTTCTGAAATTGATTCTTCATCAGAAACCGAGTCATCGCTGTTTTGAAATAACATGTCATCCTCCGCACCATCAAGAGAATTGAGTAGCTAATTAGACCAGTAAAATGGTAGATTTTGGAATGCAAAAGGTCGGGTAGTTCTGAATTTTGTATGTGTGGTTAGTATTGGGCTTATACCATAAAATCCAAATTTTCGACCCTCCGCGCGCCACGTAGTATCAACAAAACAACAAAATTTTGGACCTTCTCCATGTTTTTCCACAATATCTCCTGAACGGTTTGCTGTACAGAAAATAATATCTTTTCCAAATGTAGAGTAGAGTAAATTTGTCACAGTTTGAGCCTAAAACCAGCTCTGTAGTTGCAGTAGTGACCGAGACACAGGCTTCCCAAAAATCACGATTTTCTCAAAAATGTATGAAAATTGTGATTGTTCGGCAATTTCTGTTGAATATCGCCGAAATCAATAAAATAGAGCAAACGTCATATGGAACAAATTTAAAGGCTAGGAAATTTGCTGTAAATAAAGCACAATAGGATGTTTCTACGACATATATTGAAAGATATACAGTTGTTCAACGAAAGGGTTTAAAAAGTTTGATATCATAAAATAGTCAAGTAAAATGATACAAGATCTCCAACATCTCTAAAATAAGATGTTGGAGATCTTTTATCACAATACATACGGTAGGAGAAAAAACCTACGAAGGAGGTATGGAACAGTTATATATAAAATGATACATTTTGGTATGCAAAAGGTCGGGTAGTTTTGATGTTTGGATATGTTGTTAGTGTTGGGCTTATACCGTAAAATCCAAGTTTTCGACTTCTGCGCGCAACGGCGCGTCACGTGATATCAACAAAACATCAAAATTTTGGACCTTTTCTATGTTTTTACACAATATCTCCTGAACGATTTGTTGTACAGAAAATATTATCCTTCTGAAATTTAAGGTAGAGTAAATTTGTCACAGTTTGAGCCCAAAATCTCAAAAAATGTATGAAAATTATAATTATTCGTCAATTTTTGTTCAATATCTCCTAAACTAATATAATAGAGCAAATGTCTTAAGAATCAAATTTAAAGGCTGGCAAATTTGCTATAAATAAAGCACTGCATGATGTTTCTACGACTTATATTTCAAGATATACAGATTGTTCAACGAAAGGGTTTAAAAATTGTGACATCATAAAACAATAGTCTTAAAACTTAAACTGTCAATAAGTTTTTATAACAAAAGTGAAAACCTGGGCAGTAGTTGTTAGACTTAAACCATAGAATATATGTATTTAAGGGTTTTGCCTTTATGACCTCTGCGCCTGATCTCAATCGCTTGCGCTACACGCTCTTTATCCAATCAGCAACGAAAGCAAGATCCAGTCTAGCACGTTAACCACCCCAATGGTAGCCGGAAAGCAGGTCTTAAATGTTCTTCCCTGTTCTCTGGGAGAAGCTTACGAAAACGTGTCAGACATCACTCTACTTAAGGACAGCAGTGAAGATAAACACGACACGCCATCATCAATAAATAACTTTATATACGGCGATATAGAAGATTTACATCTTCAGCTGGATTAGGAGGACAAGGAGCAGCAGTGCTATAGTGCTGTATTTACAGCAAATTTACCAGCCTTTAAATTGTTCCATATGACGTTTGCTCTATTATATTAGTTTAGGAGATATTCAACAAAAACTGTCGAATAATCACAATTTTCAAATATTTTTGAGAAAATCGTTATTTTTGGGAAGCCTGTGTCTCGGTCACTATTGCAGCTATAGAGCTGGTTTTGGGCTCAAACTGTGATAAATTTACTCTACTCTACATTTGGAAAGGATATTATTTTCTGTACTGCAAACCGTTCAGGAGATATTGTGAAAAACATGGAGAAGGTCCAAAATTTTATTGTTTGTTGATACTATGTGGCGCGCCGTGGCGCGCTGAGGTCGAAAACTTGGATTTTATGGTATAAGCCCAACACTAACAACATATCCAAAAATCAAAACTACCCGACCTTTTGCAAAGCAAACCCCTATTTTCTGACGGATTTACTGGACTACAGCCACACTTTTAAAATTTTTTTTATAATAATTTCGGTATTATTATTTCAATTAATCCCATGATCTCTTTACTCATTCGCACACCTGCGAAATTATGGCCTTCTTTTGCTCCTATTTGTAGCCTAGATGATTCCTCAAAATTTCGAGATTGTATTCAATTGATCTATTTTCAGACACATTCGGCTTATATATGCATCCTAATTTACAGATAAATTTTTAGATACAAAAAAGAGCTTCTTTTAAGTAACTTCCAAGAATCCAGGCATTGGGTGAAAAAAAAAAAAGCTTTATTCTTGTTTAATAATACCAAATTACAATAAATACTAAAAGCCAAATACTTAACCGTTAGCTGTGTAGAATGATAATCTAAGAAAC
This sequence comes from Thereuonema tuberculata, assembly GCA_023159025.1. Taxonomy (NCBI): domain Eukaryota; kingdom Metazoa; phylum Arthropoda; class Chilopoda; order Scutigeromorpha; family Scutigeridae; genus Thereuonema; species Thereuonema tuberculata. The sequence goes on from JAFIDM010012231.1 coordinate 80,984,391, forward strand.
CTGGCAGTTTTACAGTTTCCGAAGACAAACATTAACCACACAAAAGCTGTTTCCATTTTGAAGCCAATCATCAGAAAAATTTTCATGAAATGTCAATTTCCTTTTAGAAGGTGTCGCAATGATTTTGTTTGAATGTCAGTTTCATGTCATTGAGTGAGTAAATTTGACTCTATTTTCAAAACTTCAATATTATATTCCGTTAAAATTAATGAATGTTTGCACATGAAGTAAGATTTTAGTCAAGCTAATGAATTACTCAAATCAACTTGAGAAAAAAAGTGAAGTAAAGTTTATGAGGCAAATTAAGCCATATATTATATGACTTAATTTACCTTCCACTTAATTAAATACTACTTAATTAAAAACAAATTGTGGAGGAAAAAAATGTATAAATATAAGCAGTGATATAATAATGATCAAAATTTTAATTCACTTTAATTTCTTCTTTATTGAATGAAAATAAAATAAGTCGAATACCTTATTCTGTGATTTCCTTTGGTTGTGGTCTTTCACCTTTACCTTCCGAACCCATCTTTTCTCGTGTAGAGACATTATTTCTTGTCAACGAATGATGTATGCTTGGGTCTATAAGGGCCTGTCATCCGAGCGATACGGCTGTCAAAGGCGGACAATGTTTCCTAACCCCGCAAACAAAGCCGAGGCGGGCGGTCCATTACCTGGCCGTGGTGACCCGCCTTAGTACCGAGACATCGAGCAACTGAGCTAAGACTTGACACCCATTGTGGCCGAGTCGCCGTCCTGGCTCGACGGGTCCTTTCACGAGATCCGATTTCCAAAAACAGTTATTTCTTCTTTCTCTACTTTGCTTTAGGAAAGTCAATAGTTAATTATAAACCTTTTAATCTCAAGTCGAAGAAAGAGAAAAATAGCTTAAGAAAAAAACAAATAAACAAATAAGAACAACATGAATTGTGGCAGTAAATTGAGTTTTGTCTTTAAATAAAAATGGTTACTAAAACTTAAAAGAAAGAAAGAAAATTTTTCGAATCCCAAAATATAAATTGTTCAATGTTTTATAGTATTTCTTTATATAAAATATTTTTAATTTTTTCAAAAGATTTTTAATCAAATTTATCCTAGGATAAATAGTCTTAACTTTGTTTGTCACGTTAAAGGCATCGTATAAATCTGGATCTATCCAGAATTTGGTAGTTTTGTGCAAACAACTTACAAATCTTTAAAAAAAAGTATGCTTATAAAATTAATATTAATTAAACCAATAATTATTTAATGGATGTTATGATAATGTTACAATACTCGTTCAATTTGTCATCTGATCTTCTTATTTTTATTATTATTATTATTATACTTATTAACTGAAATTAACTAACTTTGATGTATTTTCTTCACACTAACCATTGATTGAAGATAATGGTAAGTGTGAAGAAAGAATACATAAAAGTTAGTTAATTTTAGTTAAAAACAATAATAAAAAAAGGTCAGGTGATAAATTATGTCTCTGAAAAAAGTAAAAAAAAAAAAAACAGATACCGGTATAAAAGTATTAAATGAGAGTTTTTCACATACGATACGGAAGCTGAACTGATAATGTACTGATAAACAAATATTAACTTTTTTATTTGTTTATCTGTTAGGTAAATGTAAGATGAAATAATTTTGTTATTATTATTGTTATTATTATTATTATTATTATTGGTTTCTAGTTACTTTAGCCAGATCAAACAGAAACGTATTCATGGACAAACGAATATCGAATCAATGAACAGAACTTACCAACTTTGAATTTCGTGAAGTTGAGTTTCTTGCAATGTTATTATTTAAATATGAAAAAGCCAGTAAATTGAATTTTTTTATCAAACATAATTTTTTTATCATCATTCAGAAATCTTAGGTTTTGAATCTGAGAAATGATGAACGCCTCTTAACAATATGAAAAGTGAATTGCATACAGCAAAAAAATAAAACAATTAACCATTCAGTTGTCAATAGACGAAGGCTAAGGAATACAAACTGATTTCATTTGAATTCTCTAGATCAATCAGAATCAATTACTTAAGATTAGCAACAACATACAAATATTACAAAAAAAAAAGGGTCGGCTTATCAAATTAATCTTAATTAAATTGTATAAATACTATTTATTATTGTCAAATCTACTTTGTCTATATTGTTGTTGTTTGTCTATGTTGTTATGATGGTGATTTCTTTTTGTAGGTTATCTCCATTTTTAATAAGTTTTTAGTGATGTCATAAACAAAATGTAAAAAGGGGGGGGGGGATGGGGGAACAGCTCTTAAGAAGATTTTGTTCATCCATTAGGCCCAAACTACAAGTCCGAGAGCTAAGAGTCATACCTTATTGGAAAGCTTATGACTCGTAGAGTGGTAAAAAATACGAATTCTGGTCTGCGATCACTCCCTATCAGAAAGTCCGGGATAGCTGTGGTTTCCTATACAATAAAGAAACCATTTTTTTACTTATTTTTATATTAAAATTTTAGAACTTTTGTTATTTTCGTTAAGTTCGTTACTCATTAACATTTCAATATAAAAGAATTAAAAAGAAAAACCACTTCATAGGAATTCATTCACAGGCATTCATTATTCTACAATGCAATTCCGAATATTATTATGATAAATGTTATGGTTTACGATGGCATCTGATAAAAACCAGACATTGATGATTAAAAACAATATTTTCTTTTCTTTTTTTATTCGAGACAATATCTGGGTAAAATTATTTTAAAGGTGTTATTATAACATTCATTAAGTAACGTCTTTATTAATATATATATTTTATGTTTGCTATTGTTGCTTTTTGCTTTCAATTTGTTATGTACAGGTAATAAATTTATTTCTTACATAAATAAGACATTTTGATTTTTTTTTCTTTTCATGTATTTTCTTACACGGGTATTTTCACAGAAAATTCTACACACATCAACATATCTTATTCATTCAAGATCGTATATTCAACTTCATTAGTTATCGTAGCAGAATTTACTTAACTTTTTAATTTTTTTTTCCTTCCTTTTATCGAATTTGGCCAACTAGGGGCCACGTAACTAGCTCAACCTGACAACGTCAGGGCGAGGCTAGTAAAATTCAAGAAAGGGGGGACGAGAATTATATCCCGTCCAGGATAACCCTGAGATAGTAAGTCCCAGGTGGGAAACGGACGAAACACAGAAGAAGAAAGAAACAGCCATGCCACCACCGGGATTCGAACCCGCGTACTGGCGCATCGGCCACAACGGCAGCCCGCCGGCTAAACCGCACGGCCACGCCAGCACGGCTTTTTTCCTTCTTTATAATAACAAAATCTCCTTTAATTACTCTTACCCGATTTTAATTTTTCCTTAAATTAGAAGTACTTAACCGAAAACCTCGCCGATAAATAACAGATTTAAAATTGAAAGAGATTTTAAACTGTATTTGCTTTTATTTTGCTTTTTGTTTAAGTTTTCTTTTTTTTTTTCTTTTGGAACATAATGACTAATTTAATAATTAGAAAAGAGCAAATTTCAAATGAAGTTCAATAATAAAACTTGCATTAGTGTATCATTTAATAATCTACCTACTTAAAAAGAAAAGTTCTGACTCACTCACTCACTCACTCACTCACTGACTCATCAACGCCCAGCCCAAACCCTTGGACCTAGAAAGCTGAAATGTTGCACAGAGGTTCCCTTTATGATGTAGACAAGGAATAAGGTCGGATTTTTCGAAATTCCGGATTTTTGACGGGATAGGGAATAAAGAGGATTTATAATTTCTCTTTAAAGTTGCCTTATCGATATATAGGTGTGTGGCGCCAACCCGCAATACATCTGAATTATCCGGAGAAGGCCACAACGGGCTGGGAACTCATATATTTTCTGATCTCGATATTAATTTGCTAAATAAATAAAGTTTTTTTTTTATGCTATGTATGCAAGGGTTCCGGAGCGAAGCGTCTTATAATAATAATGTAACTTATAATAATAATGACGGTGATTACCTACTTACTCAATGCACAGAAAGATCTTAAGAATTCGATTTAATGTTACTCCCATAACAAAATCATTTGGACAGGTATGAGCCAAGTAGTTTTACTTTTATAAACACACATACAACAATCTGTACTTATTAAAAATTATGTTAAAACAGGTCGTCAAATTATTAGTATCGTAGATTATATCAGGATTTTGATTAAATTGAATTTAAAGCCAAATTAGAAGAATAAAATAACCATGTTATCACGTAACCTCTGTTTACTGATCGATCAGAATTAATCATCAAGTTTGCTTCAGTTCATTAGATATTGAAGCTGCTTTTAGTTTTTAATGCTATTTTTTGTTTATTAGCAAACAGAGGCTTTTCAGATTTTATTACAATGAGTATTTAAAAACGTAAAATAAAAGAAGGGATGATAGAAAAGTTTCAGAATAGCTTCTATAAAAAAAAAAGAAAGCATCTAAAAAGTAAGAAAATATTCTTGCAAATTTGATTCTTATATTCTTTTCAAAGTCATAAGTTTTTAAAGAATCCATTTTGTTTATAAGCTAAAAAAAAGTATTCTCATTAAAAATGTAATTTTCTTTTTTTTTTTCCCTTTCAATCTTATTTTCGAATGATGGAATGTAGATCTTTGCTGTAATTAATGTTGGGACGTCGTGATTGGGGTGACGCTAATGATGAGACAGAGTGGGAGGGAAAAAAATGTTTCATTTCCTTGGCATTCAATCGATTAATTTTTGAGAGCTTGTGTCTCTTCTTCCTCATTTCCTTTTCTTCGACGAGATTAGCAGTCTTCGCAAAAGAAATAGAAATGCAGAGTTGGAAGGATAAAGAGAAAAAAAAGTAAGGAAAGGGAAAAAAAAAATAAGACCTGAAGAAGTCTGCAAGAATCCCTCCTTAAACAAGGACAGGAAATTAAATTGAGAACGAAAAGAAGAAAGCTCTTCTGGTTACGAAAAAAATAAAAAAAAGATACAGTATCAACAGAAGAGAAGAAAAACTTGCATAACAGGATGACATGTACTTAATTCTGAGATCCATTTCTGGCCAACACGACGCGGGTGTTGCAGGTAATTTATAGGAGGGTGTATTTTAAGGGTGTAAAAGAGCAGTGGCTCGGCTCAACATGAGGGTGGGAAATTGGGCCAAGAAAATCCGAGTTTTGAATGATATTTAAATTTAAAGTTAGAAATTGGTTTTGGAAAACAATGTTTTTCTTGCTTGTATTAAATTATTTTACTTTAAATTAATAAAGTATTTCAAGTGGTTATATTTCTCTTAAGTAACAAATTCACTGGCTACATTTTGAAGGAAGAAATTTCTTTGAAACTAAAGCATGTTGTTCATGAAAACTTTTCTATAAAAATGTTATAAAGCTTATTAGGGTGAATCTACAGAAAACCTGCAATTTCAGTCAAAAATTTTTGAGATTTTAAATTACAAGATTTCCTTTTCAAAAAAATTGAGATGATTGCTTTTGATGTCCTTACATCCATGATATATGTGGTTCAGGTCAACGCATTTTTGTTATTTTTAAAAAAAAATAAATAAAAAAAAATGATGGTAGGCTATGTCCACAGAAGTGACTTGTGCTAATAACGATGTCGAATTTTAATATAAATTATATTCCAAATAGTGAATTTACGTGGGAAAAACTATGAAATAAATAAATAGAAGACTATAATTTATGAATTAAAAGAACTTTTTATCAAAAGAGGAACTCATGTACAATAAAAATAAATCAGACTGTCAATCTTAAACGTCTATAAAAATGTAAATATATAATTACATATATCATATATTATATTGTATATATTTATATAATTATAAATATCCATGGCATTTAACAAAGACTGGAAGTGAAAGACAAGTCTTCGTGAAAAACATAGTATCTTCTATTGTTGATCATCACTTCCATGGATCCCAAATATCCACGGAAGTGACGAATACTTATGTTTCTTGGCCCATGTGCTCTTCATTTTGAGGTTAGGAACACGTGTTATTCAGAAAATTAAGTTTACCATATTTCAATTATTATGCCTAGAAATAATCATATTTCCATAGAAAAATTAGGTTCTAAACAAGACCGCAGAAGTGACGGGATGAGCTGTGCAAATGACGAAAAATGAATAAAAAGGTAATATTTTCCTAACAAATGTGCGACTCAGTCGAATAAAATCACTTCCCAATCCAAAATCGCCGTGTAAACTTTTGTTTTTAAGTGAAATGGAAGACAACTAGCGCATCGGATGGATTTTTTAGGAAGTTTAGGAATGTCCACAAAAGCGATGGCAAAACCTTGTAACAAGACTTGAGGTTGCAAAAAAATTTCACTGATAATTCGAAAAAAAAATTCACTCAATATTATGTTAAATTTATGTATTTTCTGATTTCACAATATATATATATTATTTGAAAAATATTAAAAAATAAAGCAGTTTGGATCTTTAGAAGCTATCCAACTGTAGCTTGTGCACGGAAGTGACAGTCCACGGAAGTGACGAATCACCTTCTGTGAACAACTTTTTTTTTGGAAATTCCATAAAATTAAAAAAAAAAAATATACTAAACTACAGTATATTTTGTACTTTAATGTGTGATTTTGAAAAATGACAAATATTTTCAATCATTTTCAATTTATTGCTCTGTGACACGAATTACAGGTTTTCCGTAGATTCACCCATTAAGTTTCCAAATGTTTCATTATCTTCTAGAAAAAGCTAGAGTTAACCAAACTTCAAATAATATTAAAAGTATTAGAACTTTTTAGAATGATGGCAAATATCTTCTGTTAATTATGGCAAAACATACAATATTTTTTTGAAAAAATAAATGACTTAAAAAAAAAAAGCAGTTTCGGAGACCTTTCTCAATACTTTTTTTTGGTAGTAAATTGTTCCAAATATAACAAGATGGAAATAACATTAAGTCAATAGTTTGACTTTGTTATAGTTCTTTGCTAAAGAACGTTAAATGTTGTTTAAATGGCTTAAATGTTGTTTTTTTAATAAGGAGGAATCTTATTATACGATTCTAAAATGTTTGAGATAGTTCAAAAGGCAAATCCATTGAAATTTCCTCATATTTATGAACAATGCTGTTTAAAAAGATTACTTTTGTTTATACAGAAATTCAAGTTGACCATAATTTAAATCATTTATAACAGAAGATATCCAAAACAAAAGTTGTCGAAAACTTACGAATCTTCTGTTTGTTTCTTTTCTTTTTTTTTTTTTTTAATAACTTATTTAGAATCATCATAAATAGAAACTTGTCACTTTAAGCTGAAAGCTAATATGCAGTAGTCGTCTTTACTTCTGTCTTCTTTACGTCTTAATTAAACCTTTGTTTTCATAATTAACTTTAATAATTTTCAGTAAGTTTTAAATATTATTATACAACATTTTTGTATGTGACTAAAAAATAGCAAAATATTAAGAATCAAATATCTTTTTGCTCAGTTTTAAGCTTCTACACAGAGTGTAGCTCATAGCAGGAGAAGCCTTATATCCCAGCTCTGTCTGTCCGTCCGTCTCGAGAAATTAATGTCTCAGGAACTACATATGCCAGAGACATGATCTGTAAGGCCTCGTTAAAAAGGTTTTGCCAAGACTAGCTCACAGCCGTTGAGAACTCGTTTCTAGCTTGTATGATTCTCAAGTTAAAAGTCTCCTCTAGAATTTGATCTTAATTTACAAGTATATTTAAATCTGGTATTTCATAAAAATTATTTCTTAATTTTTTTTTGTATTGATTTCAACTAGAATTACATTTTATTAACAATAATTTAATAGTTTCATTTTATTAACAATATTTAACAACAAATGAAATTCATTCTTATACTTCTAATATTTAGAAATAATATATTAGTATTGCAAAATGTTTTATTCCAACATTTAATGTTATAAGTATCTCGATTCACCATTTTTTAGCGGCCCCTAGGTTACAGGTTGCCTGTAAAACATAGGGGACCGTTATTGCTTTTATGCTTGCTGGATGTCACACTCTGTAGTGGCCTAGCGGTTAGAGATATTAGAATGAAACCTTCACCATTGTGTTGAGCATCAAAAAGTAAGTGACAACGTCCAAAAAATCAGACCTCTAGGACATTCTCTGACCGGATGTGGGGGGGGGGTCAAATGTCGGTGCTTCAATACGTTTTTCTTTTATCATATCTCAGCAATCGTTTGTATGTCAAAAACGTGATCACTAGCAATGTGTTCAGAAGAGTCGATATTGGAAGGACGTCTATCGCCGACGTTTATCGGAAGCGACCACTTTTGACCCCCAACTTCCGGTTTGCTGTAAGCGTCCATTAGGTTCATTGTAAATTGCTGGTTAGGTTCACTCTACGTTTGTTTATAAAATTGTGCATATTATGGGGCCGCTTTGCTTTTGATACTGTCTAAAAGCATTAATTATCTTGTTTTTCTTTGAAAGGATTTATTATAATTAAATTTTAAAAATATCACCTTCATTTTGAATTCTTATAATTTTTGTTTGTGTCATCTTTTCTAATAAAGATTTTATAATTTCTTATCCAAAATAATTTAAATCCTTTTTTTCTCGGGCTTCCAATTTTGTTTTCCACAATAGATTTTTCAAATTTCGTGTTAAATTTTCATTTAAATATATTCTTTGTTTGTTATCATTTTTAAAGATATCCTTGTTGATTAAAAGCTAAAAGCCCAATTTCCTTTTCTCTTCTTGAAATAAATCTTACGGTGATTGGTATATTTTTATTATAATGGGAACACCCAAATCTATGGGGACCTTCTATTTTTTTCTGTGGGATCTGAAGTTGTAAATCTTTTCCGAGATTTTTAACAATTGTGTCAAATAAATTCTCACCCTTTATTTTTTCAACTCCAGAAATTTCTTTATTAGTTTTTCTTTGTTGTATTTCTAACATTTCCACATTCTGTTCCAAATTACTTGTTTTCTCATTTTGAGCAGTAATGATTTTTTCCATCGAGGTTAGTTTTTGTATTATTGAGTTTTGATTATTAGTGAGAGTTGATAACTTCATCATGATATCCTCTTGTTGTTTATTTATAAATTCCATTGAGTTCTTTATATCAACTAATTCTTGTAAAATAGACTGCGCTAAGTCTTTTGGAATCAGAGTTTGAGGCTGTGTCATTTTATTTAGAGGGGTCGATAGGTTTACAATTAAGCTGTCTTAAGAATTTGATGGCTTTACTTCTTTATCTATATCATTATCATTCTTCTTGCTTCTTAGTGTGATCCTTTGTTGCATTTCCAAGACTTTCGTTTGAAGGGTAGAGAAATCTTTAATATCTTCTTCTTCAGCACAGTCTACATGTTGTTCTGAACCACATGTCATACTTTTAAAGGGTATCTTTCTGTTTCCTTTTATGTAACCCTTAAATTCGCTTCGTATAGAAGCCGTGGGGTATTATGCGATCGCTACTGGGATTGCTGCGCCTACATTATTGGTTTTATACGTATTTTCTTCTTCTTTTTTTCTAACCGTTACTACAAATTATGTGTAAATATTTATCTTGTAAACGGATTAGATTAACTTTATTAAATGTAGGGAAAATGTTGAGGAAAATTAATAAAATTTGCTTTCTTGATACCAATTATTTGAGTACAGTTTTGAAAATATGATATTAATTCTCTTTCACATTGAAATGGAATCTTGTAAGTTGTAACTTTGAAAACATGAAAGATGAAGTTAAAAAAAAATTCATAATTCAGCGATTAGTGGCTTTCCTAAAATTCTAAAAAAACTATAGGCCGAGGTAGATGAGAAGTTTGAAATGAGATTGAGAATTGCTTTTTCTCTTAATAGGACTTTTGAAGTTTCCTGCTTTATGGTATAAATATTGCAAAAATAATCTGGATTGATAATGCAACTCAGACATAAAAAAAAAGATTTTTGAAAATTTTTATTCCTTATTATTAGTAAATTTAACTTATTTATATTCCTTCAAATCTTATTAAAAATAGAATTTTCTGTTAAGAAATGTGAATCTGAAATATTTATAAAAATAATGTTTAGATCTTATTCACATACATTTTCTGCGTTCTGTCAGAAAGACTTTAACGTTAAAAGTTTAACTGATTGTTGCAATTGGAGTCAAAAGATTACTTTTAGCTGCGAAACTAAACGACCATAGTTCCATTGAGCAATTATTCTAAAACTTTTGGCATCAGAATGGTATTGAATAGAACTGAATGGAATTCATAAGTCCATTGTGACATTTATTGAAAACTTTTACACGGAGACGTTATTGAGGCGTGTCATTTTTATGACAAGTTTGACGCCTGAAATTATTGAAATGGAAATAACCATTTCTGAAAATGTTGTCATCGAATTGAAAGCAAACTGAATGTGTTTGACTCAATAGATCTGCGTTTCATGAAGCTTATAGTTAATACTGTTTATTTATTTAATTCATAAATAACTTCATAGAAACCTAAATTTTACAAGTCAAATGTAAATTTTACGTTTCACTTGTAAAATTTACATTATTTACATAGAAATAATTACGCATAACTATATATCAAGTCTAGTTTTAAATTATTTATTTATAGTCTTTATAAATGTATTATTTTTACTCGTAGTGATTCCCTGATCAAAAGTAATTTAAATTGTTGATTTGAATGTTAACCCTGGAAGAAAGTCAACTAATGAAAACTGAATCTTATCTAACTAACTAACATTAATCAGCAAATTAATGTACGTGAGCTATTAATTATCAAACATAAAACTCAATACACTTAAATTAATATAAACATAAACCACTACATGTTTAGGTCAACCCTTACAAAGATCTTCCTCGGACCAGGAATGAAGGAGCAATAATAATGCCGCCATTATAAAGGCATTGCCAATTTAGGATTATATTGCAAAAAGTGTGACTACTTATATTTGAATGAAGCAAAACGAAAACTTCTGATTTGTATATTGAAGAAAAGCTTGCAATGAAGATAGGGAATTTGGCACCTTCAGCAACTTCTCATCATTGTTGGAAGCTTAAACGTTTGGAAATATTTTGAAACTCGTATACTCCACCAGCCTAAAAATAACTTACAACTTGTTAGTAAAAAATTGTTATAACGTTTTATTGTTATGAAAGTCCGCCTCTATCTTTTGTTTTCCGTCATCTTTATTATTTAGTTTATATTTTTAATTATCCCTTACTTTATTTTATTATCTTTTGCAGATATCGGATAAAGATTTAGCTTCTAGTTACATTTTGTTGTTGATACAATTGACTGAATAACTCCGGAAGATTCTTCTTCACCTTCGTGAGTATTAAAATTCCAGAAGTCCATCACTCGTCCTTATACCACAGGCTGTATCTGCAGTGAAAATTGTATAACCAATCACATGCTAAATAGTTTCCTTACATCTCATTAATTCTTTTTGCACTGGCAAAAGACTTAAAATGTTCCCGAAATGTTATGTATACTTAAAGTTTTAATAAATTTTTAAAGAAACTTTTTTTTTTAACAACTAAAAGGAGAATTTTACCAATAATAAAGACATCTCAATTCTAAAAAAAAAAAAGAAAAAATTATGAATAGAATAATACAAATTTTAAATCATACAAAATTACTTAAAATATGCTGACTGCGATAATCCAAATATTATTCGTTTAATGTTGAAACTGAAGTTTATTCTTTATTAAATGATGATCCTCACTGATTTTACCGAACATTTACCTTTTTGTATTGTGCACTGAATTAACATCTCACAATTACTTATAACATATTGATATATTTACAACATTGTAATTGTAAATATATGTTATACAAAGCTTTGGGTATTCTTTTTAATCAAATTCACAGTGAGGACCAAAATTGATTTTTATACGACTCTGATTAAAATGAGTCTTTGAATATGAAAGCTGCAATTATTGTATTTTAGTAAGTCATTATCTATCTGGATAACTATTCTTGGATATAGCAGTTTATCTGTCATTCCATTGTAGCCATTGAAATTCTGACCCGGATCCTTTCCTCAATTCTTTTCCTTATCATTATCCTTATCTCCCTTTCCTCTTTCTTCTCTCCCTTCTACCCTCTTCGATTTAATATCTGATGAGATATTTCTTAATATTCCTTTTACCTTTATATATTCATTATACTTAATGTGTGAATGCCTTACCCTGTTTACGTAACAACTTAAATATTTGCTGAACTTCCATATGTTTCTGTTTTTTAATGTTTTCTTTTTGTTTTTATTTTGTTATAAATATATTATCATCTCTTAATTGCTTAGACGCATGACTTCCTTTTATCTTCTCTATAGGATCTCCTTGGGGCGTCAAAGTTTTAACAGTACTGTTTTTAAATGTGTATATATACGTATATATTTACATACAGGGTGTAAATGAATACATGCAACAATCTTCTAGACAATTTTCAATGAAGCAAAATTCAAATATTTTGTAAATTTTGAAGAATTGTGCCCAATGGTAACAGAAATATAAAGTAACTTGGATATTTTTTTCTTAATTTTTTTTAAAGTTAATTTGAATTCATAATTTAAATAATTAGATGAGTTCAACGTAATTTACGTAATAGTCAATTCTTACACTATAAAAATGAAATGATGATGATTTAACAGTGCATAAGTAAAAATAATAAAATTACTTAAAATTATTTAAATAACCTTAAAAATAATGTATTTTAGAGCTGTCTATGGCACTTTAAATGAGCATACATCTAGCGTATTTACAGTCTCTTCAAACACAAAACAAATAAATAAATAAATAAATAAATTTGATGATAGAATGAATTGTAAGCAAGCTACGAAATCTCTACATCTTAAAGTCTTGTACAGGCTGAAGAAAGGAAGGAATCCCACATTCTGAGCTTCGAAAATTTTGAACCTGAATCGAGTTGTTGCAAGATCTGCAACAGGTACTTTTCTTTCAGTACTTTATGATTAAAAAGTCTTTGAAGAAAAAATGGTCAATATGAAAAAAGGAAGTGATACGACATTATATCTTTAATGATTGGAGAGAAATGTCATTAATTTTGTCAGTTACTCATTTCAAAACTCTTCGTTTGGCAGTTGAATGAACTCCAAAGCTTCATCATCTCATAGCTTCTCCGTGAATATTTTGCGCTGACTAACTTTTGTTAATGCAAGTATTTTTCAATCTCTTGAAATTAATAAATATATAAACCACATAACGATAAAGTATAAAAAACTTGAAAAACTCAATTCATCATCACATATCACTATATTTCGCAGAAAAATACTTATTCTGCTTCATCAGGCTTAATACAAAGAAAACATAGAATAATATAAACAAACGATAAGTAGGCAAAGTTATAAATAAAAAGGCAAGTTATAAAACAATAAATGTTGGTAATGTTACCATGTTTACAATTTAAAACAAATACTTATTGCGTATGTACTGTTTAAAACAAAGATCATAATAAAATATTCCAAATATTTAAAAATTTCTTGATTTTTACAATTGTTTTTGAACTTTTCTAACAAAAAAAAGGCTTATTTCTACTCCTTTTTGCTTATTGAAGCAATCAAAACTATTAATAATGCAAGCTTCATTCATAAACCTTGTAATTTTATCATGTATATTTTATATAGTATAGTCACTAATGGATCCGGATTATGTCCAAACTTCATGGAATGGTTCGCCCAATCTGAAGTTTCAGGGTGCCGATTTTTAAAGGCACTAATGTGCTCTTTAACTCGTATTTTTAATATCCTTCCGGTATTTACGAAATAAACTCCTCCACAAGTTCGACATTTTAATTTATAAATCATAGCCATCACTGTCATTACATTATTGTTTTTGTTTGAATTTTGTATTAAGGGTTTCAAATTGCTGTTGGCTATCCTTACAATAGAAATATTATTTGATTTACAGATTTGACTTATTTCTCTAGATATATTTACATTATAAGGTGTGAGAATTATATTTTTAAATTCTTTATTTATTTTGGTTTTAACTTCTTTCTTATTTTGAAAAAATGCTTTACATAATCTGTTAATCATTCTCTATATTGTAAGATTTTTTTGAAATCTTCAATTTTATGAAACCATTTATTTTCCTTTAATGTGTTATTGGCGATCCTTGACAGATTATTCCAGATTATTTCTTTCTTAATAGAATAATTATGCATTGATTTTATAATTCAGCATTATATTACTTTGATAATGTTTCTTATAGTATTCAAAAATCAATATATCCACCATTCTTAATCAATTTTAAATCCAAAAAATTCATACTGCAATCCACTTCTTCTTCCATTTTAAATTTAATATTAGCATCAATATCAAAATGTCGCCTGCTAATTTGGAAAGGGTCAATTAGGCAGTTTCATATATTTTTTGAATTCTTGAATAAAATTGATGGTTATAATGTAAATATATCTAGAGAAATAAGTCAAATCTGTAAACCAAATAACATTTCTATTGTAAGGGTAGCCAATAGCAATTTGAAATCCTTAATACAAAATTCAAACAAAGTTAATAATATAATGACAATGATGGCTGTGATTTATAAATTAAAATGTCGTACTTTGTGGTAGAGTATATTTCGGAAATACCGGTAGGACTTTAGCGGGACTTTAGTGCCTTTAAACGGCACCCTGAAACTTCAGATTGGGCGAACCATTGCATGAAGTTTGGACATAATCCGGATCCATTAGTGACTATACTATATAAAAATATGTATGATAAAACTACAAGGTTTACGATTGAAGCTTGCATTATTAATAGTTTTGATTGCTTCAATAAGAAAAAAGGAATAGAAATAAGCCCTTTTTTATTAGAAAAGTTCAAAAACAATTGTAAAAATCAAATTTTTAAATAATTGGAAATTTTATTACGATCTTTGTTTTAAATAGTACATACGCAAAGTATTTGTTTTGAATTGTAAACATGGTAACACTACCAACATTTTTTGTTTTATAACTTGCCTTTTTGTTTATAACTTTGCCTACTTATCGTTTGTTCATATTATTCTATGTTTTCTTTGTATTAAGCCAGATGAAGCAGAATAAGTATTTTTCTGCGAAATATAGGGGTATGTTATGATGAATTGAGTTTTTCAAGTTTTTTATACTCTTGAAAGTAGTTCATTTGAAAACGTTTTCTTAACATCATACTCAATTTTCATTCATAAGATGGTATTACCAGCTACATTTTCCATAGAAATATCCTGCACTTAATTTAAAACCATATCCATTCCACTCCCACCTGCTCCATAAAATTAGATTTCCTGTTACCTGTACTGTTTTCATTATTATTTAATAAATGGAAGAACCTTTTGTCAATTTTTTCGTATTTCATTGAATATATTTTCGATATTGTGATATTGTATTAAAATGGCTTGTCTTATTAAGTTGAAAATTGCAACTTTCTTTTGTGCAGTACAATGAAGAAGTCTAAACATTGTTTACTTTTAATGCATATTTTTATAATTCTTTGATAAATTACATTGGGAAAAACAATTATAAATATGCAAGAACCTCCCAAAGTTCAGTAAAGGAATATTACTGCAAATTTATATTTTATGAGAAAACCTTCCCTGTATTCTTACTGCATTGTTTCAGCTCTATTAAGACTATTCTCAAAAACACTCGATTAACAGCAAATATTTATGTAACACTGGAGACTAACGAAAATGTTTGCCTTTGACAAAACTAAATTATGTTCATCAGAAGATTAGCATTGTATGAAATGTATTGATTAAAATTACCAACAACACAAGGATACCGTCTCTCTAGAGTGAAATTCCTAGAAAGCTTGACAGGAAAGAAATTTCTTTTATGTTCTCTAATTTGTTTTTGTTTTATCATTTACTCTCCTCCTCGCGTTCTTTGAGACCTAAGCCAAGTTGTAATTTGATCTTGCTATTCGGTCGCGCTCCAGATAGTTCTGTACAGAAATATTTTATTTATAACAACTCGTAAAATGATTGGGTAAGTTGGAAGCTTTCAGATGAACGCTTCATCAGTCCAAAATAAACTTTTAAATGGATTTTGAACTAGATTAACAAGAAATAATGATTGAAAAAGTGTCTAATTGGGTCTATGGATTGATATTTTGTCTTCTTACAGTATGTCAATGTAGAGGAAGGAGCCAGTTCAATTCCCTGCGGAGGATGAAGATTTTTTTTTCCCTGATCTTTCTCCTTCAGATGGGTTCGAAAGTTCACCTAGTCCTCAATAAAATCAGGACGAGGTCTTCTCTCCAGGGATTAAAGGCGGAGGACGTAAACTGACCTATTAATCCTTTTGATCGCGAATAGTTGGGGCTCTACTCGTAGAAGGCCTACATGAACTGTACAATGCGATGCTTTAATTTGTTCTAATATTATATAAATACAAATGTAAATGCATAGGTATACAAAAAATTAACAACTGAATTCTGATAAAGTGAATTCACCTTTCTTCTTTTTTCACATACATATATTACTGTAAATTTACAATTTAAAATTAACTAAAATTGTAAAATTCATCTTTAAATTGTTGCGCTGAGAAACACAACGTTTTACGCCTGTAATCAGATATGATTAAGCTCCGGACATCTCCCGCTAGCACAAGCACCGTAAAATAAGTCGCACATTAGTTTATAGATTAATGTATATAAATTTATATGTATGTGTATAATTTTACAACATAAGCAAATTAAAGGCTTTACACAAAAAAGTGAAATAAAAAATTAATATAAAATATTTATTGAAGTAATAATCCTTAAAGCGTTTAATTCTTATCAGGTAATCAAGAATATAAGTTACTACAGTAGATCTAATAGCAATGATGGTAGACTGTATTTACTGTATCTCTCAGTGAACTTCCACTTCATGAATACTACCAAAGAAATTCCTTTTTCAATTTTTTTAGCAACTGATGAAACTAATGCAAGAAATCAGAATCAGATCGTATTGCTTTTGTTATCATATTCGAGATCGCCAAACAAAATTGGAAAAGTTCACAATTGGTTTAGTCTTTGATGCCTATTGGCGATCATCATCAGCGTCAGTCTGAATATTGTAGTTAGTATAAGATTCAATTGCCGCCAATATTTGCCAACAAGAACAAAAGAAAGGAAGCAAATAATAAATCTGGCAAATAGTCACAGGATCAGAAATTGAAATTTTGATCTCCTAAAGAACAAAGACGAATGAAGTTTGTTTTTTTCTAAATTTGTAGGCACATTAATTACTTGCCTTTCCTTAATATTTTGTATTTTTTTGTCTTAATAAGCAAAATATTATAGAATTGATTTGAATTAAGAAAAGACGTTTTGGATTCCTTAAAATCCAAAGCACAGTTAACTATGCTTTAGAAACATTTATGCTGTTAGGAAAAGACACGTTGAGAATGCTAAGTCCTTATTTAAGATAATTCAAAAGCATATTATAATAAGAAGCTAAAGCTTTATTCTAGGCTTAACTACTACTAATTTTACTTGCTAATAATTTCTTTAATACCAGTTTTGATTTCTAAAAGAAAGATCCATAAGTAGAACTTATGTATTACTTTGTTACAAATGAGATTTGTATACAATAAATAAGAATGTGAAGGTCACAAAACATTAAAACATCATGGCATTAGGTACTGATCACGATATTTAAACATACTTAGACCTAAGACATTATAATTATTTTGGAAAACCTGTCACCTATGAATTGTTTACAATAAAACATTTTTTTTCCAAAAAAAATTCCCTGAAAAACGGATGCATCTTATACGCCGTGAAGTAGTATTTTTTTCGAATAGAACTTACCACGAACATATTCAAGATTTGCAGTAAAACTATAACATTTTTATTTTTTTAATTTTTATATCTACATAATTACGAGAGGTTTAACAGTTTTGATCTTATATATATATATATATATATTCCAGGATGGCGCAAGACTATTTTGAGCCCTAGGCAAGGCCAGCGACTTAAACCCGTCGACATACAATATACGAATGAACAAATCTTGTTTTTTAGAAACAACTGTTTCTTTTTCTTTCTTTCTTTCTTTTTTTTTTTTGTTTTGTTTTTGTTCTTTTTGTAAATAGCATTTAAAAGTTCACTCCTACAATGCTGGTTCAACTGTATCTTACTGTTTTTCGTTTTCAGTTGAGGTAGAACTTTTAGTATTTTCTTTTTTGTTTTAAAAAAAAATTAGAATATCCAATTATTTCTTTTGTTTTATTTTTATTTCAGCATACTTCTGTAATATTTTGTAAACTCTCATTTAGTTAGGAATGTGTATTTTAAAAAGTTGTATTCAATTCTGTCGTTTTCTATTGATAATTTACTCCCACTAGATAACTGTGTTGCTGTTATATAAAAACAAGGAAGTGACCGTATGGAAACTTATAATGTTTGCCAAAGCATTTGAATGAAGCCATTGGCTGCAGCGATAAATACACCGGATACAACAGCAGGAAAGAATAGAATGAATAGAGATGTCAAAGTAGAGCAGGAAAGCACGCTCCTTTGCACTATGGCTTTTTTTTATTATTTACTGTTGATTATTGGCACATAAACGAAGGGACATTTTATCGTTTAACCAATAAAGCTGTGGATACGCTTGAGATATTACATTTTTGGCGGTAAAACAGGCTTTTAGTTGTTATTAAGTTGCAGATAAAGGCAACAATTCAAAAAAAAATCGATTCAGTGATTTATAAATAAGTTTTGAACTGTTAAGAGTATATTAATTTTACTTCATGTTATTCCTGAAGTAAGTTATTTTAAGTTTATGCTCTGAATGTTTATGTATTTACTATCGGAGGAGTACATAGGATTATATTTTGGGAGGGTCAAATTAGCCGACCGCCCATAACTAATGAAAAGTGCTCTTGAAAATTTGAGGAAGGCAAGATCTCCTCAACCAGCCATCCATCTAAAAGAAAAGAAAGAAAATATGGCCTAACAGGGACGCCTGCACATACGGGCAAGGATGGGGGGGTCCACCCTGGAATTTTCAAGTTAAATGAAAGTCATAGGATTTTTTTTCTCTGAAGAGGACTAAAAGATAGAAAACTGATAAATTTCATTAGTTTTACTTACAAATGTAAGTAAAATTATATTTTATATAATTATAATTATAAATTATAATTATATTTTTTATAATTTCACAATATAAAGTTCAATTTTTAAAGACTTTAAAACACTATCATTATATTTTGCTCCCCTTCCCCCCGAAAAAAAATGATGTCGCCGCTCATGATGCCTATTCTATAGATTTTGAGATTTCAGAAAGGGGGTGGTGCGAAGTCTCCCGTAGTTACGCCTATGTTTACTACACCTTTATTTTTTCAAAGTTATTAACAATAATCTAAAACTACTTACAAGACTAAGAACACATTAAACAAGTAGTTAGGCCTATTCAGTTACATTATTAGAAAAGAAAAACAAAATAAATAAATAAATAATAAAGTTAAAGTAAAAAGTTCCTGGGATTATTTTAAAGTAAGACGGGCCTTAAGATTAGCATAATATTTGAGCCTACTAAGCTCTTTTTGACTCATGATTTTGAGGCTATAACGACAATGTACTGTAAATTGAGATTTTGGTCCTTAACTCCTTGCAAATAGATATGCGGCACATCATTTGTGTATCTGGATCACAAATAGAAGGACGAAATATTTCAAATAAAAATTTCATCATAAAGGTTTTTTTGGTTTTTTTTTACAACTCTTTTGGGGCTGTCCATAAACTACGTACGCATATCGGGGGGAGGAGGAGGATTGTGCTTAGCGTGATAAAATGTGACGAGAGAGGGTCAGATAATATGTGAATTTCACTTAAGTGCATTTTTTGAAATCAAAAATACCTACTAAGAAATTCATTGAAACACCCGCAATTATCCAAACATTAAAGTTCAAATAAAAATATGCTTGAATGTGATGTAAACTTTATAGGAAAAATTGCAAAACATTTAACATATTTACCAATAGTATATTGAAGTATATTGAGAATTAAAATATAAATTCAGACTTTTATTTTTATTTTTGGTTGTTAACTAATTGTATAGAGATCAATTGATTTTCTAATTTTTCCGTAGTCTCATAGGGCTGTTTGCCAGATAAAGGAAAAGGCGTTCTATCAATTCATCCACTCATTAAATGGATAGTGCTTAACTTAGTACTTGAACTGATTAACAGGTGTTAGGAACTGAATCTTATAACTACTTAAAGTTAAAAATACTTTAGTTTTTAATGTGAATATTAGGGAGGAGGTTCACAAGATTGGGGACAAAGTGTGACAAGGAGGGGGAGTGTGTCGAAAATATCAAAAATTAGCGTAGTTTATGGGCAGCCTCTTTTGGTTACTTCTCCTTATTGGAGAAGATATAGTAATCATGCAGGTGACTTGTAAATACAAAAATATCTTTTTCTTCGTAGATCTTAGTATTATAACTTTTAAAATTTATCTACAAGCCTAAAAATAAGATATTAATGTAACTAAATATCTATGTCCCAATTTTAATTGTAATTCACGCTCTGTACAATAATAATAAAAAAAATTAGGTCATTTTTTTCAGTGATATGTCTGTTTGGAGTATGACTGTTATTGAGAATCTTGTGGGCAGTATAATTGAAAAACTATAAGTCGTCTACACCAAACTTTATATTTAAGTGTTTAATGTTTAATCAGAACTAATTAATAACATTATTAATAACACTTATGTAAAGTGGGATTTAAATGGCCAAATGTAATCAGAATCAATTAATCATTTGGCCATTTAAAGCCCCACTTTACATAAGGTTCAAAACAGTAACACCAGACTTTGAAAGTTAATTATCATCTAATCCAGCCGTGATTAGATGTTGTGTTTCTAGACCCAGCTTATGGACACTTCTTAATAGGAGTCAAGTAACTTAAGAGCTCAAACAATATTGCAGTAATTCCCTTAAGTCACTCAAACAATATTGCAGTAATTTACAAAGAGTTAAGTATTTGAAATTTTAGTAATTTTGTGTATATAAATTATTAATTTTGGTGTAAAATTACGGAATACTTTTAATTAAGGGTCACAATATCATGCTCAACTAAGAATGATGTGATGTGAATACATTATTGATTATAGAACATGTTTATAATGTGGGATGGGTGATTACATTTTAGTTTTCCTACGCTATTTTATCCACACTTTTTACTAAGATAAGATTTCTGTTTTTTTTTTGTGGTTGAAAAAACAGAAAGCTTATTTTTTTGTTTTTGTCCTTTCATTTTGCAAAATAAAAATGAAACAAGTTTTATATATGTACATGTTTCATTTAAATTTTGCAAAATGGAAAACAAACAACGCTCAAAAAAAAAAGATTTTGAATATTATTACTAAAGATAAAGATCTTTATTAATAATAATAAGATCTAATACTTTTTTTGTATCAAATAGCTATTTTGCGATTCATGAAGTCAGCATTAGTAAAGAGCATTTACATTTAATGAATAATAAAGTAATTTTATTTCGGTACAAATCACTGAAAATAAAATATTAATATATTATAATCTCAAATAATAATGCAAGCTTATAAGGTTAAAAAAAAATAAGCTTTTTGTATGGAAGAAATAAATATCAATTGTACTTTTAAATAGTAAAATAGCCCAACAAGATTTCAAGCAATATATTTTATAAATTTTAAATGTAAATAACTTAAATTTAATTTAATTCTATTCAAATTAACAACTATTAACTTCAAATACATGTTCTCTATATAGTAGGCTAACTGTTACATTATAGAAAGTAGAATAAAATACGGGAAATTTGGAGGATTTTTTTTCGTAAAAAAAATTTTCAATTTTGTAATATCTCGTTTTTGCTTTTCCAATTGACTTTACAAAAATGTTCTTCCATTTAATTATTCCTAATTATGAAGAATTGTCAGGCCCTCATTTGTCGTTCATCTTACCCTATCTATAGAAGAGCAGTTTTACTCTATGTTTTAGCGTGTTGTTGTAAAACAGCTGTGAACCATTACTGTTCATTGGTAGCATTTTGTTTGCCCACAATAAAATAGGAGTAAGTTGATGAATGGACTGTCCGTTCCAGGAAATGGTTGGTTCATATTCGTGTCAACCGTCCATGTTCGGAAATTGACTTGCAACACGTTTTGCCTTTAAAAAAAAGTTGCCG
This sequence comes from Thereuonema tuberculata, assembly GCA_023159025.1. Taxonomy (NCBI): domain Eukaryota; kingdom Metazoa; phylum Arthropoda; class Chilopoda; order Scutigeromorpha; family Scutigeridae; genus Thereuonema; species Thereuonema tuberculata. Next base: position 81,006,477 of record JAFIDM010012231.1, read on the forward strand.
ACTTAGGATTAATGGAGTCCATGTATTGCAGAAGCGAGCACCTTTTTTTTTATTGATTTTTTTTTTCATCTCTTAATTAATTGAATTGTCACACAACCATATCAAATTTATGAATACACCTCTAACATTAGAATTTGCTTTATAAATTCATTATTTAGTAATAATACACATTTATTTTTTATAAATTAATTCGACAAATGAAAATAACTATAAAAATCAGAGATTTATTAATACTTTACACAATTTTTTTAATTGATATCAACTAGATAATAGAGTGCTTCTTCATCCATAAAAGGGCAACAATATAATAAAAAAACTAGAAACGTAAATTTTCAATAGGAATTTTCGTTCTTATATTAAAATTTAAGTAATCTTTTAAAAAATTTAAGTAATCTTTTAATTCATGTTTATTTTAACCAGACATTATACTAGGAGCGATATTTCGCAAGGGTTCCTTCCCTTGCTTCTTAGGCTACATTTTGAACTTTAACTAAAACTGTTATTACAAGTATAAAGTGTAATGTCCTTAGCATTCTACTATTGTTTCAGAAAATGCTCAAATTATTACAGAATAATTAATATATTGTTCAAAATATTTCTAGAACTTTATAACGTCTTTGTAGTATTTTTTCTTTTTGTGTGTAAATTTACTCCATATCTTTTTTTGTTTATTGATACATTCAAAATTTTGAATCACACAAGTTTTTAATATAAATCGAGACTATCAGTTTCTTGGAATAGATATTTAACCTCTGGATCCGGGTTATGTTTTTTTGTTAAACAGTGCTCTGCCTATTCGGAAATTCTTGGGTGATTATTCCTAAAGGCACTCATATTTTAAGTATGTGTTTAAGTACATATGTGTATAACAAATGTCCTCGAAAATGATTGATTATTGTTTTAACTATATTGTGCTCCTTTAATTCCGTAATTAACTACGGAAAAATGTAAGAAAAATATGCAAATTTGCATTTCATCAACATTAAATGAGACTGCCAAAAATAAAAATAAAAGACGTAAAAGTATATATATTTTAATGATATTTATTTGTCTTAGTAAATATCTGATCAAACATGGAAGAAAACATGTAAACCAATAAAATTAGAAATATTTTAATAAGATACTCAGCCCTTATAAAATTATAGTGGTCTTGCAAGATTTTATGGCACAAACAGACATTAGGCCTACTACAATTATCAGGCTATTTACCGCTATAAGGTCTTGTGAGTCTCCATCTTGATTGTCGTTAAAAATTCGGCTGATGTGTCGGCAAGGCTGTACAAATTAGTTTTGGCAGCTGTTGATTTGTTTTTGTTGTTGTTTTTAAGTCCTTCGACTTTTCAAACTTCATTATAGACTACAGTACACTGCAATAAGTTGTGCCGAAAATTAAAATAAGTCACACATTCGTTTTTTTCTATTGTTCAGAATACTTTCAGTTCAGCACTGGATTGTACGATTACTAATTCTATAGCACAATTTCTCTGTATTTTTTGCTGATCCGGAATTTCTTTAATCCCTTACTCAAATTTAGCATTTTAATTAGGAATTACTTTCTGAAATATGTTTATTTACCATGAACATTATACTTACATTTTAATCCAGCGAACTCTTAAGTTTATATCTGGCAAATAATTATAAAGCTTGAAAATTGTGTACTTACCTTTTGTAGTAATAGTGATGTAAAAAGGAGCTCAGCCAACATATTTCCACATTATGTGTCTAAGAGCCGCATATGTGTTTGTCCTTATGTCTTCCCTGCCCTCTTGAACCAGTGGATAACACTTCTTGAAATTTGACATGCACATTTAGGGGAAGAGACGACCCTAACTTTTGCATTGAATTTTTTTTTTCTATATCAGTTCTTGTCGAGAAATTAGTGCGAGACGGTGAGAGAAATTCCTACACAAAAAGCATGTAAAACCGAAATCGTCAATTTCTGACGACATTGTAGTCAAAGAATATTAATCAGCATATTAATCATCTTGACTTCTGCGGGAAACAAACAATTTCTTAGTAATTTTACTTGGAAGCAAAATCACACTCGTAAATTTTTGACTTATTTTCGACTTAAACATGTTTCCTAGGTTTTTCTTTTTAGAATGCCTCTGATCCAGGGTCCCCATCAAATTCGGGACTCGGGTATCAAATGCAATATTTATTGAAAAATATTGCGAAAACACCACACGATTTCATATTTCTCCCTTTTAAACATAAAACACACCGTTATTAGATTATTTTCAGAGTAAATTAATTTAACTCCAATATCTACTTTTTTCAGCTCTACCAAAAGCTAAGAAATGAAGTTTAAAAAATTTGCAAACAGGTTGTAATACAGAATAGCTTTATGCAGATAGTCAAAGCAGAAAAGTAGTTTATATAAAACGTGTAGTTAATTACAAAAAAAGTCTAGAAGTGATAAGTTAATTCATATTAACTTTTTTCCGGTTAAGACGTCAGCCCGGGCCCTTAGACAGCCAGGCCCATTGACAACTGACCCCCTCTTGTGGGGGCCCTGCTCTGATCCAAAACTGAAAGCTACGCAACTTTCTCATATAAAATTGCTTTTTTTTTTTATCTTCATCTCTACTTACATATCAAGCGTTGTAAGGATATCGAATATTATAAAAATCTATTTCTTCTTTACTTGTTTTGTGGGGACTGAATGATTTTAATGCCCTCCACATAAGAGGATCCAGCAAACAAAGCTGAGTTATGAGATTCTGCACCCATCTTAGAAATTCTCTCTGTACATCTCAATTTCAAGCTCAGAAGATTATTATAAAGAAAAAACGTCATAAATAGATATACAATTTATCTAACACCTTGAGGTTATAGATTCGGCAAGGAGCTTCATTTCTATCAAAAATATCTGTTACTTGTAACAAAAGCTGTCGACTATAGTCTGCTATGTAAAGACTAGATAAAAACTTTCAGCGAAGGACCTATGATGATCCTATTACTACTGTACCGGTACATGAAATCTTCAAAAGTAAGGTACATACAGGATTTTTATAAATAGATGCTGTGCTTCTGTGGAACTCTTCTTGATAATGCTTATTAAGCTGTCTTTTATTTGAAAACTGTAATATTTTTATCCAATTGTTGTAGACTACAGTTACTGGTTTCTGGCGTTATTGCTTCGTGGTCGCTGCCAGGCTTTCTGCAAACGTCACTCGGGCGGAACGGACTGGTGACGTGCTACAAGTCGTTGCCGAGAGATGAGTTACAATCCGAGGACATGGCACAAAGCCAAATGCACCCTCATCTCAAGAAAAGATTCTACTATCGCTCGTCTTTGCTAAATCCATAAAAGAAAGAAAATAAACTCATGGATTTTTCATTTGCACAGATTAGACAGGCGATGGTGAAGAATGCTTACGAGGTTTATTAAATGTAAAGATTTTTAGCCTATCGTAATAAACTGAATGAATTAGTGAATCTACAATTAGATTCTTAAATCAAAATTCACATCAAATTTATGCTACAAAAAGTAAATAAATAAATAAATGAATAAATAAATGAATAAATAAATAATCTAACCTTCTATATCCACTGTCGTTTAAAATTTAGTAGATATTGTTGCTAGATATTGTTGCTTGAAATATTCTAATAAATTACCGGCTTCTTCTGAATTAGTTGAAAGTAAGTCATTTGTTTCAAAGAGTTACAACCCCCCCCCCAAAAAAAAAACAAACCAAAAACATTATTACTTTTTTTTTTTAATTTTCTGAGATTGTAGATAATGTGTTTCCAGATCATAATCTCTCATCAGTTAAATTTATTATTAATTCGAATCTAACATGTAGACCAGTGGCTTACTCTAGTAGATTGATAATGTTGCGACCTGACAAGCTCTAAATAGCAAGATGCTACAATTCTATTGCAATAAGTATAGTACGCGAAAAGTAATTAAGTCCACAAACATGTACTGAAATGGCTATGAAAACAAGTACAAAATGTAGTTAGTTAATTTTAAATTAGTTAATTTACTAATTAAATGATTATCGACATTGTTTAGCTTTTAATTTTATATATGAAAGTTTTGTTCAAGTACAAATTTCTCAAAGATGCGAAATTTTACAAAATTATCTAGCCATAAAATGTGCCTTTCATGTATCAAAAACATCCAAAGAGTTATTTTGGTTCATTCAAACAGACATATTGATTTTTATGAGCCTCAATTTTCTCAGAAGTTTAAAAACATGTATTCAAATACTAGTAACTAAATCCCGAAACATTCCATTATTCCCTTAATGGAATATTTGGTGCAAGGCATATTTGGTATCTAAACTAAAAAAAGAAAAAAAAGAAATAAAGCATCTAAAAGATGTTATTAACTGAAAACAAAATTGAATAACCTGAAAAATTTTTTTAAAAAGATTTTTTTTTTTTTTTTTAATTTTTTTATTTGAATTTGAATCTTAAGGAATGAAAAAGAAATCAACATTAATACTTTCCAAGGAAAATCAGAAAATTTTCAGGATACAAAGTAATTAACAATAAGTTAAAGGCGCCTTCATTATTTTCTTCAATCCTCCAAATTTCCGTTTTTCGAACTGATGTTTCTTTCCATATTTAATTAATTCAATAATAGAACTTTTTATTTCATCTGTAATTAAGTTGCAATTGAAATTAAAACATTACACAACTTCTTCAAATTTGATGTTAAACTGATTTATTTAAAAATCCCAGCACAGTGGATATTCTAGGAAATTCTACCAATCCCTTGTTTTCCAGGAAGTATTGTTTGAATTTGATATCAGATGTCGCTAGCAGCAACGTAAATCTTCAGGAATTAAAACAAATCCTAATAAAAAAAAGATATGGAATACTTAATAATGTAAAAATTTATCTAAATAACAGTTTATTCTTTTTTTGTAAATTAATTATAACTCCAATTGCAAATGTAATGTAGAAATATTCTTTAAATTCAAAAGGGACATAAAGATCAAATTTCTAGATTTTATTTATTTATTGATTTTTGATTATTTTCAAACACGAAAATACTAGGCTGAACAATTAAGAAAGATTTTCGTCAACTATTTGCTAATCTGGATAATATCAAAGAAATACTATCTGTAGTTATCCATAATTCATATCATCAGCTATTTGACAAAGGAGTGAATGGAAAATAAATAGCTGAAGTGACGATTAATAAGGCCGCGCGGTTGGCGTTGTCGCTATGACATCGGCCTCTCACCTCTGAGTGCCGTGGTTCGGTTCTCATGTGGGTTTCGTGATGGTGGACGATCCGCGCTGGGCAGGTTTTCTCGGGGTTCTCCCGTTTCCCCTGCACTTCTCCCACCATACTTTCTCAGTCTTTCTCTCCATCTGTCCTTCTTTCCGTGGGTTAGTACAATAGACCTCCGGTCGCAGTGCTTGGCTTCTCTGCCACCCACATTCACAACATAAACATAAGACGATTAATAAGCTAAAGACCCTAATAAGTTGTCAACTCCTGAATGAATAGTCTTGGGATGCACATTTGCACATTTAAGCGTAAGAGACGATTTGACATCTGATTTTAAGTTTTTTCTGTATGAGTTCTTTTCGAGAAATTAACATCGCTTTTATGATCGGAAGATTCATTAAAAAAATAGATGACGGACATAGAAACAGCAATTTCAATCCCTTAAAAATAACAAATCATCTGAACATGGCATAGGATACAAATGAACTCATTAAACTTTAGTCTAAAATATTAGAATTATGAATATTTTCAATTCCGTTTAAGTAAGAAAAAAAAAACATACAGAAAGAATGGAAAATTACTCATATTGTATCGATATTTAAAACAGATGATAAAAGAGATACTAAAACTTGTAGAGGACTGGATATTAAAAGCTTACTTAATATATTCTGTTCGAAAGTATTAAAAATCAAGTAGCAGTATTAAATTGAAGATTTAAGTGGATTTAGGGCAGGAAGATCTTACATTGGTAATCTTTTTCTATTGCAACAGCTTCTGGTAAAAAAGACTTTCAGTTGAAACAGAAACACATTTGGCTTTATTAGAGAAAGCTTACGATTCGATTGCTAGAAAAAAAATTGTGAAAATACTAAAATAAAAAGTCAATGCAGGTATCACACTGCTCGAAGTAATTAGGGAAACTTATGAAAATACTGATAAAAAGTCCAGCCCGCACACAAAGTCTAAAAATTGTAACATTAAAAATTTAAAACTTAAAAACTTAAAAATAGCCACTTCCTATCTCTCCCGAGAAAGCCACGTCCTACTGTGGTGAAAGCTAGGAACTCATGTTTTTAATTTTTTAAGTTTTAAATTTTAATTTTCAATGTAGCAATTTTTAGACTTTGTATGCGGGCTGGACTTTTTATCAATTATTTTGGCACACGTAAAGAACTTTATATTATGAAAATAGTATTGCTTATGTAGCTTCACGATGGGAAATGCCTATTTTTATTATTATTATTATTTAATTTTTTTTTTTTTTTTTACTTTTTTTTTTCTTTTTGCTTTATTTATTTTTTTATTTAATTTTATATCATATTTTTTTTGTTGTTTATTTTTTCCATTGTACTTGATAAGTTTTGTTTTCGTTTTTGATTTGTTTTAGCTTTCTTAATCACTGTTCGCCGTGAGAACTTCACATCCAATTGGTGAGTCTAAATCTTTCGTACTATCAGAAGAATCACAGAATAATCAGAAGAATTAATGACTGCTGTCTGTTCTTCACAGTCTCTCAAGCAGTCCCGATTCTAAAATTCGTCTTCCACGAAATTGCCGAATTGCACCCAAATATTTTTATCGCCAAGTGATTATATCTTCACTGTCACATGATCGTGAATTTCTATGTCGAGACTGTTAACTAAATTCACACAATTTTAATGTTCCATACAATGCAGGAAATATTTGTTATCTCAGGATCGTCAGTAATTTCTTTCAATAAATTTCTTATTGTTGGTATTTCATTTTGAAAAAAAAAAACATTGTATGTGTTTTACCTCTAATTGCAGTGCACAGAAATGAATCACAAATTTTATCCCTATTTGCTTTCTGAGGTCTCTTCTTGCCTGGTGTTCGTAGAATTCCCTCCTTTTGACATTCTTTCTTAATGGCATAAAAAGACATAACCGATATTCCTGTCAAAAATGTCGTTTTCTGAATGACCCGACGCCCGCCCGCCTTTAACTCCCGGGAAAGAAACTCGGTACTCATTCTACAGAGGGCGAATTACAGAGGGCCGTTTGCAGGAGAATGGAGCGTGGAAAAATTCCCGCCCTCCGCCGAGGCCGGGAATCGAACCCGCTACCTCCAAATCCGCAGCCAAGCGCCAAAACCACTCGGCTACCGGGTCCACCGTTCAAATTATTTGATTTATTTATTTTCGATCACACAGCAAGGGAACATGCGATCGGTTAATACTGTTGATGGTCTCATTTCAACATGGCAGCCTTTAGTGCATCGCACGTCTTCTTATAAATATTTTAAAAGTAATTGTAAAGGTCAATCGATTCACAGCAGTGCGAAACAAATAATTTTAAATGTTTATTCCAAGTTAAGAGTATTTTACCTCTAATTGCAGTGCACAAAAATGAATCACAAATTTTATTCCTATTTGCTTTCCGAGGTCTCTTTTTGCTTGGTGTGAGTAGAATTCCCTTCTTTTGAAATTCTTTCTCAATGGCATAAAAAGACATAACCGATATTCCTGTCAAAAATGTCGTTTTCTGAATGACATCAACTGTCAGGTGATGTTCCAATTCTCTTAACTTGGAATAAACATTTAAAAATTAGCATTAACCGATCGCATGTTCCCTTGCTGTGTGGTCGAAAATAAATAAATCTAATAATTTGAACGGTGGACCCGGTAGCAGAGTAGGTAAAGGCGCTTGGCTGCGGATTTGGTAGCAGTGGGTTCGATTCCCGGCCTCGGCGGAGGGCGGGAATTTTTCCACGCTCCATTCTCCTCCAAACGGGTCCTAGGGCCTACCCAGCCCTCTGTAGAAAGGGTACCGGGTTTCTTCCCGGGAGTTAAAGGCGGGCGGGCGTCGGGCTGACTATCCGACCTCAACTAGTCCCATTGGTCATGAAACGCCGAGCCTTATCTCCCGCGAGCCCTTGGCCTGCATAGGCATGTTGTGGAGACCCTTTAATTTTTTTTTAATAATTTGAACAGTTATTAAATTTTCTGTCGCTTAAAATATTTAATGTTTTCAAATCAACAATAATCTTCTAAATTCAGGATAAAATAACAAGAACGCTAGAGCTATATTCTTCGCTGCGGAATAATGTGTTACGCGGTTCTCTGACATCAAGAAAAAACAATTTTGTCAGTTTCTTGTTTACAAGAAACTGATTGTAATTGTTTTTTTAGTTAGCATTTGCATTACGAAACTTAATTTCTGGGAAGAATGAATTGCATCATCTGCCGCCTTCATAACTGAAAATCTTTTAAGTCTTAAATTTAAAGCAAAATATTTCTTCCAAGTACGAGGGGTGATCAGAAACTATGATTACAAGGACGATATTCCTGGAGTTTCGTCCGTTGTAGAGAAATTAGTAGTGTGCGGTAATCAACTTATGTAATTGGCTAAGTTCGTCTGTCTGTCTGTCTGTAACTCGATCTAATTAAGCTATTAAGATAGATCCAAGGTTCTCAATGGTAACATTGAATCGAGGGTACTCAAATTGGATGAAACATTAGTTCATTTTGTCATTCCATGTTGTTTTCATGAAATTTTATCCTTGGAAACTGACTAGACAACTGAAATTCTAACAAAACATATGTTCAAAACCAAATAATTTTGTTACCATTGCCCCCATTTTAATGAAATTTGGTATATTTACTCAGTTTTTTACGCTGATTTTGAAACTCAAAACCATTTTTGCCGTAGAAACTTCGTTCACAAGTTATGCATTATTTAGATTATACAAAGGTTAGTTTTAAATGCCTTTCGGCGTTATGAGTCAAAAATAATAATTATTCCATTCTTACTTTTAGTAAAATTTATTTACAAGGATAAACTTTAGATATGGTTGGTATTTCGTTTTTCTTTTTGGTGGAAAATGATCCTTTAGATTAAACTCTCAGAACCTATGCTACAGTTGTACAGGTAATAAGTACACCTAAATAGGACTGATAAACATTTAAAAAAAAAAATTTCAAATCAAATCATTAATCGAATCAAATCATCAACTTACATAATTGGCTAAGTTCGTCTGTCTGTCTGTCTGTAACTCGATATAATTAAGCTATTAAGATAGATCTAAGGTTCTCAATGGTACCATTGAATCAATGGTACTCAAATAGGATGAAATATTAGTTCATTTTGTCATTCCATATTGTTTCCTTGAAATTTTATCCTTGGGAACTTACTTAGACAACTGAAATTCTAATAAAACATACGTTCAAAGCCAAATAATTTTGTTACCACTGCATCCATTTTAATGAAATTTGGTATACTTACTCAGTTTTTTACGCTGATTTCGAAACTCAAAACTATTTTTGCCGTAGAAGCTTCGTTCAAAAGTTAGCGCAGTATTTAGATTACAAAGGTGCGTTTTAAATTCCTGTTGGCGTTATGGGTCAAAAATAATAATTATTCCATTCTTACTTTTAGTAAAATTTATTTATAAGGACAAACTTTAGATATGGTTGGTATTTATTTACCAGAGCCCGTTTTTAATCGTGGATAGTTATATGTTGCTATTTCTCGAGCACGTCCTGCTTGCGACGTTAAAATCAAAATTCTTGACCGAATAGATCAAGGACATCTGACAGAAGGATCTGATGCTGTTTTTACAAAAAATATAGTTTATAATAAGGAGATATTTACTTTGTAGTTGATAGTTGATAATAAAATGATTTTTCAGATTTTTTTATGCCTGTCGTCCGACAGGCTTTGCTGCTAGTTCTAATATATGCGGTTGGAACTGTGCAGAGTTTCAGCCACCCGCCACCTACAGCGTTAGTGGTAGGTAAACACAAATGGCGACTCTTTTGGAAAACTGGTCTCGTGAAGAAATCCGCGCCATTATTCGATTTTTGTGGGCGTAACTGCGGCTGAAATTCACCGGCAGCTGGTAGAGCCACTATAATGTCTCATCAATATGTCGCAAAATGGTGTCGAAAGTTTGCAGCCGGTAGAGAAAACGTCACCGACGAGGATCGCAGTGGCCGACCCAGCACGGCAATAATAGTTTTGAACACTGATCGCGTGGAGAGCTGATTCAGGACAACAGGAGATCATGTTACTGCATATGACGGTAGAATTGGGAATGTCTTTCGGAAGCGTTCATCACATTGTTCATGATATTCTGCAGTACCGGAAAGTTTGTTCCCGATGGGTTCCATGAAATCTGTCCCATCAATACAAGGAGAAGCGCAAGGGGACAAGTCTGAAACTTTTGCAACGGTTCTCTACGGAAGGTAACAGTTTTCTTCACCACATTGTCACGGGTGACGAAACATGGATCCATCACTACACCCCCAGCAGTAAGCGGTCGTCAATGGAGTGGAAACACTTCTCCTCTCCAAAGACAAAGAAGTTTAAGGTGACGCCATCTGCCGGGAAGGTGATGGCCACCGTGTTTTGGGACAGCGCGGGTGTCGTACTCGTGGAGTTTTAGGAAAGAGGTCACACAGTAACCGCTGACCGATACTGCGAGACCTTGACACGATTGCGCGAAGCAATCAGGAGGAAACGGTCAGGGTGTCATCTTCCTTCACGACAACGCGCGACCTCATACAGCCCAGAAGACTACATCGCTGTTAAAGCAGTTTCGCTGGGACATCATCGACCACCCTCCCTACAGCCCGGAACTCGCTTCCAGCGACTTTCACCTGTTTCCTCACTTGAAGGAGCACCTAGGAGGCGCACGATTAGCTTTAGACGAGGAGGTGAAACACTTCGCGACAACGTGGCTGAACACGCAAGGACAGGATTTTTATCAGAAGGGAATATTCAAACTCATCCCACAGGTGCCTAAACCGATATGGAGACTATGTCGCAAAATAGCCCAATGTACGTAATATCAGTCGGCTGTATTGGTTGTATGAAATAAAATGTACACGTTACACTGCAGGCTTTGTAACCTTAGTTTCTGATCACCCCTCGTATCGCTATTCTTAATTTTACCTAAAACGAAGTAAGACATCTGACTCTTTATATTGTAATGATTTTTATTCACTGTATATTCTAATTTATCTGTTTGTAATCGTAACGATTTTATCAGTATTTATTCAATATTTATTCGATACATTGTAGAGTACATCCTTCCTCAAACAAGTGGCTATTTGTCCAGAAACAATGTTAGATGGTAAAATATTTTTAATTTTGTAAATTGTTTATCTTTTATCTTTTATTTTTTAATCAAATACATCCCATATTCACTTTTAAAAAATACATTTATAAGTGTCCCAATTGGAACTTGTTACTTTTAATTTTAAAAAAAATATTTACGAATCCCATACACTAAAATGAGTTTCCCATCCATTGGTAGAAAACCTTTTAGGATTCGCGAATATTTTAGTGGGCTGTCAGTAAATCTTTTATAATGTTGTCTCATCAAATTTAACGCTTTAATTTTTATTTTTCCTGAGTCTCTCTCTCCCACTATCTCTGTCATTATCTTTTTGCTTGTTTGTGTAAGGTTTTTTGTGGATTGGTGTAATGGACCGTAAAAAAAATATTAAATTATAAGGGGTTCGCCAGTCAAAAAAAAAAAGAAGGGGTTTCAAATGCTGCATTAAAGGATTAAATCAATTTCGTTATTCTTTTTAGTTATAAATTAGCTTTTGTTCTGCGATCTTATTAACCGGTAAATGACATTTTTTTCTTTATATTATTCCTTTTTAAATTAAAATTTCACTTAGAAAATTATTGTAACAAATATGTATTTTTCAATTTACAACCTGCTGAATATCTTACGTTCATAAGCTTAATAACCTTTTTAC
>JAFIDM010012231.1:81044553-81057216 GCA_023159025.1 Thereuonema tuberculata
AAAAAAAAAAAAAAAAAAAAAAAACCCTTCAGAAATAATATATGAGAAGTTGACAAATTGTTATGTTTTTTATTGTAATAAGTCGCTTATTTTTATTAAAACATAAATCTTTGTTTGTTTTTTTATCTGTTCTTATTAAATAAACGATGAAATATCTTTTTAAAGTGCATTTTTATTCCAAAAAGGATGTATTAGAAGTTACGACGCTACAGCATTATTTGAAATTTTCTTTCGCTTTCGAAAAATAAGTCGCTTCTGTTAAAGCATGTCTACATTTTTATAAAAAACTTTTTTATAAAAAGGTTTTTAAAATAAAGCTTTTTAACGAAAACATTAATTTTAAACAATTTGTTTATTTTTCGTCATTAGCGGAGAACCTAATCTTCAAAATGATGTCTCAATCACTGATTTTGATGAAGTCTTAAGAGAAATATGCCGTACCGACAACAAAACACCTTTGAGAAATAATATATAAGGATAAGAAAATTCTCGGCAATAAATGTTTGTCTTACCTTTGCTTGTCATGCAGATCAATGTTATTAAGGTTAGGAGAAGTATAACGTAACGTTGTAAACGCTGTAAAGTAATGAAAAATTAAGTAATAAAAAAATAAATAAATAATACAAAACAATAGATAAATAATAATATATAGTACTTACTTGCGAGGAGAAATGTTGATTTAAGTAAACGTAACCTTCAAATGACGTCTCAATCATGAGCGCACCGACCAAAAAAAAAAAAACAAAAAAAAACACACCTTTGACTAATAATAAGCAACTCCAAAAGCTGTTAAACATAGTGTGCCTTCTACAACTAAAGGTTTTTAAAAAAGGTTTTTAAAATAACATTATTTAACGAAAACATTAATTTTAAACAATTTGTTTAATTTTTGTCATTAGCGGTGGACATAATCTTCAAAATTATATGTCAATGATTGATATGATGAAGTATTAAGGGAAATAAAAAAAAAAAAACACCTTTGATAAATAATATATGAGAAGTTGACAAATTTTTAGGTTTCTTATTGTAATAATTCCTTTAATTTTATTAAAATATAAATCTTTGTTTGTTTTTTTATCTGTTCTTATTAAATAAACGATGAAATATCATTTTAAAGAGCATTTTTATATTATTATTTTTATTTTAAAAAACAATATATTTGAAGGTTACGACGCTAGAAGGTTTCGTTTTCGAAAAGAAGTCGCTTCTGTTAAAGCGTGTCTAGATTTTTATAAAAAGTTTTTTTAAAATAAAGTTTTTTTAAATAAACGTTAATTTTAAACAATTTGTTTATTTTTCGTCATTAGCGTGGAACGTAATCTTCAAAATGATGTCTCAATCATTGAATTTGATGAAGTATTAACGGAAATACGGCGTTCCGACAGAAAAACAGCTTTGAGAAATAATATATAAGGATTCTTAAAATGAAATCAAATATTGGCGTGCCACGGGAGAATGGGAGATTAATTGGGATTTTTCGCAATCCTTCACCATTGAATCAGAAAAGAAAGAAATCTATTGGTTGGAGTGCTTCAATTTGGTTCGTTAATTTTCCACCCTCCCCCGTCCGGAGAAAAGACCAACACCATTCCAAATTCTTGGACATGCTAGTATATATTATTTCTTTTACTCTTGTCGAAAGAAATTGTTATTGTTAAATTAATAAAAACAAGATAATTAATGCTTTTAGACAGTGTTAAAAGCAAAGCGGCCCCATAATATGCACAATTGTATAAACAAAAATAATTAAAAGCAAGAGCAAATAAATGCAAGACCATTGCTTTATGTTTTGTAGGCAAGCTGTAACCTAGGGGTCGCTAATACAATGCTTAGTGCATCATTTGGATATTTAAAGAATTTATGAAACAATACGTTTGTAAATATTAACAATGACGTCCTGTTTGCTATTGTTAGTATTGTTATATATGAAGCATCAGTATTATTACTGTGTTAATTGTTATCATTATTACTAACACTGTTATCGGAAACGTTAATTTGGGGGGTCAGGGAGTGGTCCTACAGGTCTGATTTTTTTTTTTACGTGGTCACCTACTTTTTTGATGCTGAACACAATGGTGAAGGTTTCATTCTAATATCTCTAACCGTTTGGCCGCTACAGAATATGACAGACAGACAACACAAAAGCAGAGCGGTTCCCTATGTTAACTGTAACAAGGGACCGCTAAAAATCATTTATGTTTATTGCAGAAAAATTTTTTTTTCTGACTTTATGTTTAGATTCTGTATGCATTTTCTTTTTACTCAGCATTTTCAACTTTTATCTTAGTAGATCCTGTTAAAAACGCTGCAAACACAAAATGTATTCAGTCATTTCTGAGAGAAGATTCGTTTGATTTCTTTCCCCAAATAATTTATAGATAGTAGAGCTTTCTAATTTGAAATTCAATTCACAGCATGCTAATTAAGTCAAACCTATTTTATTTTAGGGTAAGACAAGAAGTTGTAAATTATTTCTATGTAATTCATGTAATTTTTTTTCCTATAGAGAATTGTAGAGATGTTTGTTTGTTTGTTTTTAATTTAATTTGCATTTTCATTCTTCATTGAAACCTATAAGAATCCTGGGTTCAGCGAAAATTAGGAATAAGCAAATGAATAAATTACAAATTTCAGGAGGAAGTTGTATAATTACAAGATTATGGGTAGAATTCCAACAGTTTTTATTTTTTTTGGTAATATCTAAAAACTGAATATTTTCTTATATAACAAGTATCTTATAATGAGGTTGAAATGACTTCAATATACACTAAATTGTGAAATGTTAAAACAAAATACTGATAATATCCAATAAGCTACTAAAAATGTCAAATGTTACAGATGGCGTTTTCTAATGATCCTAATCAAAGTTCCGTTGTATTTTCCGCCCACAATGTTATTCCTGTTAATGATAGCCAATGATTGCAATCTGTGATTATTCTCCAATCAGAACTCCGTTGTCCCTTTTCCTAGGAATCCCTTTGCGACCAAATAATAAACTATGAAGACATTAGGCGGACAGCATTTTCGTCATCTGCAGGAAACGTAAACCCGAAATTACCCTTGAGATTTTATGTGCGGCGTTTAAGTGGACTATTAATGGCAGCATTTATCGGTACCTAAGATTTACGTCCATTTTCCCTGTGGTGTGGCACGCCACCTGCTGGTCGTATTGCACTCTTCACGCATCCTCCGTCGATCCGTCGGATTTGTCTTCACGCACGTACGCATTGCTGATTCGCAATTATTTGCGAAGAATAATTTGAGCGGCAAAAATGAGTAAAATTCGAATCATTTTATAGTTTAGCGGAAGAGATGAACTTAATTTAAAACTGAATTCCGAAAATCAAAATTATGTTCCTTTTGCTTTTGGTTATCGTACGTCAAGCAGCTTATATCAACAAATCATCTCGTCCATCAAAGGTTTTATACCTTTCTAATTTTAATTTCCGATTACAAAATGCTACCTGCAGCAATAGAATGATCTGTAAATAAGCAATTAGAATGAGACAATATATGGAATTAGAATGATTTACAAGAAATAGAATTAGAATAAAGTTAACTAATTATACTAATTATCTAATAGTACAATTAGTAAAATTACCTAACTTAATTACTTAATTCCTTATTTGTAAATCACTCTTATTAATTACATCTTAATGATTAATTGACGGATATTAAAATTATATAGTGAAATTATAAAAAACAGTTAATTAAAATTATAATAACCCCAGATATGAAATATTGTAATAGATTTCGTACTATATACAGACGTCTCAAACATACAGTCAGATTAGATAATTAGCATGTTACCAGATATCTGATAGTTATATTACGAAACGAACTCATTTAAATAATTATAAATAGTCAGACTTTCAGAGCCTAGGTAACAACAATTCTATGAAAGTGAGAAATGACCATCCCTTCCCTCTTTCTAAAAGCAAAAAACAAAAACATTGAACCCAGTCCGAGCCCCAAAAGCGCCATCCACACTACCTTTGGGCTTCCATAAAATCTGTAGCCACGTTAAGAGGATAGATTATAAGATAGCTTATTATTTCTTTCAAGATTTTATGAATTTAAACACAATGTGCATTCAGGAATTTTACTGGGGGGGGGGGGGATGCCAATGGGTTCACTACAAAATTAAAATTTTAAATATGTATACATGTCTCCCCTGAAAACTGACTTACAGGCACACAGAAACTTATGTGTTACAGAGAGATAGGCCTAACAGATTACTAATTTATTAAATCACGATTTCTGAATATTTATTTATTGGTTTAGTTACTTATAAAAAATAACATTCTTTGGTCTTGGAAGTTCTGAAATCAAAATGTAATAAAATATGAGATTTACATAAATCAGTTGAAGAGACAATATGAATATTGTTTGGTGGTTTTCCTGTTGGTTTATCCATGTTTAGACTTGATTTGTCGGAAACTTTTCTGTATTCAAGCAATTTACTGGAGGACCATTTCTTGAGATAAAAAGTAGATTTGAAAGTGTTGCAATTTATAACTTGTTCCTTTGATCAATCAATAAAGATCAGAAGAAATAAAGACAGACAAATTCCTATCCCAGAAAAATACAAATACATTTGCGATGGTCCAAGCCAGTGGGGGGAAATCCCCGCCCCCTACAAATACCTTGGTTAAAAAATAAACTCTGTTTCCCTGGAACGAGACTTTATGGTTGCAAATGTATTGAAAGGCATTCTCAGTTCTTGTTACTTTTTCCCTAATTAAGTTCTGCGTTTACAATTTCTTCAGCTAAACGAAGAAGTCCGAAAACAAAGCAATCTATATACATTGAGGCCTCTCTTTAAAGAATTTGAAGAATTCATACCCTATATCTTATTAGGTTCGTTGTTTGAAGGAATCTGATTAGAAAATAATTGCAAGAAATATCTTGTTTACGAAGTCTGAAAAAAAAACTCAAAAGCCACACAGACTTCATAAAAAAGTGATTTTTTTTTGTCTGATTTGCAATTTCACTACAATTTCTAAAACTTCGTTATTAAATCGCAAATAAAGTTAGCTCCGTTTTAACAGATAGCTGGACAGTCAATCATCGTAAGACTTATTTTTTTGTAAAAATATAATCCTGTAAAGCCTTCTTGCTGATAGAGTTGAGATTCCCAAAGACTTCCTTAAATATAATTTTATTCAATTATATAGTAAGTATTTGCCTAATTAATTAGAGAAACTATGGAAAACTTTTTCAAGTAGTTTCGTGAAAGCATTTGAAATGTACACCCTGTAAAGAAAGTATAAACTCACCCAGTATTTGAAATAACTTTTCATTAAATGATTTGTTTACTTCCAATTTCTTTTTTCTTAGTCTATTTAAAAGAAATTAATTCATGTCCCATTTAAATATCTCAATCATTTTGAGTAGTTTTTAAATTAAAAAATAAAATCAATTTTCAACTGTAAAGAAAATATAAACCCGCTGTGAAATGTTGTGATTCTGACACCTGCAAAGTTATTGGAACATCCCAAATTTGCATAAAGGTAACTAAAAGTGGCTAAAGTATGAAATCCATTCATTTTTGTAGCAACATATGCCACTACTTTATCATGCCTCATGGAAATTCATTAACTGACAAAGAAATACGAAAAATTCATTTTCTCCTTGGTCAAAAAAAAAGTCAATAAGGCAAACAGCCTCAGAATTAAATCGTTCACAGACTGTTATTCAAAATGTCATCAAGAAAGGTGATAGTTATGGAACCACAAAAAGACCAGGTAGACCTCCAAAACTCACACCTCGGGACCACCGGAGAATTCAAGATCTTGCTGCGTCTGATGAGATATCCACCTGTGAAATTGCTCGTGTTTTGTCAAGGACTGAATCTCACAAAACTCTATGCAAAAGCTTAACGTCAAATAATCACATGAAGTTATAAAACTGAAAGCTAAACCCAAGCTCACTGCCACTCTTCGTTCCAGCCGACTTGACTGGGCTAAGAAAACAGTGAAATGGAATCAAAGTTGGAACGAAATAGTTTTTTCTGATGAAAAACGTTTCTGTCTTGACGGCCATGACGGATATTCCGCATACTGGCATGATGTACGCACTCCGTCGAAGATAATATTAAGCAGACAACAAGGTGGGGGTGGAATGATGATGTGCGCAGCATTTGGGGCAGATATAGCGTTTGTGGAACGCAAGATGGACTCTAAAAAAATATCAGAACCTTATGTACGACCATTTAATACCATTTGGACCCCTTCTAGGAAGGCCAAATTGGCAATATCAACAAGACAATGCTTCTATACATGCGTCAAAATCCACCAAAGCATGGTTTAAAAAAGAGAAAATTGATGTCATTCCAAGGCCCTCCCGTTCACCTGACCTATACCAAATTCATAACGTGTGGGGTTGGATGGCAACCATTGTATATGACCGAAACAAACAGTATCATCACTTGAATGATCTGAAGGTTGCGATTTGGAATGTTTCGGACCAGATAAAGATGTTCTTGCTCTGTAGATATATGATACCCTGTATGAGTTAATCTTCTTCAAGCAAAATGTAAATGATATACTTTTGTATAATGTTAAATAAAAATCTCTAATATAGTATACTATCAATAAATCCCAAACAAAAATTCATATACAACCTACTAATTAATAACTATTGTAAAATCTTTGAGCAAAAGAAAGAAGAAAAACAAAAATCCTCATACAGACTAATCTAAGAAACAAGAAAAATATCCATCTTCTCTATCCTCTTATAAGTTTTACAATGACTATGGAAAGAGGCATTTTAACTATATAATTCAAAATTTATTCAACAATATTGATGGAAAAGAAATATATATATACTATATAAAATGGAAGCATATCCAATGTGAAGAAACTATTAAAAAAGGGGCTGATAATATATAATTAAAATTAATTTCTATTGTTCAATTGTTTTCATTGTTATTGTAAATCCTGTATGTAATATCTCATTTAATTATTTTGTTGAATTTACTTCCAATCTTCTTAATATTTATTATTACTAGTTCTTACTTTACTCAACAAAAATAAGCTAAACATAGGCAACTTTAATATACATAAGTAAAAATATACGCATATAGGATTAAATCAGAAATTATTTTAACTTTTAAATTATGTTACTGCCTAATATAAAATTTTAGAAAATTAGACTTAGCGGTCTACTTGACATCACTTGAAAACTATATTGATGTAAGTCTTTTAATGTTTTTTAACATTGTATTAACACTATATTCAAAATTAATTAAACAATTATATATTCAGAACCTGTTGATAGGAATTTGTCATTCCGAATGGAACTGTAACTTTTGTAGCCACAACCACCACTCACCGACGATTCTACTCCGCAGAGGGGTGATACGCTGATATGTGCACTTTCCTAAGACCTGTTGACTGGATCTGGAACTTTCAGCACCCCCCCCCAAAAAAAAAAAAACAATAATTTTCCCTAATTCTTTCCCGAAAAGCGCAAACAGAACGCAGCTACTAGTAAACTAACACTAATAAAAAGTAAACATCCCCTCTTTATTTCTCTCACACCCTATTTTGATGAAATCGAAGGAGACCTGACGTATGCGCAAAAGCGCTGAAGGTTCTCATAAACAAAAATGAACAGTAGGTTATTGTTGTTGTTGTTTTTTTTTTTGCTCAGTTATGGTTTTGATATGACTTTTCTTCGGGGTTTTATTTCTGAAGACGAAGGTCTTTTGATGTTCTATGGTTTATAATGAATTAGGTTCCCATGTAGAAATTTGCGAACTACATGACATATACTTAGGAGAGTATATTTTTGCATTTGCTTGATTATGTTTGAATGTAGAGTCAATTGGTTAAGGCTCTGACGAAGATTCTTCGGAATTAAGACAGATTGCTGAGATAATGATGGGACGTTGTGAAATTTTTTCATGTTGCTATTTTTAAATTTCTACAGCAAGATCGGAGTATTTGGCTACATTATTGTGGTAATTTGTATCCAAATGTTCTGTATTGATGATACACGGTTATTTCTTGGGAGGGCTACAGTGGTCAGAAATGCTTCTTCCGGGCTTTGACAATCATCGTAAAGTCTGCTCTATTGTGTGCAATTGTTTTATCTGTAAGAATAGATCTGTCCTAATATAATTTGTAGTTGTTATTTTCTAATAAAGTTTGGGGTTTATATTTGAAATATGAAGAAGGTTCCATGTTGAGGAGATTATATATAATAGTGAGTTGTCGATGGTGGATTTTACAAACTTGATCACGTTGCCATTTTAAGTCAATTTAGCCCAAGACTTTTCTGGTTGAGGTTACATGCTGACTTGTTCAGGATCATCATGGCATTGTCGGCATTCATCTGATATTAATATAGGATCCTTAATTATGTGTTTTCGGTAGTTTCGGGTGTTAATTTCTTGGTCTTGTATGGCTAGAGTAAATGCTTCTGTTTCTGGATGGAGCTCCGAATCAATACGCCAAAGGTCTGAGGTTATTTTATCGATGTGATTGGCCTGTAATTCATTGTAGTGTTTTCCATGTAATGATTTTTGTGTCACGTCTTTGTAT
This sequence comes from Thereuonema tuberculata, assembly GCA_023159025.1. Lineage (NCBI taxonomy): Eukaryota > Metazoa > Arthropoda > Chilopoda > Scutigeromorpha > Scutigeridae > Thereuonema > Thereuonema tuberculata. The sequence continues at coordinate 81,053,103 of JAFIDM010012231.1, forward strand.
TTATCAGTGTCTTGTACAGTATCTTGTGTATTTGAGTACTTCAGGTTAAGCAATGATAGTTTACTATTTGCAATAAATTGTGCCTGTAGCGAGTTGAAGATGCTTGCTGGAGTTCATAACCAATAAATTGTGCCTGTAGCGCAGTTGAAGCTTGCCTGGGGTCCATAACCAATAAATTGTCGGTAAATATGCAATTTATTAATATATTGTAGCAGGTTATTTTTTTTTTAATGTCAAACACAATATATTGCAGAACAAAACAAATTATAGATATAAAGAAATAGACTTGCTCTTCTTTATAAAATCTTCAACATTAACACTTGAATCCTCTTAAAGTTTTCTATATTACTTAACTATTCTTTTCCACTAAATAAATAGTTCACAAACAGTTCACAACAAAGTTCATTTGAAATCTTGTATCTTTCTTTTACAGTTTAATGTTTTTCTTTAATAATTAAACGTTTAAAAAGTTTCTTTAATAATTAAACGTTTAAAAAGTTTCTTTAACTTATTATCGATGCACTTCGTTTCTACGAATATATTCCTTATAATATTCACTTATAATATTCATTTATTCTTTACTTATAATATTCACTAGAATTAATTACACATATATTCGTTTACTTTGGAATTCAAGATGGCGGCTTGTGTTCGAATTTTCTCTTCTACAACACTTATCTGGAACAATTAATAAATATAAATTAATTATCCTATTTACAATACAAATTCCACAGCTATCCAAAATCACTTTAGGGTTATCTGGTATGCTGCACACACGAACACAATTGTATATTAATTCTTTCTAATATATATTGATCACGTTGAACTTATCTATCTGGAATCTCGATTTATATATCAGCGTGATATTCTTCACATTAAATCCGCTGATTCATTTGTAACTTTTAGATTCCGACATCCTATAGCCTAAATTCAAAAACGCCACACACCGTAGAATTTCACTGTTTTTCAACACAAGAAGATTAAACAGCTTCATGCTTCTTGCGTTATGCGCTATTGTCCTCTCGCGCCTCGTGTCATTGTTGCAAATTAATCAATACCTTTAATTAATTTTACATATATTCCTACACTAAAAAGTGATGCAACTCTATAGATTAAGAATGGATATCCTGATTACTTGATTGGATATCCTAGAGCCGAACTTTTCTTTGTTGTTGTTAACCTACAAATCCTCCAATCAAGCTATACCAAAGATACAGCACCAATAAAAAGATTGTTGTTTTTTTTTAACATTAGTGCTAAAAAAAATAATGCAGGAAATAAAATTGCCTATTTTTTAAAAAAAATAATTACTGAAAATAGAACGGAAAAAATTGAATAGTTTTAGAAGTTTAGAATTTCTTTTATTTTAATAAAATCATTAATGGAAAACTGAAAATACTTGCAATGGGTTAATCAATGTAACCTTCCTTATAAAAAAGTTTTACTTAAATATTTATAATTGAAAACTTATTAAAATTTTCAAACAATCATTTCGAGAAAGTGTACAATTTTTTATTTTTCAAATTTTTTTTTTTTTTTTTAAGATGAAGTACTAGTAGGAAACTAATAATATAATATAACACAATATAATATAAATTTTAAATAATTGACAATTTGCTTATGACTAGTTTTCAATATCCTTCCCAAAAAAATACCCTAGCTTACTTGCCTATTTTTTGTTTTTCTTTTATTTGTTTTAATTTTTAAAAATATATCAAAATTTCAGGGCGAGGAGTTCTAATTTTGACTTTTTTTTTTCCTTTTTAAATTTTGCATTGTTTCTCATCTCTCCACAAGTACAGCATCTACAAAAAATGAAACTATTCAGCAACCACTTTTTCTGTAGATTTCAGTGGCGGCTAGTGGCTGTGAAGTTAGGTGAAGAGCTAGTAGGAAAATAATTATATTATAATATATAATAATATCTACATATATATTATAAATATATTATATATTATATATATTTAAATATATATGATAATATATAATAATATATTGTATATTATATATAATATATATAATAACGTGAAATTTTCCAATGTGAAAATGATGTTTCTAATAAAACACACACTATATCATAAACAGGATTCATATTTAAAAAAGCATAGCACTACGAAACAAGCGCGCTCCGAAAGAATTTCACACTGGAAGAAGAGAACATATTGCTCTGTTGCAACTTAACCCTTACAGCACTCTACAGCGGGTGACGTCACGGTTGTCATAGCAACCATTGCCTCAGTTTTCGAGATAAGCTCCGCTCCTGAAGTTGAGAAACTTGAAATGAAGCCTACTTCACTTGGTCGTTCGCTGTGGTCAGAATCGCACCACGCTCGGTGCCAGAACTTGGTCCCGACGGCGCGGGACTCACAAAATACAAAAATACGTTTCTATTAAAACCAACATATGTGATAAGGAAAATAATTTTTTCCTTATAATAATTGTTATATTATAAATAAATAATATTATATTAATATAAATAATTGGTGAAGTGCTACTTCACCTGCTTCCCCTGAATAGCCGCCGTGGGGACGGCATTTGACCCATGTTTTTTAACCAACTAGCAAATGTGCCAGTGATGACATAATTTCTCAATTTACTTTGCAACAGATTTACGGTAATTATGATGTGGGAAGGAATACAATAAATTTATATCAATCAACACAAAGCAATAAATTTCTAAATTGGTAAATTATCAGATATAAAACGCTTGCGTGTATCTCTTTAACCATGTAAGAGAAACCTAAAGACTAGCTAATCATTGTGTATAAATTTCCTGACTAATTTTGCAAACAGGATCAAAAAGTGAAACACAAAAAAAATAATGAAATAAAAAACAAAACAAAAAATATTAAATTCGAGATTGTCTTTTAGCCATTAGGTATCTAAAGGCTGAGCACGCGTCGATTTTATGGTGTACACTTCCTTTAGTGAAAAGTTGTCACGTCTAGCAATTAGTGCCTGTGATTTCAACGAAACCAACAAAGAGCGACTGGGAACAAGGAAAAAAACCTAAAGCCCAATCGTTTATCCTGTATTTTGTAGTTGTGTTTGGAATGTCAACAAATAAGTTCGTTCGTATGTGAGTTGGCATTCGTGACTTCGACGAAAGGGCGGGTTTGACCCAAGTTAATAGCTGTTGATCCATAAGTTGAGTAATAACAATATTTTTATTGAAGTTTCATCCTTGTTCCATAAATAAGCCTATTGTTGATAAATGTTCTTGGCTTGTTCAACACACAGCGGAAGAAGAAAAAAAAATAACATTAAAAAAAATTAAATGTATTTAATGTAATAGCTGACCTATTAGAAGTGCTTATAGAAACAGGAAGTGAATGACAGTTCACAGAAAGTTACTATATGACACAATAGTATTTGCTAAGTTTATTCTTGAAATTTGGTGGAATAATTTAATGTTGTATATGTTTTTGTTTTCTTAAGATTCCTACCTTCTTTTTTTTTTTCATTGAACTTTATTATTAAACAGAAATAAAAAAAAAAATATCTATAAATATCTTTACTATTTATATTTATTTATATTTATTTATAGTAAATATTTATATTTATATTTATATATATTTATATTTATTTATACTATTTATATTTATTTATATAAATATACTATACTATTATGATCGGAAATCATTTTGAACATGTATTTCATCACTTCATCACTTTCAACTGTTCTATTATTATTCTTAGGTTAGGATTATTTTTTGAAAATTATAAGATTAAATTTTATTATTTGTTTATATATAGCCTTACGTATTTAAGGCTTACCATAAGGCAGATGTCGGAACCTGGGATCGAATCCCGGCATCGGCATGGATGCTTACTTTCCGTTCCTGCGCCTGTCTACTTCTTCATCTTTCCCTTCAGGTCTGAAGTCATTCCATAATGGCTTCGTGAGGAAGGCAAATGGGAAATCATCTTAGTATTAATTTACTTGGATAACGCGAATCTCCGTGATCGGAGATCGCAATTACTGCAACACATAGCAGAACACTGGAGAAGAAGATGTTATTTACGTAAATTTAAATAAAAAATCTGTTCTTTTACTGCACTACTTCTAAAACATAGAATTTGTTTATATATATATTCTTCTCGCTATGTATAT
>JAFIDM010012231.1:81068183-81098921 GCA_023159025.1 Thereuonema tuberculata
AATTCTTTCTATTTTCCATTCGCTCAGAAAATTGCGCCGGACAGACACACAGACACACAGACAGACAGACAGACAGAAAGACAGACAGACAGAGAAATAAAAGATTTTAGTAATATAGATTTAGAAGACAGTATTTCGTATTTATTTGAAGTGTCGTTGTACCGTAGCTACAAAAAGAAAAATTGATTAGGCGTGGACAATAACATTACCTTTCACGTATAAAGTTTGATGTTGAGCAGTTCATTTTCTTTTAAAGTATTTACAGTTATGTTGTGGCTCTTACGTTAAAAGTTAAAGTGTTCCTCTACAGGTCTGGACAGGCCTTTGGGGCGCGGGAGGTCAGGCTCCCAGCGTTTCGTGACCAACAGGACGAAGTTGAGATCCGCCCGCCTTTAACTCTCGGGAAAGAAACCCGGTACCCATTCCACAGAGGGCTGGGTAGACCCTAGGACCTGTTTGGAGGTGAAAGGAGTGTGAAAAAATCCCCGCCCTCAGCCAAGGCCGGGAATCGAACCGCTACCTCCAACCCGCAACCAAGCACCCTGACCACTCGCCTACCGGGCCCACGTGGCTCTTAAGTTGTAATGGCCTGTAATATAGGCTTTTATTTTCCAAAATTTAATTATATTTAGGTAATAGTACTAAACTCTAAAGTATGAAATTTATTAATTATATTTAGAGGTTATCCATAATCTTCTCAACAACACATATCTAAAACCCACTTATCAACCTACACAGTTATAGACAACGTTATAAATAACGTAATTTCTATTATTAAGAATATTTATTATGATTAGCGTCCTGCTTATCGGTAAAAAAAAAAATGATGAGATATTTCATAACAAAATATTTTGTATTTACTTGTTGCTTGGTTATACTGTCCAATTACTATTGTACGCAAAAATTGAAATCTGAGTTAAGAAAATTAACGAAAAGTTTAATATAGTGTAGTAAAATTTGGTAAGACTAAGCTTTCCAAGCCAGTTAAATTTGAAGTATAAATTAACAAAAAAATTATTAAAATAATAAAAAAGCTGTTGTTTGGATTTTTGAAAATGTAAAGTTTCAAAAACACTGTTAAACAAAAAACAAAAAAGAAGAAAAAGTTTGACAGTTATAGAATGTAAACCAAGGCGTTCGATATCTTCAAAAAATTTTAAGTCTGTACGACCATCTAGGGTTCCGCTCGTACGGCGGATAATGGACCAAATCCCCGCCCAAAAGCACGACTCACATATAATCTTGCTATGCATAAGCAAGATGTAAACAGACTGAAAGAATCGAAAAGAAAATGGCGATGAGAACTCGATTCAGTATTATCGGGTCGTGTCAATGAACAATGCAAGTGCTATCGAACATGGCCGTATGAGCAAAGCCACGAAAAGCGACTCTCAGATTACTTCAAAGATTTTATTTTTATTTTATCTTATGTTTTTTCACTTTTATAAATTATGCATTTTTAACGTAATTTAAAAAAGAAACCCGGTACCCATTCCACAGAGGGCTGGGTAGACCCTAGGACCCGTTTGGAGGTGAAAGGAGTGTGAAAAAATCCCCGCCCTCAGCCGAGGCCGGGAATCGAACCGCTACCTCCAACTCAAAAATTGCAATTTTAGGAATTGGTGAATCAAACACATTGTACAGCTTAACTCCGTTATAACGCGATCCGTCACAAGGCGAATCCGCTTATAACGCGATTTAAGGATGGTTCCCAATTTTTGAAAGCTGAAATTACAACACAAAGCAATTATTGGCGTCTTTGATATTTGACTGTACAATGCTTCACTAAAAGATAAAAAACTTGATATATAGGTAATGCTATTTTACAGTAAGTTATTATAATTATTCCGCGCAAAAACAAGAGACAAGAGACGAAATTGATAGCAGGTATTTGTTGAATGCAGCAAATGGCTTGAATTTTCTAAATCGATCCGCTTACATTGCGATGTATTTCGTTGGACCCCAAGCACCGCATTGTAACGGTGTTGAGCTCCATTGTTTAAAAATCATTCAAAGAACTTTTTTTTTCTCTACTGCAAGGATTCCTCCGTAAAGAAAAAGGCATTTGATATGTATGGTTTTAATTTATTTTACGCGAAATTTCATTAAAAATAATTTCATGAAACATTGTTTTGTACTTTTGTACTCATTTTATAAATCTATATTTTTTACGTAATAACTTTAAAAAGTCCTCCATTTTACTTAAATTTGACTTAATTACTCTGAACTTCGGATCAAAACGTTTTTTTTTCAATCTCACATGATTGCAAATTTATAAAACTATCAAAGACCAAAGAGATAAACAAGAAAAACATTGAAAAATTTTTTTTCTATCTTATTAAATTCATATAAGTTATACTAACTTAGAAGATTCCAACGTAATCTACAGGGAAAACAAAATTTTAAATCTTTTTAGTGTACTTATATTTGCAGTCAACTCATGGGCGAGGGGAAGTTATCTATTAATTAAATATATTACTGCTTGGGAAATTCAAAGGTCTTACTTGAGTCATCCACAGCTGTGCGGGGATAAAAAAACAGCAAAACAGATATTGAAAAACAGAAAACTAACAACCAAATCTTAGAAAGTTTTGCAAGAAAACAAGTAGCTTATCTGAAAATTTAAATAATTAATTTTTGCCTAACGAAACACCTGATAAATCTGTAATACTTTTGCATCCAAATGCATTGTCATCCCAAATAAGTGTGTGTGTGTGCCAGTTTCCAGCTCTGTAGCTCATCGCAACGTGGGTGAAATATCGATTACAAACTTTTGACCATAGTGATCTCTAGAGAGATGAGTTAAATAAAGCCTTTAATAATAAAAATGATTCTGAAGTCGCCTGATATTTATTGAAATTTTACCCAAGTACAAAGAATTAGCACACAATGAATAAAATAAGCTGATAATGAATTAAAAGAGATATTTAAATACAAAGCTTATAAGATTACTGTCTTGACTGAACAAAAAATTCTGTTTTATTTTTAATAGTGTACTTTGCGTATAATTGTATGTATTCTCGATTCAAATATTAGATTGCGTCCATTAATTACGTAAGCTCAAATTGGGGGGAGGGGTCCGGCAAAAATCTCACCAAATCTCATTTAAAAGGAGGGGGGGGGAGTCAATGAAAATCTCACGTCAAATTTTTAATTCAGAGAATATACATATTATAACATTTTGTAATATTGTCTATGATCGGGATTCCCCGATTTGAAACAAGACCCGCGCAAGTGACGATAGGCTGGAGTGTCTAATGACTGTCTTCGTATACTATCAAAAGACATGAACGACATGTGTCCAATCATTACAATAGAGGAAGCACATGAATGCCCATGGAATGAGTGAAGAATTTGGGAAGGTGGTATCGCAGCCTATTTTTTTACTTTTACTAAATTTAATTAAATTCATTAGTGTGCCGTAAAAGATAGTATCATTTTTCTCCTCTTCTTTCACAGAAAAAATATATTTCACAGAAGACATCAGCTTTAGGTATGTAGTGGTAAGAAGCAAAATACATGAACATATCAAATAAATTTAATTATTTAAAAATTATAGGGAAAATCTCATGTGAGGGGGAGGGAGGCTCCCACCGCATCTCACGGGGGGGGGGGTCCATATTTTTTAAAAAGCACCTCACGTAATTAATGGACGCCCCCTTACGGTGTTATGAATGTTAGGGTTTTCAAATTACTTTTATAAATATACGCTAGTTTTAAATAATATTGATATTTTAAGTTTTTAAGAAGGGTTAAGATACGTAAATCATTAATTTTCCAGAAAAGCTAAACAGAGCTAAATATTGCAATTTCTAATTTAAGCAATAGTTAGTTAGAATCATAATTCTGAGTGAAATAAATTTGAATAAAGTAAGTCGGAATAGAAGCTCAACTTCAGCTGAAATTTAATAAAGAAATGTTTCTTTATTAAAAGCTTTCAGAAGCATTGAGAAAATATTTTAGTCAGCTTAGACTTGATAGAAATTATGTATAAGCTGAAAACAATCAAGAATCTATTTTTTCAATTGATACAGTAAAACCCCGTTATTACGCTCCCGCTTATAGCACTATCCCGTTCTTTACGCTCCTTTTATACGGTCCCTGGAATTTTCTATATATCTCTGTATACTTTTACCCTCTTATAACGCTTCAAATCCCGCTTGTAGCGCTTTTTTATATCGGAAATTTTGTATCGAAAAGAAATGTAACACTGTAAAGAATCTTTTTTTTTTGCCCCCGGTAGGGGGGAATCTTTGAACTCTGTGAAGTGCGGGTCTGTGATACAGTTGTGCAAAATGTCGAAGCGGAAATCCCTTTCTATAAGTTAAAAATTGCAAATTCTCCGTAAGTACGATGAGAATTCTACAGAAGTCAGAAGGATTTCGCAGAATCTCTAGGAATCCCCTCGTCCAGTCTGCGAACAATAACTAAAAACACGGATGCAATTACCGATGCAGCGAATGGTTGTTGCAAACGTAAAAAAGTAGTGTGCATTAAATTGCTCCGAAAATATATTAGTATTGCTCCTAGTGGTGTATCAATTGACGTTAATAGTTACCTGAACCGCATTGAAAATGTCATAACTCATAACAGTAGCATACACACACACGGTAAACCACAATTCAAAGATCTTTTTAATAGGAAATAAGCTCATATTTGCAGTATATCTTTTGCAGAATCATGTGTGTTTCCTGTAAAATGGTCTCCAAATCTTTCCCCATCTCATAAATCATTTCCCGTCTATAGCGCTATCCCGCTTATTACGCTTGTAGGTCATGGTCCCTTGACGAGCGTAATAACGGGGTTTTACTGTATTATTATTAAAATCATTTTTAATCAAATGATTATAGACGGACGTTGATTCGTGAATTTACTGAGTCAAGTCGATGCTTCTGTTATTACTTGATTGATAGGTTCTAAGTCGGTTTAAACGATTCGTTCATCATTCTCTTGTTCTTCTTTCTTAACTGTAGATTATTCCATTTAAGACGTTGTCCAAGTTGTTTGATCAACTCAGTTTGAAGAGGACTATTACGTTGACAACTAGTCGATTTGATGTATAATTTTCGAATCGCCACTAATTCACCCTTTAATTGAAGAATCACGAGGGTTCATTTGGGCGGGAAAGACGGGTCACGCGATTCTCTTGTAAGAGAAGACGTCCAACTTCCTCAAGAGATCAGACCATTAAAGACTAGACGTATTGATTAGAGCTTTGAAGTAAGGAAAGACAATACAAATTTTACTCTTCTATGTTATTAAATAAAAAACTGTATTCAATTTAAATGCTAATTGTATTCGTAGTAAAAACTTATAAAACTTTTTTTTTTTTTTAACTTTCATTTTATGGTAGATCGCATTATTTTCATTGATCTTAAATGTATAAGTCATGAAGTTGTACAACTTACGTAAATAAAAAGGATACAATTAATTTTTCATAAAAAAATGAAGATACTGCTTGTTGTTAGTAGATTTTAGAAATTTTCACTAATTTTTACAAATACGAGAAGACTTTTTCTTTTTTACGACTGTTTTTCAAAAAACAAAGTAAAATAAAGAATATTTTTAAGAAACTGGTCTTTATGTCTTCTATGAGTGTCTTATTGAAATGTACAAGTAATTTATTAACGAAAAGTATTTTTGAGACAATTCTTTTAAAGTCAACAGGTAATTTTTGTTGCTATTAAAACAGGATATAGATGACGTAGTAAGAAATTACATATCCTTCGTTTTCCTAATAAATTTTATAAATTATACATTTCAGATCACGTTTTAATGAAGGAAACTTCCAACCAAGTAAAATATATATTGTATAGCCACCTCTATTTGCCACTCATTTATTTATAATCTTGTACGTGCTTCATTTTGATAGCAAATAAAGCTAAAACGAAATTAAATATATTTTTTTTCTGGTTTACCTTTTTAGCATTTTGTGTTCTGTAAATTGTGGTGTTTGGTAATTTCATAATTAAATCTTTAACCTGAATTGTGGAAACTTTACTTTAGGGCAAAATGGAGAAGATGTCTGTATATGCTAATCATTAGTCAAGTTGATCTGCCTTCAGTGCTCGTCAAATGAGTCTTCAGCTCAAGAGATAACGTCAACTGGTTGCATTTGGTACAGATGGGACTGATTCACTCCTTTGAGGCCGGAGGGGGATGAGTCAGGAAGGAATGGGTTAAGATGCTGCATCTGTTTGACCCCTTCTCTTAGCGAGACCACCTCCTCTGGGAAGAATGAAAAACATCTTTCCCTTTAGAACAAGAATCCAAAGAAAAAATTCAAACATAAACAGTTTTCAGATTCAGAAGTAGGTACGTTCATTCTGCCAGAGGCATTCCTCTGCTTGCAAAGAAAAATTATAAGACTTACACTTTTTTTTTCCTGGTGATTTGAACGATACAAAAAAGAAATGGGTAATTCACTGCTCCGTTCAATTGTTAGCATTAAAATGTATATTAAGTCTTATCCTTTATCGTAGTAGAGAGATTTTTTTAAACTATGTCTTCTCTTTGTATTTAAAATTACAGTAAAAGATCGAAATTTTTTTACTAATTTTTTTTATTAAAAGCTAAAGCTTTTAATAAAAACAATAAGGGCTTCCTCTGCTTTATAACGTTTTAAATGTTTAGATAATTGAACTATGCAATTATTTTTAGGATTAGTAAAAAATAAAATCATGAATCTTATTAGTTCTCGTAAAGAAACTATCCTGATGTTAATCAATCCCAATATACAGTTCACTATTAAATAATTACGTTTATTTAAAAATAAAAAATCCCATTAAATTGGATTAAAGAAAAAAATAGTCTATCTTATTTACAAAATTATGCGTAATATTTCAGTTTAGAAAAAAATTAAAACAAAAAAATAAAATCAGTCAGTATATCTTACGACAATGTTAGTGAGAAGTTGTACATTAATCCAAGTATGTTCAACTGACTGCTCCTTGATTCATTGATGGATGATCTTTAGCTGCCGACTCTTCGACATCATTTTTTTATGGTTTGCTGACAGAGAACCTATGGCTCTTGTATTTTGAACTTTTTTGAAAAATTTAGATTTTACGAACTTGAAAAAAATGGCTCTTTTTTTGGACCTGTTCATATTAATCAAATATAAAGTTATCTGAACAACTAAATCAGAAGCAAAACAAATCCATTATTATTTCTCATTTGGATAAAAAAATGTTGGTTATTTTTATTTCAAGCAATCTACTTCTTTAGAACATTAATATAAAATTACAAAGAACATTTATTGTTATCTATGAAATGTTGTTTAACATTTATTCACGGATTTGCTTAAAAAAGAATTAAATGTTATTCAGATTCTTCACTACTTTAATCTTAAAGAACTCTTGATTTACAAACGAAATGCATGGCTCCATGTTTTTTTTGATTTAAGGAACGGAAACTTATTTTCACTCCGTAATGTACGGTATCTGAAGAAGAAAACAGTTTATGTTTTTGAAATATCTTAGTTAATAGTTAATCTATAAGAAGAAAGAGTTTGTTGTTTTATTTATTTAAAATACATGAATGCTTAGGTATTGTTGTTAAAATTATATTTTTAAAACAATGGTACAAAGTAATGTCTCTCAAGAAGTCCATCTAGTAGCTTTTTTCAATCAAATTCATGAAAAATAATATTAGTTTTTGCAATTATCTGTTAAACTTTGCAATTACGTGTTAACATTTTTTACTAAATAGTAGAATCAAATTTTCTCTTTTTATTTCTGAAGTAAAATTTTCATTAAACATTCCTTTAAGAGCGTCTGAATAACGATTGCATACAATGATTCTATAACAACAGCAACAGGAAACTTTTTAATAAAAGGAAACTCGTTAAGATTATTTCCTGTTTAAATGCAGTTATCTCGATTTATTACCTTATTAATTTCTATTAATTCTTTTAAATTATCTGTAAAAATTCAAAATTTTTTGTCTTTCAGTTTCAGCAAGGAAAAGTAAATTACAGTTTATTTAAGTTAAGCCAACTATTTCTTATAAAGTCTCTTATCATTCTATTGCTTGCTTAGCTAGTAAAAATAATGAAATGCAGTTCTGTAAATGGTTTGGTTTACTTTATTTAAAGCTATCGGAGAGTTGTACATTATTAAAATCAGTCTGTCTTTAAGGAAAGAAAATAGCCAGGATTTCTTATATAGGATTTACAATGAACATTACATTGAGAAACGTAAAAAATAGGGGCCCGCGCGATAACCTTCCACCCAAGGCCCTCAGATTTTAGAAATCGCCTAGTCAAGGATTTTTTTTTAAATTAACTTCAAATCATTAAGAGATAAAAAAAAATTATCTTGAATTTTAATCGAAAACTAGAAGAATTCGTTAAATTTTGTATGATCAAGGATAATAAATACATGTTTTAGGTTAGTTTGTCAGAAAATTTACGTAAGCATAATGGTTCTGAATTTATCAGATGTTACTTTCATTCGTAAACTATCATAAAAGTCTTTGTAAAATACGCCCGACCAAAAAAAAAATGGATTTAAGATCATGATTAAGAAGATAAGATGCATTCACTCAATTGATATTAATAAAAACAAATCAATTTAAGAAGATAAGATGCATCCACTCAATCGATAACAATACTAATAAATCAATTTGAATTCATTCTTTATTCTATAATTCTGTAAAATACTTACATTAAGGAGGAGAAATATTGAAAGAAGGAAATTTAAACGTAGAACAAAAATAAAAACTGTGAAAAGTGCTATTTTGTATTTTCTGAAAAAAAATTGTATTGTTTGTAATTTTTAAGGTTATAAAATTTTTATTTTGAAATTAAGTAATATTAAAATATATTAATGTTAATTAACAAATCGGATTTTATCTGAGATTGAGTATTTATTGTTATTTGCGTTCCGTAGATTAATCTCGGAGAGTAGTCATGAATAACTACGGAAACATAGGTTCTTTTTTGTGTGTTTGAATGTATGTTTTGCTATGCAAATATAGTTAGTACTGTTTTAAATAGTAATTCAAAAATAGGAGTTTTAAAGTGACACTTCTTTGAGTTGTGAAACACTATTAAGGGATTCCATTTCTTGATAAGAATCTAAAATAACATCTTTTCTTCGCCATGAAGCAATTTCTTTTAAACTCGGGTGGATGAATGAAATCTCTACCGAAGACTAAGGGATAAATGTGACTTATTCCAGGAATTTTCCTTTGAAGAGTTAGTTTGACTAAATTTATCGTCTCACTGTTAGCGGAGAACTAGTTTGAAATGTGTTCATGGACTGGAAAAAGATTCTAATTTTGTCTACTCGACTTTGCATCCAATTAGTTTAACTCTTTAAGAGTGAATTATGGAACTTTAGAATTCTTATAGAAATGGTACATTTTCAAAAATGTCAACTTTCTTGATACTATTTATTTATTTATTTATTTATTTGTTTGTTTATTTATTTATTTCCAATCTCTAGTTAGTATGGAAACCACTTATTTTTTTTTAGACATCTGAAAAATTATTTGATATTTTTTTCCTTTCAGATTGTCTTATGCCTATTGTAACTATGTTTCAAACCATAAAGAATTTTTACACTACTTTCGTAGAAAGTGAGATTCGTCATCAGTTGTGTTTAGACCCTCCCCCCCCCCTCCCCCCATTAATAAGCAAACTTTTGAACCACTGGTTTCTTTTAGAAACTTTCCATTCTCCTCGTCGAGAATTAGCGAAAGAAGGTCTTTAGAAAATACACAGATTTTTCTTTCTATTATTTTCACAACAATAAAAAAGCAAAACAAAAATAAAAACAAGATTATAAGGAAAATAGGCTTCAAAATTTTCAGGAACTTCTTGTTATTTTCCTTGCTGATGTAAATACGACTTTAATTATCACAGAAAAGTATGTGAACCGTTGATATCTTAAACAAAAATCCACTTAATGATCCTCTTAATATCTGTCTCAGCTTTCATATGCTCAAAATTAATTGATTCTATTTCAGTATGCATTTGCGGATTTTTTTTTTTTTTTTTAGAAAATAGAACCTCTCAGAATATAAGATGATTTCAAATACTTGGAGATTTTTCTTTGTATTCACTTTCACAACTTTAATAAAAAAATTAAAAATTAAGGGAAATAGGTTCCAAAATTTTCAGAAACTTCTTGTTATTTCTCTTTGATGTAAAATACGAATTTAAATATTGAATAGTAAATTTCAGCAGCACAATTTTCTTTACTTGAATATCGGAAGCCATATCAAAATAAAACATAAAAGAAAGAGTTACAGTTAAAAATAAAATCTTGACACGAGAGGCTGGTTTCAGTTAAAAAAAAAACAAAGTTTAAACCCTTGACAAAACTATCTTGATAATAGAGAAAGGTGTAGTATTAACTGCTTTAGGAAAGTGGTAAGTAGAAAATAAAAACTTAAATAAATTAATTATAAATTATGAATTTACAATCAAATTGCAAATATTTTCTTATTAATATCTATTAGGAAATTTTAATACCAAAGAATTAAGAAGTTTTTTCCCTGTGTTTTTAATTTTTATTACTAATAAAACAAGTGGAATATAATCCACTTGTATATAATGCACTATAATAAGTAAATAAACAAATAAATTACAATGAATAGTAACATTAAAAATTAATTTATTGTAAAAAAATCATACGAGTAATAACAGTATAACTCAATATATCTCTAAAAGTTATTTATTTATTTATATATTTTTATATTTTATAGATGAAAAATTCTCTGAAGGGTTAAGAACAATAAACACAATCCAAACTTCAATCAGTAAATAAAGCTCATTTCAAAAAAAAACAAAAAACAAAAGATCTTTGAATTCAATTAAAATTATAAAATAATAATTTACATATTTTTTTATTTTTTATTTTTTATATTTCTGGGTCTTTTTTCCATTATTTTCTAATAATTTAAAAGTCTTTGCTTTTCGCCAATGTTGAAATAGATGTTCTGGACTTTTTTTTCCAATTTATTTCTTAATTATTTTACTAAAGTTAAGAAATAAATAACAATTGAAATTGTAAAGTAATTCATTACGCAATTAAATTTATTTCCAAAGTAAGAAAAAAGTACTTCCAAAATAAGTTACACATATATAATATTTGTTACCTCTAATTATTATAAAATACTTTTTTAGCATTTTTAATAATTATTACTGTACAGCTATAACAGTATGCAGCAAAATTACACAACAATTTTTGATTAGAGTTAGTTCAAAACAATAGCTCTGAAAAACTTTATTATGTATATTAAAAAAAATACAGGTTGAACTAAGATAAAACAATTCTACTTTGCGATATAAATTAAAATAAATTAGAAGCATTTTAATTTCTCAGCAATTTAATGAGGACTTTTCATGATTCTGCATTTATTAAGAAAACTCATGAACAATTAAGTATGTTGTTTATTTTATTTTTATTTTTTTATCAAGATTAGTTTAAGAGAAAGCTTATTACTGGCTTTCTGGGCTATTGAATTACGTAAGAAGAACTTAGTTATATAAACCTTAGTTTTACAAAAGCTAATTACGCAGAAGATAAAAACTTAAATACTTCAAAATAATCCCTATGAGTTCAGGATATATAAAAAAATATAAAAAATTCTAAAAATATCTTCATACAAATTTTAGATTTTAAAAGGAATCTTGAAACTTTTGTTTTATTATTCGTTAGGATCTAAAACATACTTATTTTGCTAGTGCAGGACTAATTGTTATTAAACTCTTTAAATTGTTAAGCCTAGTGACAGACTGAAGAATAAATTCTATTACTAATGTCTATTTAGTTACACTTGAATTATATTGAGGTGAATGTTATTTCAGTTTCTTGAGGTATATCTCACATAAATATAGATAAATCATTGATTTCTGGGCCACGCCATTTTGCTGGCTGAGAAAACGAAAACGAAGCCGGGGATCGAATGACGCACTACGACATTCGATCGTCCGTTCCGTTAAGTCGCAATGGGATTCGCTGACTTTGGGATCGTCTTCATTAGATCCATCCATCGCTTATTGATTGGTATGAAGACGCATATACATTTCGCTTATTGAAGTTAAATGAATTTGGGGTTAGTTAGGGGTTAAGGTTTGGGGGGGAGGGCGCGATGGGGGGAGGGGGAGTATCTTCCGTTCCCAGGCTCGTCCTCTTGTGCGCATGCTGCGTGACAGCCTCCGAGCGAAACCCGAGAAACCTGAGAACCCACCGGCTGCTTCAGTGCTCTCTGGCGGCCCAAGCAGCAACGAAGGAGCAAGAAAGTGGGGGGAAAGAAATGGAGGCAAAAATAAATAAGAATGCGCCAAGGGAATGCTCAGGCAATCACAACATACTTACATCTTCTTTCAATTATTCCAATTTCTAAATAATAAAGAAAAGCGTAATAAAAATTAAAACTAAAAGTATAATTTAGAAATTAAAGTTACATGGATTTCAGTTTCCATAATTTACTAAGAGTGAAAGGGTTAATTCGTAAATGAACAAAAATAAAAATAAAACATAATAACACTAAAAAAGTAAAGCTGCTACAATATTCAAAAATAGTTTTATAAGAAAATTGAAGCAGATTCAAAAAAAAAAAACTTTAACGTAAATAAATCTTTAACAATGTTTTATTTGATATTTAATTTTTTTGAATTTTGACTTAAAAAAAAAAAAAAGTGTCTCTTTTATTTTGAAGAAAATTAAAATAAATAGATTAAGAAATTAAAATCAAATGAAAAAAAGTTAATTGTGATCAGAGTTAGTTTATTTCAGTAAAATGTTTGGAAATCTGTTCCCAACAACTTCTTCAAATGTTAAAAATTTCTGTATTCTGCACACCTTCACGGAGTGTTGAGGTGGTTTCTTATTATAAAATATTATAAGTTCTTCAAAAAACTGAATTTTTAATAAAAATTAAATAAAAAGTGTTATTATTTTCTAAAATTAAAATTATCACTTATTCCTATTTTTTTCATTAAAAATAATATTGTGCGAACAATTTATAATATTTCCTATCCTTACTTTCTAGTCCCCCCCCCCGAAAACTTTACCCCTACACACCTTCTTGTAACCCAATTCGTATTTTTCATTCATCTTCAAGCCCTGAATGTGCAATTAATAAACTTCTTTATTTATTTATTTATTTATTTATTTATTTATTTATTTATTTATTTATTATTTTTTATAGTAAATCAAGGAACCATAAAATGAACCAAAATTATTTAGATTTTAAGATTGTAAAAGCACGAAGAATTGGAGAAATAAAAAGTTGCAAGAATTTTAGAGCTCTCAATAAAAATAGTCTTCAAATGAGAGCACACATATCATTAAAAGAGAAAGAAAAAAGTGTTTAGAAATTTAAATTAAATATGGAAATGTAGCTACTTTTGTTTTAAGCAACTGAAACTGATACTGACTTTAATATTTAACTGAAGTGGAATAATATTAGATCATAGTTATTTTATTGATATTTAATATTTCCCTCAATAATTTATTTATTAAAATCTTTTACAACTGTACAATTATACAAGTATTTACAAATTTGCATTTTGATAGGAACAATAATACGGATATATTTTTCGTAATGAATCTAGTCATTTTTGCTTATTATCATTTCAAAATTTGTTTATCACCGAATTACTCATTAGCAAAAAATAAAAATCACTGATGCTGATTGAAATTAGATATCATTTATCATTACAAATATTTCGGATCTATGACTAAGTAGAGATCCGCGTGTAAATTTAATACGTTATTGGTATTATGATACCCATTAAATAGAAATCAAAAGTTTTTTTTTTCTTCTTTCTTTCTTTCTTCTTTTTTTTTTACGACGAAGAAATAGGCTTGTTTGTTTAAAAGTTTGAAACTTAATAACATTGCTATTTTGAAAACAATTACAAATTGTAATATTTACATCAATTCTTCTTTCAATATATTTCGTTCTCTAAACAAAAACTTTAAATTTAAACTTTCAAATTAGAATTTACGGATTTTAAAATTAGTTGAAATGGAATGAATTGAAGGAATTCTCACTCCGTGAAGGAAATAAGGCAAGTGCTTTTGTTTTTTTTAATTATAAAAAGGTTTGTGATTGAAAACCTTATTTTCTTGTCATCCAAAGGTATTGCAGAGTAATTCCAGACCAACTTTGATTTGCAGCGATGCAGTAGCGATTATATTGTATTATTTTTATTTTAATATTCTTCTGAAATATCAATGAAGGTTTTGTAATATAATTTATTACTAATTTATTTTAATTAATAGTTTTAAAAATTATTATCAACAACAACAATGATGATTCGATGAATTCTTAAATTCCTTTGATACTTATGAACTTCTTTTGATTTATTTTTATTTAGTTCAAAAAACAATCACGTTTTGTCATGAAAGTTTTCTTAGTTTTAGTTTTTTTTTTTTTTCCAGAGTTCTATCTTTGATCCACGAGTCGCAAAGTAAGTTCACACTTTAAGTCCCAAAATATAATGAAACAAAAATAACATAGTACTTCAAATAGAAAGCTTGTAGTGACATTAATGGAAAATAAATGTTGAAATTAGCTTTTGAATTCAAACATTATTTTCCCTGAAGAGCAAAAATAATAGTAGGTCTAGTGTAAAGGATGTTTTGTAATAATTATTATAACATTTCAGTAATTCACAGTAGTAGCAATAAAAACAAAATAAACATAGATTTTTAAGTCTATTTAAATATATTTAAGTTGTGATTATGTTCTGCTAAGTATATTTAAGTTATAGTTTTGATATTTTTTTTTTTATTTTAAGATTAGGAAATTTCTTAAATGAAATTAGCAACCTAGAAACTCCAGCTAAAATTTATTAAGAAATTTCAGCAAAAGTCAGAAGGGTCAAATACGCATTTTGTAAATTTAATAACTTTAGAATCAAAATAAATTTAGTATTTAAAGCTGGAACATTATTTTTTTTTTTCAATATCACATAATTAAAAATAAAGGCAGTCAAAAAATAAAATTTCGATTACTGCATGATTCCTGACAGTTTCCAGCTTCCAGTTTCAATATATCACTGCGATATCTATTACAAAAATTTAACATATTCCTCTTCTCTCTGTTTATGCCCCCTTTCTTCTAAAATGAAAGGAAAAAAAAAAAGAGAAAAAGAAAATAGCTTCATCTTCATCCTCCCCTCCAAAAAAAAAAAGAGATCTCTATTGGCCCCTGTGAAATTTTTTTTGTCTGCCACACACCCGATGTTGGAGGTATCATTACCCTTGGTTTGCTATTGGCTACAGCACCTGCAATCAAAAGGAAATTTGGTAATTATGACAAAGGAGGAGCTGAACAATGGAATTCTAGGAATATAACACTTTCTAATGGACTCGAAAACCAATTAAAAACGCTTAGAAACATTGGAAAGCAATTCTTAAAAATTCCTAATTAAGGTAATTTAAAAATTCTAAAATGTAAATAAAAATTTACTTACAACCGCATATTATTTAAATTTTGCTTTATAAACAAAACCTTTCTTTATAACAAAGAAAAACAACGAACAACAGTAATTAAAAGGAAATCTTAAAATTTGATTTTTGGACAATAAAAACATATCGATACAACATCATTCATTAGTTTGTTTTGTCTCGAAATTTGCATCGTATGTTCCAGAAAATCCTCTGAAAGTAGAATTTGTGACCTTGTTGATATTGGGTGCATCCACTTCGATTTTGGACATGAAATTTCGATATAAGTTAATAATAATCCATATAATATATTGTAGCTTATAGAATCGATACAACAGTAATACTTTTTTCTTCCAAACTATGCTTTCTGTTTTCTTTGAATTTCACAAAAACTATGGAAAAAAAAATATTTTGTGAATTAAAAAAATTAATACGGGTAAGAATTTAGATAAAAATTCGTGGTACGTAATTATTAAATTTGGCATTGTTGTTTTGATATATTAATGATTTGGAAAGGATATTAGCCGCTGAATTTCATATTTGAAAATGAAATTCGATCTTTTAGTTAACGCAAAAAACAAAACAAACAAAAAAAATGTAAAAACAACAATTCTTTTTTTTTTTTTTAGAAAAATTTTCAAGCATTATATTTGAAAACTTGGCTTTTTCTTCTTTTTTACTTCTTTTCAGATAAATAAAATTATTTAAGGTTTGAACATTTATAATTTGATAACTGTAATAATTACAAATAATAAAATTGTAATTAAATTCAATTTGAAGAGAAATTAAATTAACAATTTAATTTACAATTTAATTAAGGTCTCATTTCTTTCTTCATTTGTTTTTACTTTGCATTTGATGAATTACCAAAATACTGACGCTATTATCTTTGATTTTAAAGATTATTTTTAAAGAATTACTTTAGATGCAAATTTCCACGATTTTTAAAAATAAAATGAATTATCTAATTGATATTACTTAGGTTTTTAGATGAAATTGTCTTATACATATTTTATTGAAATATATTAAATTGAATTACTTTAAATTAGTTAATATAAATAGTATTTCTTGAATGCTAGCTTATTAGGAAATAATTGAAAATCAATTATTAATAAATTAAAAAGTTCTTTTTATAATAATACAAATTTTTTAAATGTTGTTTAAAAAAGAAAAATTAAGCAAACAAATAAATAAATAAAACTGTCATTTTGATAGTAATTTTGTTAAATTACTGAACTGAAAATTAAAGGTAAGATTATTAATTAAATAAATTGAGAATTTCTCTAATAATAAAAAAACTATATTTGAATTGTTAAGTTATTTAAGATCTCATAAATCTTGTAAATTGAAAACACACTTATAAAACTGTGTAACAACACTTAAATGTACTTCCCCTGACAGTGAAGTCTTCCCCTTAGAATAACAAAATGGCGATCGTTCTCCTGCTTTGGTGGTTTGTCCATGGGGTGTTGTGTTGGTGTTGCTCGCTGACTTTTCCATCCCGTCTTTCGTTATGGTCCTGGAAAGGCCCCACAATGCCGAACAAGGGGCACAAAAGGGCCGTGACAAAACCCTGCCTTCCAGTGGAGCAGACGCGCGGGCCCCCGGCTCTCGAACCCCGGCCATTATGACGCGCAGTCGGTGGTAGTTTGTCGTCACGGCCGACCTTTTTTCCGCGTTAATGTAAGCGGTTTTAGAAACCTCTTGGAGTGGAGAGGAATAAATTTCATGCGATTTCCCCCATCCCCTCCCCCACTCAAAGAGAGGAGGGGAAGGGAAAGAGAGCAGAACTCAATGGGCCGATCGGGGCAACGAGCGGGCAGCTCCGATGATAGCAACGGCGTCGGTCCGGAGTGTTCACGGTCGACTGACGGCTGTTCTCCGAGTGACAGGCAGCGGTTGCGTAAGGGATTCCCTCCCCTCTGGGTTACTCCACAGCAGCCGGCTGCCAAATGGAATTGGCCCGAGATAAAAGTGCAAGATCGAATGTTATCTTCTTTGCACAAAACAGAAGACGACCCTCAGAGAGCACGGACTTCAAGTAATACATCCCTGATGGTCTACACGGAAATTTCGGCTTAGAACATTTCAGTGGCCTTCAGACCTTCATGAATTAAACCTACTCCTACTGTATTAGGTTACCAGATTTACAATAGATAGTAAATGGTACATCACGACATAAAATATGTTTGTAAAGTAACATTCCCTTGCACTTGCCTTTCTTGTTTCTTCAAGATTTATTTTTTTAACTTTTTGTTTTGCTTTTTTTTTTTTATTATGGTCCTTTTTTTTTTTATTACTACAATAAAATAAAGTAAGTTACTTATTCTATAAAAAAAATTGTTAAAAACTATCCGATTTTTTAAATTTTTTTTTAATAAATTATATAAAAAAAATAAAAAAAAAATTAGTAAAACATTTTATGCATTTTATTAAAAAAAATAATAAATAATTCTTTAAAAAGCCAACAGCGTTATTAGAGGAATGTTGCAGTTGTTAGATATATCTAGCAATTGTTTTATAATTAGAAAGGAAAAAAAAAAGTACAGTAGAACCTCATTATAACGGACCCTATTATAACGGACGTCGCTTATAACGGACAGTTTTAAAAAAAAATGTCAGCCTACAATTAAGGTGAGCGAAGTGAAAGACCATAAATTTTGTTATTCAATATGTTGAACAATCGGCAAATGAAAATGTGTTTGCATATTATGAACACCTCCGTCAGTTATTAACTGAAGAAATAAGCAGCAAACAAACCCAGCAGAAAATAAATTATTTTTTTAAACCAATGAATGTAAGCAATCAACATGAACCAGGACCTTCTTGTTCTAAAGATTAATGCAGTGTATACGTACACATCTTTTTCAATTCAACCCACTATGTTCAAGTCTGTTTTTTATTTGATATATAATAAACACTTTTATAGCTAACTATTGTATTTTCATTGATGTACAGCCTGCTGCATTACACCCCTATAAAAGAATTATTTGTTATAAACCGGACTTTCATTAAAACGGACAATCTTCAGCCCCTATTAGTCCGTTATAATGAGGTTCTATTGTACAAGTTAAAATTTTTTAAAAAATAAGCAGTAGATTGAAGATTTTGATAAGGCCGTGCTAGTGTGGCACTCCGGTCTTTTTACGCCTATTGTAAAAATCTTGGAAAAAACCTAGAATAAGCCTATATAGAAGTGACTACATCCAGTCGGGGGAGGAAAGAGAAGAACAGACAAGCACCCGAAAGAAAGGGAACATCCATGCTAGACCTGGGATTCGAACCAGATTCGGGCTGAAGTACTAAGCACCACGAAGAATGCTCGGCTGTGCCAAACAAAAGTAGTTTTTTTTAGTAGGAAAAGTTAAAGTTAACATTATTAACAAGTTAATGATGCTTTGTAGCAATTTTTGATCACGAAAACTTACTATTATTTAGAAATGGAAGTTAATTATACTTACCCTAATAAAAACATTAATTGAATAAACTCAGTCAATTAGCAAGCGATTCTTCTTCAATGTTCTAAACATTTTGAAGATGTTTTAAAATTCGTAGAATTGAAAAGATTCAACTTAGGGCATTGTAGAAGCATCAGAAATGCCCTAATTTCTTATCCTAACTTTCCAGAAGATACTGTCAAGGGAAAATCTGAAATATAAAATATAAAAACCTTATAAGGAAAGCTAAAAGAAAAATTTGCAAAAAAAGTAAAAAAAAAATAGCATAAGCCAAAAAAGAAGATATAAGAAATGTAAGATATCTTCAATATATCCTCCACACCAGCGTTTCCCAACCGGTGGGTCGCGGAAGGGTTACAGGTGGGTCGCGACTTGATCCTAAAACTATCAGAAACCATCGAATAAACCATCAGAAAAGATCAGAAAAATCGAAAATCGATCATATATAGGGAAGGGATACGATACAAATTCTATATTTTATTCTATATTCTTGTATTCCTAAATATGTGGAGGTATTCCGATATGGAAAGGTGGGTCGCCAGATGAAAAAGGTTGGGAACCGCCGCTCCACACCAATTAAATATATAAAATATATTTAATGCAAGCGAATTTTTAGAAAGGATTTTGCGTCTTTCCTTTTTCAAGCCATAATCTTAAACAAAATAGGAATATGAGAACATGAAATGTGTTGAACAACATGTAATTTACAAACATATCGAGCTTTACGTTCATTACAAAATCATCAATTTAATATTGTCAATGTTAACAAATACAATTACTAAAACTTCAAACCTAATAACGTTTAGCTTTGAAATTTTAGTAATTGTATTTGTTAACATTAACAATATTAAATTGATGATTTGAATTGATGATTAATGAAGGCAAAGCTCGATTTGTTTGTACATTAAATGTTGTTAAACACATTTCATGTTCTCATATTCCTATTTTGTTTACGATTATGGCTTGAGAAAGGAAATACGCAAAATCCTTTCTGAAAATTCGCTTGCATTAAATATATTTTATATATTTAATTGGTGTGAAGGATATGTTAATTTTAATAATATGACTATTAAAAGGGAGAAATCGAAAGGTAAAAATATCTTTGTCTAGCTTAAAAATCAATGAAACGAAAACTGTATAAAAAATTAAATAAATTGAATGATAGTGAAGGTCTTGTTGTTACTGAATTTGTTAGCTGTGAGTAATGTAATGGTGAAGTCACATGACCTTCAATAGTATGAGCCTATGTCTGTTCTAATTCCTACAACATTGATTGGATGTAAATTGCAAATAAGGAAACAGAAACTGATTAGGAATTAGAACTATTAATTACCGCAACAGACCATATAGCTGTGACTGCTATAGCAGACGATTGAAGACTGTTCGAAATTCGAAAGACTGTTATTGAAGTTCTGAATTGCTTCCACTATTTAGTCATAATATTTAGTCATTTACTCATTTTCAGTTTCGTGTTTCCATACTGGGATTATCAAATCACTAAAACATCAAGATAGTAATTTGCCTAAATTTCAGATTAATTGCAATGCGAATTTAAGATATTTATTTAAAAAGTAGCTTTACTCGTAAGATTGAAATAAACTAACCTAATTAATAAAAAATTATTTATTAATAATAAATTAATACTTAATTGATCAGACAGTTTTGCTGAAAATCTTAAAGAAAAGCTACCATTCGCAATTTCGAAGTTAACAGAATTTCAAAGTTCAGTTTTTCGTAAAAATCCTCAACAGTTTATTCAGTGATAAAAATAATAATCAGAAATAATCAATAAAAATCAGAAACTTAGGTTAGGTTATATCATTTACAAATTGCAGAAACAAAAATAAAAATTTATATTTTATAATTTACTCCTAATAGTTTTAGTAAAAAAAAGGTTTTTATTAGAAATTGCGAGTCATAACTACAAAAAATGTTATTTCAAAGGATGGGAATTTTTATAAATGATATATATTAGCTTATATTGATGTAATACATACATCAATTCCTGTTATAAATAATGAATTCTTGTAATAGGATTTTTTATTCAGGTATTGTTATGAAATAACCTGAAAAAATAAAATTTATCGATTATCTCTATAAGGAATAGCTCCACGGCGAACGTGGAATAACCAGTGTTTATCTTCTTATATCAATTATAGTAATTAAAAAAGTAAACGAATGAAAACTTAACTGAAAAATGTTAGTAACTTCGGTAAAATTTGGATTATCAAAAACTTTCCTATTTCGTTAACCTCGATGGGATTTGTGCGATTTCCGTATATTTAGAAGTAAATAGAAACATTTAGCAGTTACATCCAGGGTGAAGCAACAAAAGAACGGGAAGGAAGCAAAATACAGTTGAAGGAAGCAAATTAAATAAATGACTTTTATTTCCTTTTTACGTTTTAATACATTATGTTTCGCAAATTTAAAAAAATAAAAAAAAATAAAACAACCAGTAGTTTTACAAATTTGCCATGTTGAAGTTTCTAGATGATACAATAAAGATATTTGAAAAAAATACTTAAGCCTAAGAAAATACTTAAGCCAGTGAAAAGCTTCTACTGCAATGTTATAGATAAAAAAAGTCTTATTTTTAGGAAAATAGTTAATAGCAGTTGATTCCTGTCATTGCATAGTGTTAAATATATTTTGTCAAAAATATTATTATAAAAGTTTATTTTAAAATAATTCTCCTGATAAATATTTAATAAAAAGAATATTTATTTATAAAGACTTACATATTTATTTAAATAAGTCTATGATAGTAATACTAATCATGCAATGAAAATTTGTTGGTTATACTGTATAGCATTTGTAAATAGGATATTGCTATTTCTAAAATATTCTTCAATATTGCCTTTTAAGAGATTTCTTATAAATATACCAGTGTATATTATATACGCAAAGGAAATAATAATTAATTCTTATATCGAAAACTTTCAAAAATTTGCAAAAACTTGCAAAACTGTAATTTTACCACCTTTTAGTTTTGAGAACAGTAATTCTTTTGCCATGTGCTCAGCCGACTTTAAGTAACGTAACTCTTATTAATTATTCAACAGATGACACAATAAATTATTCATTATTTAACTATGCTTGGCAAATAAAAAATTACTGTTAGCAAAACTAAAAGGTGATAAAATTTTCTTTTTCTTTTTTCTTTTTTTTTTTTCATCCACCACTTGTACAAGATTGAGAAGTCAAGTATATCTTTGAAGTCTATTAGCTGCAGATTACATTAGTATTTCAACCAACTGGAAAAAGCCACAAGAAACATTCATCGTAAAAGAACATCTTTATCGGATTGAAATCCACCATTGGATCGCGGCAAATTCCAAATCTCCTGAGTCCTTGTTTGGCGTCACCTCCTTTTCTAGAGTCCAAATGAGGACAAAGCCCAACAGACAAGTGATCAGAGCGGATGTGGAGGTAACAAATCCATGCATGGTAGATGGTGATCTCTCAGTTAAAAAAGCAACGATGACGGGTCTTGGAGATGACAGCAGCTGTGGTGACATCTTCTTTGGTCCATCGTCGAGCATCCCGCATTTTTGTCGGCCATTGAAATGACGGTGACGGGCACCGTTTCCTTTTCAGCGTTGCTCTTTTGTCCGCCGTCCTTTTCAGCTGCCCCTGCTGCACTGATAGCGATCTGCAGAGCCACCGTCTGCTCCTCCGAGAGTCCTCAATAGCGGTCGGAGATGGCGGGCGTGATGGGAAATCGGCCCACTCGTTCACCCGCTCGATGAAGCCATATTTCAGCCTTTTACAGGAATGCTCAACTCACAAAAGGAAAGCTCAGTGGAGCCATTAAAACCACTCAAAAGACCCACTGCAACCCAACAATAACCGGGAAACCACTGAAGCCCCTGTTTTTAACAGTTAAACAATGCAGATTGCCATTTGGAAATAAGAACTTTGAAGTCCTCACAAAAATCTTGTTTTAAACCACTTATGTCTTATTCAAAAGCTTCTTTGGTTTAATTCACTGGTAGTGAAACAACAACAAAAATAATGATATTTTTTTTATTTTTAACCGATGTGAATTTTCTAAAGAAGTAAGTTACACTCTCACAAATAATCTGCTAAATTCTTGAAGAATAATGTAAGACTGTTATATGTGGTTTTCTGTAATTATGGAAAAGGTTCTTTAATTATGACGCATTTTCTGTCAGTCTTTGCCCGAATCACTTGTAAAGTAACGGCGAAGTAACAATAGTAATAATAATAATAATAAAAACCTTATTTCTTAAAAATCAAAGATGTATAAAATTTACAAAAATATTAAGGAAAAGGTATTTTTTTTTTTTTTTGAAATACCCGTTCGATTTCGAAGGCAGAGAAATGGTTCGCAAAGAGCTATTAGTTGTAGAAGTGTTAATTCAATAAAATGTACATTATTTGGAATTGTTTCCTGACAATTCATTTTTTTTCCAGTCTCAAGCTTTGTAGTTAAGTGCCATACTTTTATTGTTATTGTTATCATTGTTCTCCATCTCTGGCTGCAGTGTTTTTCATTTAATGTTTCAACTGTCGTCAATAATCATCTATTGCGTTAGAGTAACGAGCCAATCAAAAGGCCGTGTCATGTTTTAGCCCATTTTGTATTGGAGTATGCTCTCTCCCTAACGGCAATCGAGAGGCGGCAACCGGCAATAATAATAATACCATGTTAGTAACAGCGAGAGCTTCGCCGTTGATGATGGCCGGGGTCTCCCGTCGACATCTCAATGGTCCTCGGCTCAAGTGCATCGATCGATGGTCGTTCTCTAGGGAGGAACCTAATGAGTTTTGCGAAGAAAATGGAAGGGAAATTCCAGTCCACCAGGGAGCGCTTCTTTGCGATTAGCCATGAAATGACGAATGAAGTGATGGCGGTCTGTTAAATGGGGCGAATTTGATAGTGGGACTCAATTTAAGGCTTTGAATTACGATTCGGTAATTGAAAAGCGAGTGACAATTCTCTCTGGGTTTGGTTTTCAATTATTAAAGCTAAGGAGTGGGAGGACTTTTCAAACGAGTAGCGCCAATTCACTTAAACCACAAATTGTGTTAAATGGAGAAACCCTCGTGGTGATTGGATTTCAAGGAAATCGAATATTGCTTAAGAATTACTAAAGAATTTAAATAAGTCAAATACAAGATCTATTAATATTTGGAACGTAATAACTTTGCAAGAATTTGCTTTGATTTCCTGAAACGTGCTATCAATTGATTCATGTGGGTATTCTTCTAAAGACTCGAAAATATAATTAAAACTTAAAATGCAAATAAAAAAAACAAATAAAAGCTTTTAATAAATTTACACATAAATTACCGAGTGTAAACAAAGTTAAAAAAATAAATATAAAAGGAAATTTTCATTAATATTTATATGCGAAATATAATTATCTAAATATCATAATTTATTTACCCTACAAAATAATTAAAATAGTATAAAAGTAGCAAAAACAAACTAAATGTTCCGAGGAATCTTCTTTCTTCGTCATAGCACAATATAGTTAAAATTGCATGTTGGTAATACGGATTCAGTTATCCAAACTTACAATATTATCATTATCCTAACTTTCTTAATATAAATATTTACAAAAAGTAATAAGTTACTTTCCCATTCTTATTAAAAAATACTGATATAAAGTTACTGGCATTGTTGATCCTGCAGTGGTTGGCGTTTTTACTCTACTTATATCCATGTAATTAAGCTTAAGTCATTTCTGTATGTGTAAACCAATTTCAAGAGAGTGCCTGAATTTTAAGTTTTAAATGCTTCTGACAAAAGTTAAAGACTTCTGTAAGATCTACCGAAGTGTCAAAAAGATCCGTTCAAGCTTCAGAGTGACAAAAGCTGAACAAATGCATTTTTTGTACCGTTTTCTGTCATAGCGGTCCCGTCTTTAATTTAAATTTTAGAAGAAAACATGGTCAAACAAAAGTTGAATGAGAAATTTTTTAAAAGATCACTCGAGTTAAAAGATATATCGAGTTTCTGGAAAGTTCTATAAAGTTGGTACGACGACATACGGGTATGGTAATTACACGAGCCTGTCTTTTCTTCAGAAGCCGTTAGAGATTTCTTCAGAATCTCTAAATTCCCATAAATCTAGAAAAACTGGTATACATCAATAATCTGCTAAGTTCGAAACCATTGAAAATCACATTCAGTTTTCTTAAAAAAAGAAAGTTAAATTAGGATTCATTTTAAGAAAGTTAAAATTTATATAAAAAATGTTATGCAATCACTCTACTTTCTTCTTTGCTATTAAGTGAAACATTAGTCGCTCATGCTTTTAATACTAGTGCATCATTAGTAAGGAATACCATTTTGAGATGAAACTATATCAGACTATGCTGATCTTATTTCTGCTGAGTCTGCTTTTATCTTTTTTAAGGATTTAGTGTATTTTTGCTGTTTTCAACTATTTTTAGTTCTATGTTAACTTGTTCCAGTCCATTTCCCAGTCCATTTCGTTAAAAATTCCTCAAATGCACTCAACGTTAATTAACCAAGAAATCCTTTTTCTTAAATATTTGAATTTCGTCCTTTACACTTATTTAACTGAAACCATTTCAAATTTTTAATAATCTTTTGATAATTAAATTTTCAAGTTTCAGACATTTTTTTTAAGTTTTGCTTTTCTTTTTGATGTGTGATTAAACTTTGGAGAGTATCCTTTGTAACTAGTTTTTCTATTTAACTTTATTAAAAACAGAAATTAAGAGAATATGTTCTTTAATTGTGCTTTAACGGTAAATAAATTACCTTATGATCAAAACTGACAGTATTTCAAAATTAGAAACTTCATCAATTTTTAATGTAAATAAAGCTGAAGGATGCAAAAATATGTAAATTTCTGTTCTTTGAAGAAACGTAAGTGAATCATGTTATCTACTTTGCTTATTGTTAACATACTACAGATTTAAAAGTCTGAACTACGAATTTCTAATGACTGTTGTCTCCAAAAGTCTTCATCACATTAAGAATTTGTGTAAAAAATGAAATTTAATGTAACTTCAATAATAATGAACTTCTTCATGTATTATAATATATGAAGAAGTTCATTAAAGCATTTGGTGGTAGGCCTATGTTTTAACAAAATTAAATTCTATTCGCAGTTCACGGCATTCAGAAAAATTAACCTTATTACATTTGAAAGTTAGGTATAAATAATTACGTATAAAAATTTATGTTGTAGATATAAAAAAATAACTTTTATAATAATTTCCAGTTAAATTTTTATGAAATTCTGAAAAGAAGCCTTTTCGAATAAGGTAGAGCAGTTGTTCTGGATACTTTTTGTTGAGAGAAACCTTAATGTAAATTTTTGCAACATTATGATGAAAAATCGATTGCAATCAAATTCGTTGATTGTAGAACTTGTAGGTAGGGCAGTTGCAGCTAATATACAGGGAATGTCTACAGAAGGCGATTAACTTAGACAATTTGTTATATAATGCGTCAGCCTTAGTTTACTAATATAAAAATCCCATTTCTCTTAATAAAGAAATTAGGTTGTGTGGGCATATATATAAGAACAAAGCTTGGAAACTTCACATCTTAAAGTAATCTGGAAGAATAATGTGACTTTTTTGTAAGTTTACAATTTATCCACAAAAAATTAATGCATTTATTAAAAATTCAAAATAAAGGCTAATTTTAGGAATATTCTAAAAGTCTTCTGTTCTGTTTAAGTTAAGTAATTGATCTGAAAATTATTATTAGCATAACTAGTGATATCACTACAATTATGTAGCTTTAATATTCCCATCAGATCCTTTATTCTTTCCTTGGTTAAATTACCAACACACACAAAGCACAGTTACAAAAAAACCAAATCGTGATATCGTTGTGTGGTGGAAGCTCTGCAAGATTCTTGTAGGCAAAAACTCTTCATAAACCGACTTTTGGTTGAATGGAAATGATGTTGGTGAACTTGTTCCTTTGTGACCTTGTGCTTGAGAGATGACATCAGCACCACGTTATGCGGACGAATGGATAAGACAACTGCACAGCTCTGATTTCATTGGCTTCTATTCTCTGGTGCTTGCCGCCCACTCCAACCACCACATATGTAATCAGAAATGGGCTTTTTCGTAGCTCTAATAACCGGCCGCTTCTTCGTTAATGGATGGATTGGAAAATCGCACTAAATCATCTGGCTTATCTGTAAGGTGGTGTTGTGACACCATTTATATATGGATTAGGTTCTTCTACGAGGATGGAAATGATAATATAGAAGGCAGAGTATGGTGGGAATCCCGCCAAAATACCACAGTTGTAATAACACAGAATATTTCGCTAATTAAGACTTACAAATGGGAATTTTAAAAAAAAAATAGTAAAGAAATCAGAAAAACAATGAAAAATAATAATAATGTTATATGAAAAAAAAAGAAATAGCTTAATGATCGCCATTTTTTTTTCTATTTTTATTCTTTAGGCAATTTATTTTTTCTCTCAAATTATCGCTTTACCGAGACACTTTATGAAACTAATAATTTCCAGTCGAAATTTCTAGTATATTATAATTTTTATAGATGCATCTAGAGATAGAGAGAATCTAAAGTAAGAAAGTAATGAACTGGTAGGGTCTGCCTTATCTAAAGAACCATAAAAGTTTTAAAATATCTTTCTAGTGGGGGTGGAGGTGAGGATTATTTGTAGATAAAGGCAAATTTTCCTTTTTTTTTTTTCATTACGGTTTGGATAGAATTAAGTCTTGTTGGAATAGTTCTCCTTTATCCCAGTTTCCGTTTGCATGCCATACCGATCTCAGGTGGCCATCACGATTTTCAGTATGAATAGCATTTTAGAAAAAGGACAATCTAGTGATTTTCTACTGCCTTCTATAAACCAGAGCACGATTTTCAAATCAACTACAAAGCTCTTGACCTAATATTTTTTTTTACGCATTTCAGCTACATAATTATAATATTAGAAGAGAGTCAGAAATAGACAGCAATTCATAAATGGCAACTTAAACTAATTCAGAATTCGCCGCTACAGTGGCTAATTACACAAAAACGGATATTCGGTATTATTGCTATCATATTAAAAAAAGATAAAGAACGACTGATATAAAACAAAAGACAAAAGTAAACTGACAAGTAACACTGTTTTAATCAAGAATCAAGAAACACAATGAACACGCACACATTATGCAAAGGATTCGCACCCCCGAGCTGTCATCGTGAATAGACAAGGGACGGACCGTTTCGTCCTTATTAGGACTCATCAGGCAGCCAAGGACGAAACGGTCTGTCCCGGTCTCTTCACGATGACAGCTCGGGGGTGCGAATCCTTTGCGTAATGTGTGCGTGTTCATTGTATTTCTTGATTAGTTCACTCCGCACGTTAAAGAACGTTTAATAATTTCTATTTACGGCATAGTTCTTATTTAATGCTTTTATTAAATTCCTTTTGTGCTTTGCGAGTTGCAGGCCAAGGAAATATTGTATTTTTTAATTTTATTAATTTTTGTTTTGGATTTCTTTGGGGGGAAGTCCCGTTTTTGGGAGCAAGAGCCGGGATGGTTAACCTCTCACACCTTCTGAGCTTGTTATCGGTGGAGTTTGGCTGGTTGATGAGTCCTAATAAGGACGAAACGGTCTGTCCAGTCTCTTCACGATGACAGCTCGGGGATGCGAATCCTTTGGGTAATGTGTGCGAGTTCATTGCATTTCTTGATTAGTTCACTCCACACGTTAAAGAACGTTTAATAAAATTGTTTTGCTTTGAACATGTGATTACTATCATTTACAATTTTTTTATAGCCTAATATTAAAATGACAGTGCACAATGTCAAAGTTTCACCGAAGGCTTAATTTTTATTTATTTATTTATTTATATAAATATAATGTAATTTATAATATATCTCAGCACAGTTCCGTTACGGAAGTGTCCCTATCAAAAGGTTCTGAAAATTGATTAAATGATTTTTTTATTTAAAAATAGAAACTTTAAATAATCCACAAACTTACAAGTTTATAAGTGCGGTTGCATCACAAAAAAAATAAAATAAATAAATAAAATAAAAATAGAGGAAAATAAATTAAATATACAAAATGATAACCAATTTAGTACAGTAAGTTATTCTAGAAAACAATAAACTAGAAATTAATCTCATTAAATAAATTTTATATATATATTACTAATATATAATGATACATTTTGAAAACATATTACATTTTTAAGAAAATAATCTCTTCATTTAATAATTTATATCGTTGTAAGATACTAATATAAACTTAAGGTTATTTTTATTTTCAATAAGCCTTTTTTTATGATTTTTTTGATAATATATTTTTTTTGATTTTTTAGAAAATTTATTTATATTTATATATTTATATTCATATTATTTATAATTGTTTCCATATTGAATTTAATACTTTTTTTTCCAAAACTACAAAAATTGGAGGGTACGATAATTTTATATAATTATAAGATGATAATTCTGCTTGCTATTATTTTTATATTTAATAGTTTTGTATGATTACAATAATTTACTAGTAAATTGTAATTTCTTTTATATCAATTATTCCAAACTTTTTATGGAAAAGATTAATTTAAGTATCTTAATTTGTAATTTTTTGAAATGATCAAAACTTATATTGTTTGTGTTGTCCCAAATATTAACCCCGTAATTTATAACAGTACCAACTAATGCGAGATATATGAGGACTTTTGTTAGTTGATATAATTTTTTAAATTATAGAGTTTAGGTTCTTGTGTTGCACAGTTACATAAGTATTCCAAGTAAAGAGTTGTTTATTATAATATCTATTTTTATTTAAATTTCGTTACAGCATTAATTTTAAGGCAAGAATTGCAATTTGTATTTTCAAATTATTTTTTGAATTCATATTTGTATTTTTTGTGTATAAATATGAATGAGAATGAAAATTCACCTTTGGCTGAAAATTTGTAATTTGTTTATTTCGGTCTTCTAAAAACAATTTTTGTTTTATCTTTTTTTATGGTGAGTTTGTTATCGTACATCCAGTTTTGAATATTTATTAAGTCTTTTGTACAACTTGTCGTGCATTGATAAGAATTTTGTTTAAATCATAGATTAAAAATATAGCAATCTTTGATTCACAGAAGTAATGAAGAAACATTATAAAGAAAATTGGGCCTAAGTTAGAGCCTTGAGGTACCTCAGAAGTTTTTTTTAATAATATTATTATTTATATTTATATATATATTTTAGAATATTATTATTTGAAGGATAGATCTACTATTATCCATTAATTCTAAGTTTTTTAATTCATGATTTATTAAGTCGAAGGATTTACTGAGATCTATTGTAGAAGTAAAATAAATATATTTTTGTCAAGTTTTTTTTTAATGTGATCACTTGAAAGTCTCTAATAATTTAATGCTGCTTTTTAGAAGTTTGATAGACATATTGGTTATATTTTATTATATTATATTTTTTCAAAAAAATTTTATTTGTGTTTTATCTTTCTATTATTTATTTATGCTAGACTATATTACTTTGGGAGATAATTTTCTAGTTCTAAGTAACTCTTATTTTATATATAGGTATAATTTTGGAGCTTTTTAATTGATTTGGATATATATTTATTTATTTATTTAAATTTATTAAATTAGTAATAAATTAGTTTACCTCTTTCTATGATATCGTTCATGTGATCTTTCAAGATCCACTGGTTTTTGTAATTTTGTATCTTTCATTTTTGTAAAATTTCTTAGATTTTCTGCAGTCTTACTAAATTTTAAATTTCTTTTGTTGTTGTTGATTAATTATTTTTGAATTATTATAATAAAAACAAAATAAAAAAAATCAGAAAAAGATTTGCACTCTTAGCTACCACGGATGGGAACCGGGGACAGCCGTTTCTGC
>JAFIDM010012231.1:81099321-81125149 GCA_023159025.1 Thereuonema tuberculata
TTGAAGTATCCGGGTACGGAAGGTACTACCGCCAATGGAAATAAAGTGAAAAAATATCTAGTAACAAAGAGAAATGAGTAGAACAGTTGGTCGCCTACAGTCAAGTTATTCAGAGGTAGTGTGGTGATAAGTGTCAATCAACCTATTTAATGACCTTGAAACATTTCCCAGGTACATTTTGTTATTTTCTTAATCAAATTCTATTGTATCAAAAGCTGATTTGTAAAATACATGACATTACTTACATTATAAACTTGTTTTAGCATAGTTTATTTATTGCTTAGAACCTCATGGTAATGGCGGCAACCGATCTTAATGTTTCTTACCAAAGGCTACCAAAAATAAAGGTCTAAATATGGGCTAGTACAGACCTTTTTATTTATTTGGAGCAAAAAAAAAAACAAAAAAACAATTGATCTATGATTTCTTCATTTCAGAATGCCCAGAAATTCTCCAAAACATTATTCGAAAGGATAAAAGAAAGTTTAAAAACTCAATCTACCTGAAGATGATAGCAGCCTAGAAATTCCACAAGGGGAACTTTGGGTCAAATGTATTCAGTGTTTTATATGGAGTTGTGAAGTTGCTGGAAAAAAACGTTTATATTTATGACTTTGGAAATAGACAATTAACATTTAATTAAATTATTTCAGCATTTTTCTACATTATTTTAAAACAAAATAGAGTATTGCAGTAAATTTTGTTGGTATCCCATATTTGGACCACAATTTCAAAAACCAGATTTCTGTAAATTTTAAAAAAAAAAAAAATTAAAGCAATTTTTTTTTTTATTTCAACTTTTTATCATAGTGTGAACAGTTTGATATTATGAAAACTGTTACAATTTAATTATATTAATTTTTTCTTGGAGAAATTCATAAAATAAAAGTGATAGCCCATATTTGGATCTTCTCCTCTAATTATTATATTTCACAGTATCTATATTTATATATTTTTTTTTATTTTCTTGTTTTGACAAGAAATTTTTGACAAGTTGTCCAAA
This sequence comes from Thereuonema tuberculata, assembly GCA_023159025.1. Taxonomy (NCBI): domain Eukaryota; kingdom Metazoa; phylum Arthropoda; class Chilopoda; order Scutigeromorpha; family Scutigeridae; genus Thereuonema; species Thereuonema tuberculata. The sequence goes on from JAFIDM010012231.1 coordinate 81,100,325, forward strand.
AATTTTTTGCATATTTTTTTTTTTTTCAATTTATCTTTGAGAGCAATTTTATAATTTTTTTTTTCATTTTTTTACCTTAAGATTTCTTATTAGATTGATCACTATTATTATTTATTTTCTATTGTAGTTGTGATCGAGTAAAGAGAATTAAATAGTAAGCAGAGATTATCTCTTTAAAAATGTAGGTTTGAAATTTTTGCTTTGGAATATTAATGAAAACTAGTTGCGACCCGTGAAATATTCACGGAAGTAAAACAAATTCCACATTTTTGAAAAACACAAGATTGAAAAAGATGTTCTAAGCTAATTGTTTTAGAAGCCATGACTTCCACAACAGCCCATACGTAATTTGAATATCGGCTTATTTGTTAAAATAATATTATAATATTGTTAAAATAAAAAAAAATAAAAAATTGATTTACCACTTTCGTAGTAGCGGTTTCTCATTATGAAATATAATGGCAACCTTCTGCCCTAAAAGAATAGGTTCGTCGAAATTGAGGCAATATTAACGGAAATAAAACAAATACCACATTTTTGAAATATCCTGAAATTTTTGAAAAACACAAGATTGAAAAAGATGTTCTAAGCTCATTTTTTAAAAGCCATGACTTCCGCGACAGCCCACATATAATTTGAATGACTAAGCCAAATTTTGTTAAAATAAAAGGAAATAAAAAATTGATTTACCAGTTTCAACAATAACCATAACAATAACGAATGTCCAACAGCCTATACCAATAATCCTGTCTGGGCAACAATGAGGACACGTGCATCGTCATTATCTCCTACTTGTTGAATATTGAAAGAGCGGCGACACAGCTGAAATTATGTAAAAACCGAGGTTTTACAAACTCTCTGATAAATTTTGACGCATGAACTTCATGCATTTCAGTGTAAACTTCATTTATGTGGGAAAGAAAATCTCAATACGGTGATAATAATTGTGTAATTGCAATTCGTTGTGGTGAAGTGGAGAAAATAGTAGAGACGCCATCTTTATACATGGGCGTGACGTCATGCCTGACGTTTTCCAACGCTGCACTGTGATTGGTTATTTCAAATTACAAATTTACAAAACTATAAATTTACAAAGATCGTACAACTTTCGCCTATTAATAGGATGATATGATCAATATTAGCTGAAGTTTCATCAATAAAGTTTCAATTATATCTTGGAATACCATATAAGCAATTTTTGAATGCAATATTACACAGCGTTAATCATCATTAACGCTGTGTAATATTAAAAACCTTTTTCTTAAATTACCTCAAAATAAATCATGATTAAAGGACCAAACACACAATATCATAAACAGAAAATACTTTATAAAATTAAGCATATTTACTTGTTTCGAGGGATACCCTCATCATCAAATAATGAAAGACACATCAAGTCTTATATGAGAAATATGAATAACAAACATAGGAACATCGTAAACTTTAATAATCAAACAACATGTATAAAAATAATAGTAAAAACATTACAATAATAATATTAATGTAGGTCATACTCTAATGCATTCAGTATTGAAACCTCATTATTATAACAATGATGCGTTCTGATAACTATCGATTCACAGAATTTTCTCAAATAATCATCCTTTTCTTGCGCGTAAACAAAGGAAATGATAACAAAGGGTACCCACAGCATCAAATGAAGTCATTTATGATTCTTCTGTTAATTTAATTTTATGAAGCTCATTCATAAAGCATATAATTATTGTTACTAATACAAAATCTAGATTTATATTCTAACTTGTTCAATTCATGTACTATTAATTTAGACAATTCCATAATTGATGTAATGCATCAAGCCACTATAGGACGTATTTTATAAAATCCTTGATCTTTGTCCTTATGTACCTTAGGTAAACCACGAAATTTAGGAAGTACCTTACGTTTATTAATCATTTCCACATATTCTTCACTAATAGAAGAGGCTGTTGCATTTATCTATGAATTGAATGTTAATAAAAACAAAAAAGATTTAATGAGATTGGATAATTTGTTAAGATTGATTAAAGTTTTAATTAGTTTACAATGGTTTAAATTTAATGAGAAGGTGTTTTCTCAATCAGATGGACTTTTTTATGGGTCTTCCATCTTCAGCTGTGCTGGCGGAGATTGTGATGCACCATATTGAAAAGCAATTGTGGGATTGTGATATTATTAGAAGTAACATCAAATATATGTGTCGTTATGTCGATAATACCTTTGTGATTATTAATAAAAATAAGGCAAATCTTCATTTTGTCTATTTTTTAATAGTATACGCCAAGATATTCAGTTTACCATGGAGAATGAAGTGGATAACAAAATTCCATTTCTGGATGTCTTAATTATCAGAAATAATAATAAATTTGAGACCACAGTTTTTAGGAAGGAATCTAGCGCGAATCTAACTTTGAACTTCTTGGCAGCAGGGCCATAAGGGTTTGCAGTAATGGAAGGTTGTTAATTATGAATTACAAAATATTCATAATATATATAGTAATAATAGGTATCCCATGAATTTAATCAATAAAACCATTAATAAGGTTTTACAGGATTCAAGGTGTCGTAAGAATGTGAATATTAATAAGAAGGATAAAACAGCTGAAGATATGTTTCTTTACCATATGATGAGGATTTGAATAATAGCCTAAACTTGGCAAGGTCAATATAAAGATTGCATATAAAGCTAATAATACATTGGGCAGACTTATTAATGTCAATAAAGAGAAAGTGGATAATTTGGATAACTTTTATGTTGTTTATGTATAGGTTGCGAAAATGGGGGTAAAGAATGTAGGTACGTGGGAGAGACTAAAAGAAGAATACGTACCCGAGTGAAGGAACATGATAGGGCAATAGACAAAGGAAATCTGAAGTATCTTACTGCTATTCATCAAAGAGATACGGGGCATAAAATTCTGACTACTAAACCTTTTCTTGTTTACGCGCAAGAAAAGGATGATTATTTGAGAAAATTCTGTGAATCGATAGTTATCAGAACGCATCATTGTTATTTACTATTAATTTATTTATTTATTTATTTATTTATTTATTTATTTATCTATTTATTTATTTTACTGAGGTCTTTCCTTTATTTGTAAAGCTAAATTTAAAAATGAAGAAATTTGTATTATTTAAAAATTTTAAATTTTTTAGTAATCTTAAAATTTACTATTATTTTATTTGACTATATTTTACTTTTTTTTAAGAAGAGAATTGAAAATTCTTTTTTAGTTTTCAATTGTCCGTAAAAAAAAAAAATGAAATGGATAAAAATTCATTTATTGCTATTTATTTACTTTTGCATTTTGATTAGGTGATTAGGAGTTTCAGTATAAGAATATAATCGGAGGAACAAACACAATCTTGGCTAGCCAAGGAGAGTTGGGGAACATCTGATCTAAGATACACCATGAGAAAATAATAGAGATGTCAGTGGTCAGGTGTTTCTTAAAACGAAGAAAGAAATATCTACGTATATCGTGGGAATCGAACATAGATCTAAAGCTTTGACCTGTCGGCTATGATTAGAAATCATTCTGGGGGATTATCTTTCCGATTCTATCTAAATTTAAATTTCATTCTGTTAAAAATTTTAAATAATTTCTGTTCCATTTAAAAGCTTTTAAAAAAAAACTTCCACAGAAATTAAAATTTTTGACAAAAACGAGAAATGAATGGGTATCATGATTCTTTTTTATCATTTTTGTCATTTTATTTATTGTGTCTGCCTAAGGTTAAACCACATAGACGTAATTTGATTGTTGAAAATTGAAATTGATTTATTGCAACGCTAGTATTTCCTAGAGTCGACAGTGTGGAGTTTGCGATTCGGGGACACCATGAATTGTGATCTAATGTGAAGTACTTCATCTTGGTGCACCTGTTGGGACTTGATACCCACTGATTACTCGCTTAGATTACTTCGTGGAGATCATTCTGTAGGTCCTGGCTTATCTCCCAGCACCGGTCTCGATGCAAGTAGTAGTTGGCTGCAGGTCCCATAAATCTTATGGGGGAGGGGGCTATCAATATGGGACCAGGCTAAAGTGGAGATCCTGTACACACATACACATACATTCACATACCCACACAATATTCACTTAAACGCATACCTCAAACACATACACTCAAACACACATATCACTTACAGACAACACATATTAGTAGTATAAACATACACATATTAGTGTAAACATACAACTGACTTACTTACAGTATATCGTGACTATGGAAAAAAGTAGATTTTACTTGTCATAGCGAATTTTTTATTCTACAAAGTTTCTTGATTTATAGAAATGCCAACAACAACAAAAAAAAGTAAGTTATCTTAGCAAAATCTAGTTGCTTTATATATACGAGCTTTATTAATTTTGTAATAGATATCATTATTTTTTTTTATTAAGCAATAGATGTTATTTTAAAGGAGTATATGAGAGTGATAAAATGAATATTGTCTAAGGTAAATTGTTTAAAAAAATGTTTTTTTTTTTTTTTTAATTTTTATTTTAATTGCAAATATTAAATATTGATTTCAATGGTTTAAGCAAATATTAATAATTGAAATTGTAAATTAATATTACTAACTTTTACTTTTTTTTTCTAATAATAATTATTGAAAGCTCAATCAGTAACATGTTTTTAACGTGAAACTTTCATAATAACTTCAGAATTTATTTCAAAACTTTCCTTCAATGGCTTTTTTTTTTTCATACGATTTAATGTTTAAGAATCTTGATAAGAAATAAATTCAACTATAAATTATAAACTCAGTGATTTGAGTATCAAATCGCCAAAGAAAATTCTTTCATCTTAAATGAAAGACTTTTCTTTGGACGATGTTTTTTTTTTTTGTTTTTTTTCATTTTAAATTTAAATTAAGAAATGAATCAAGATTTAAGAAAAAAAAATCAATTTTTTTTAAAGGAAATATATCAGATCTATGGTTTTTCTTAAACAAAAATTGAGTTTTTCTTACATCTTTTTTCGATTTTCTAAAACTATTGCATGAAGTTTAATAGCAAATTTCGGAGAAGTAATCAGGCAAACAATGATTTTCGTTTTACTCTTTTTTAATTGTTAAGCTTAAAGTTCTTATCTAATAAAAGTTGAAGACATCAGTTTTTAAATTTAAACTGCCTGTGATCGTGTGATTAAACTAATAGTATCTCTTTAAATATATATATATCTTTGAATATTATTCTTCTACAAGAAAAATATATGTATATAAATGTATGATATGCTTGTATTGTCTACATGAACTTAGAGTATACAGCTCGTAAAACTATACGTAAAAGAATCAAAAATATTCTTCGCAATACTTTTCTTATTTTTTATACTAAGTACACGCTCAGATTTCCTTCGCGTAGTGGATACTGAGCAAGTAAAACTCGGGGTTCATTTCGAAAACTGGAGGGGATGGAGACCAAAATAATTGTGCTTACATTTTAAGTTGAATCATAAATAAATAACATACCCAAATTTTAAACAAATCCATCTAGTCGTTTAACCAAAGCATTTGGGGAGTCGTTTTTGTAGGACTGGAAGGGTGGATGCCAAAATAAATAGGTTCTTGTTGTCAGTTGGATTATAAATCAGCTAAACAGCAAATTTTATGGATAAATTACGTAAAAGTTATATAACCAAATAGTGTTTTCAATTAATAATCATCATCATGAATTACCCATAAAATTTCACAAAAAACAACGAATCTTCTTTTGTCATTTTAATTCAATTGGTCTTCAGCTAATTTTCTTATGGTTTTTCGTAATTTTTGATTAGCATTTTACTCCTAAGCTACAATAACAGAACCATGTAGTCTTTTGTAAAGAGGTAGCTCATTCTGAATCATTTTCGAAATTTCTGCCAATTTAATTTGTGAGCAAAGCATGCAAACATCCAGTCCTATCTGTGCAAATTGAGATATTTAAATCAACAGCTTCTAGTGAAATGCACCAAAGCAACGTTCTTTATGTATTCATAGAAAACTCAAGAAAAACTGTATTGATTGTTGGATATACATTGCTGTTCAGTACAACCAAGAGAAAAAGAGTAATTAACCCCCTATTCAGTAAAATTCGCTTAAAATTCTATTAAGCAATTTTATTAAATCACAAATTACGAGTGTTATTTGACACCCAATGCCGTAATCATAAATTCTTTTTGGAGAATTCTTGCAAAAACTTGGTTCAAAAATGAAAATAGTAACTAAATCCATGAAAAAGCTTCGTATTAGATTAAAAATCATCATTTCCGAGCCGTGATCATGAGGAACGTAAACAGTCTTATGGTAAACTAAATTCTGTTAATAATGGGCAAAAAACTATTGACAACCTAGCCAAATATTTAATGCTAGGCAAATGTTTCCCGTATTTCAATATGCTGCTTGAATAGCTATTGTATTGATAATAGTTGATCTACAATATCATATTTGCAAGTTTGTATTTACAAATCTATCATTTCTATCTGTTATTTGAAAGACATCAAATAACGAACAAAAATAATTTGATAATCAGCTTTCAATTCTCATGAAATGCTGAAAAAGAAATCAAAGAAATAGCTCTGAAGAGAAATCTCCCGCTATGCTTTTGAATTTAATTTATTTCTTGCTCTTTTAAGCTTGCTTGATGGTGTTAAGTAATTAACGAGCAAGCCTAATGTAAACTATAAGTTTTTCTCATCGTTAATATTTTTTTTACTAATACCGGTAACTTTAATAAATTCCTTAATCCTTCTCTTAGATGTTCTTGGAAACCATTGGCAAAGTAAACTACTATGACTTGTTAAAAGATTGTTATAGAGTTAAAATGAATCTTTTCCTTCATTGAAAAGCTGTAAAGCAAATCTTGTTGCTAAGCCAATCTTATTAATCAGATTAACAGCTAAGTAGTTTTTTTTAATTAATTCTTTGTTCAATGTTAACAATTGCAATTCTAAGTCTTGTAAGAATATTTACATGTATAGGAAATTAAGTATCTTCTATGTAACTAAGAATTAGGTAGATTGATAGATAGCTATCAAAAATACTATTCTCATTTTCGATAGGAATACAAATCCATTTACAGTGGAACCCCGCCATTCGTCCACCTCGCTACTCGTACAACTCGTTATTCGTCCAACTTTTTCAAGTAAAATTGAACTCGCCATTCGTACGCTTGCTCGCGATTCGGACAGCGGGACCTTGTTACTGGCCGCGCCACGCGGTCGCTTCAGTTCAGTCTTGTACTAGCTTCCGTATGCTACGCATCATCCATGCAAGCTTCATGAAACTTTGTGCTATTTTATGTTATTTTTTGTTATTTTTATTAAAAATACTGCAGCCACGGATCCAAAAAAGATTACTGATTCAACCAAGCCTAAAAGAAAAGCAGTGAGAACGACAATTGAATTGAAAAAAGAACTCGTTGCGAAGTTTGAAAGTGGAACTCGTGTCTCTGACCTGGCAACTCAGTATGGAATGGCGAAATCAACCATATCGTCTATACTGAAAAAGAAAGACATAATAAGAGAGCAGGCCCGGATTTCCGGCTAGGCCTAGAAGACCCGGGTCTAGGGGCCCAGCCAGCCGAGGGGCCCCGCCGTATTGGATTTTTTTTGGTTGTTGAATTTTTGAGATTTCGTTTCTTTTTTTTGGTTGTAGATTTTCGGGATTGGGGGTGGGGCAAATATCAAGTGCCTAGGGGCCCTGGGTGTTTCAGTCCGGGGCTGGGGGGGGGGGGCAATGTAAGTGGGGCCTAGGGGGCAATGTAAGTGGGGCCTAGGGGCCTTGGGTCTTTAAATCCGGGCCTGTAAGAGAGGCCTATATATTTATTGTTTTCATAGTTTTTATGTATTTTACGCTTAAAATATTATTACAAAGATTTAAATAAGCAATGATCTCTGGATTCTGAAACGGATTAATCCAATTTACATTATATCTTATGTGAAAAAATGATTCGCCATTCGTACAAATCTCCATTCGAACTGCCTCCTCGAACGGATTGTATACGAATAGCGGGGTTCCATTGTATTTCATTTACCTATTGGCCCATTGGTAAATCCGAAAAATCTGAAGATATTTCTTCTAACATACCCAAGCAATAATTAATCATTATTAATTAATATGATGATAAAAATAAAAGCAATAGTTCTAGAAGAAATAAAAATAAAGACCCAGAGATTTATACGGGTGTTTCACAATGATGGAAACACATTCGTATTCTTATGAAGTAACCACGAAACTACAATGCAGTAATTGGAAGGAAAAAAATCGAAAATTTAAGTAGAAACTGGACATGGTTTCCTGTTTATAGATTAGCAAAGACATTATTGCAAAAAAATTACTTCATTTTTCATGCTTTTTAAAACAAACTAAAAGCCTGTAATAATGGTGCAGAAAGAATAGCGTATAGTTTACTTCACAAGTTAAAAGAACCAAATCTGCCACTGTTCCACGATAATTGAATATAAGATTGTACAACTTAGAGATTATGGTTATCCACAGACAGGGTCTTGGTGGATAGAAATGGTTATATCTATCATCTTGATGAGTGCCTTAAGATACCACTTAATCTTTTGGCTTTTTTTTTATCGCTGTATTTAAAATCTATAATATTCTTTTCTTTGTCCTGAAATCGATTTGTTTCTATAGAAAATTTAATAGATTGTTAAAATTCTTGTAGTGGCTTTCCTCTGGTAGATGATGTCCATCGCAACAATGGTAACAAATGCTAAAAAAAGTACTGATACATGGAACACAGAAAATAGAAAAAAAAAAACAAACAAACTCTAAGCCAGCATCAGGCATCCAAAGAACAAATATGGAAGCATAGTATCCGAACAATGGTCTAGAATATGTGGCCATTTAACGATAAAAATAATAAAAAAAGATATGCCATTGCAGTAATCTATAATTAATTCTAGGCATCAAATAATTTGTGCAATTACAAATTTGAACTACATTCTGTTCCATTCAAACAATAAAGATTAATAAAGTAGTAATTTCCTTTTCAATTCATCGTGATTCGATTTTATGTGAATAAAAATCAATGAAGAAATCTGATAAACTGCGGGGTTTCTGCAAATTTAAAACTGCGTCGTGAAGGGAAAAACGTTAAGAAGAAAAGGGTTAGAGTCTTAATGAAATTTTAAATTATATCGTTGCCAATAAATATTCTCGTTCGGAATAACAGATAGGTTCTGTATACTTCAAAATGTTTTACCTTTCAATAATTAATTTGAAGATTCTGTAAATGCCACATTATGCTATCAATAAGAATCTCGTTAAAATACTGCATGCTTCGTTGCATTAATTCATTAACTACATTATGCAATTTTGAATTTTAATGTTAAGCTGAATTTAATGCTTGAAGCCATTACATTGGAATGATATAAATGGGCTTCGATATCTTCTGCAATGAAATGATGAGTAGATTAAAAACATGTAATGAAAAAGAAATTCGGCGATTAAAGTGTTTTTGCGGTGGTTACTGGCAGAAATGGACTTGTTGATTACGGCAGTTGAAAACAAGGTGGGCAGTTAGTTGGGGAAAACAAAATAAAAAAAAAAAGAAATAAATTCATCCGGCCATTAATCGCTTTCTGACCAGTGACAAGGAAGATATATGGGCGGGAGGGGCTTCAATATGAGCGACTCAGTGTTGTGTGGACCTGTACACAGGTCGATGGGTCCCAAGCAGCCAGCAATTATGCAGAATTATCGGGATTTATATCATCTCCCATTTCTTCACGATCTTTTCCGGCTAATTTTTTTTCGGTAAGATTATTTTCTACAGACTCCTCTTGGAACCCCACAAAAAGATTTATACCAGAGTCCGGTAGGTTTTCAGAAAAACGTAGATCGCTATTAAAGTGTGGAGAGTGTGTGCTTATTAGAGAACATTAGAATGGTGTTCTTCTAGGGTTTTTTTTTGCCCCCGCCAACATCTTGTCGGCAATTGTACCTGTCCCTGACAAGTGAGATACATGGGTAGGAGGGGAAGAGGGGGGACTCTATAACGGCCTTTTTTATGGCTTTCCGGCGCAGATATTTGGCATAGCCCGCGGAGATAATATTCGCGCATCGGGTTCAACTGCTGCTAGTGGTACAAATTTTTCGTCTTGCAAAGGAAATAACAGCTTCGTAAAGGTAACAAAGCCAATTGCCATTCATTAAAATAATGACCTGTTGTTCTTTCCGAATCCGAGTCCTTTTTTCTATCGTTTCTTTTGGTCTTTCTTTCCACAACTGCGACAATAGTTGTCTCCAGATATGTCCAGGTGAAGTGGTGAAATTCAGCCGAAAGAAATGTTCTCAAAGATCGCCTTAATTAATGGCAGAGAAATCCAGCTGCTATGATCTTGAAGAGAAATTTAAGGAAGATACAGCAAGGAAATTTCTGAATTTTTCCAAATCTAAAATAATGTAATTAACTCTTTATTTCAAGAAGTCAAACCATATGTCGAGCAACTTTTATCTTTACTAGAAAAAAAAAATATCAAAATTGTTCAAAATAATTAGAGAATTTCGATATAAGTGTAGATGATGTTGAGAAATAAATTCACTAGGAACACATTTCTTCTGTTATTATTATTATTATTATTTAAGAATCCATAATGAAATTCAATTTATCCATCCAAAAATATAAAATGTTTAAAGTGAACATCACCAGTTATTCATACTATAAATATTAATATCTTCCAAATTATTTCATTTTAATAAACTTTTGTTGATAAATAGGTTAATCCTAAATAAGATCCTTTTACATAATTCAGATAATTTATTATGTTAATTTGCTCTTCAGCACTAATTTTGATTGTTTATTATGTACTATAAGTTACTATAAATCAACAAGTTATGTAATGATTTATATGTAAATTTCAATTTCATTTTATTTCACTTATTTGCTTTTACAATAAAATTTTTTAACGTTATTTTTCAGTCATATTTTTAATTAATGATGAAATAATAACAGTAATAACAGAGAAAGAAATGAATTAATAATTATATCTAATTACTTCCACTATCACCATATTAAAACTCAAATGAAAACTTGTTCTTTATTCAATTAATGAATTTAAATAATTTAATTATAATAATTAATATATTATTTTACATATATATCTCACCCATGTATTTAGTAATTATGGATTCAATTTACATCTGCTGTAAAAAATTGCTAAATATTCAATCGTTGTTAAATGTCAATGACAGTCTTTAAACTTTAAAACGTCAATTTAAATTTCTCAACATCTTATGTATTTAAATCAATCGTTAGTTGATAGGAATTTGTTATTTTCTAATGAGACTTTACTATTTATTTAACTTTGAAATAAAATTATTCACAAAAAAAACTCTCTTTAAATTTCAATGGATATTCAACTCAGTCTACATACTCTAAAATTTTATTAAACTATCAGTAAAAAAGTATAAATAGATCGAAAATGGAATCTGACTTAATCTCGATTTACTTTGTCTGCAATTTTAAGCACATTCCAACGAAAACAAGGAATTTTGATAGAAAAAAAAAAACAACACAACTTTATAATTAAGAGTATTGTAATAGTAGGACATTGATTATGAAAGCTACCAAAAGAATTAAAAAAGAAGCTAAAATTAAGAAGCGACCATCGTAGAGCGAAGAAATTTTTAAAGGTACATCCGATCTTCTACCAATAAGCTTATTATACTTAACAGTTCATTCAATAACTTCAAAAATATGAAATCCGAACATTTAGATTTGTGCAATTTTTTTTAAGAAAATAGTTCTGCTTTTCAAAGCTAATTACTATCTGATGGAGAAGGGCGATATTACTGTTATCTCTTAGAAAAATAAATTAAGTTTTATTTTTTTTATTTTTTTTTTATATATACACACGTTGCTCTTTTGCTGAAGATACCACTAAAAATATCTCAATTTTAATTTCCTGACTGAAAATTTTTGATTTTTTAACATTTCTTCCTAGAATTCCAGTAGTTTAATCTAGTTAACACAGAAGAATTTTGTTACATTATAAAAGTTTTATCTATCAAATACGATAATTGTTTAAAATGACCAAAAAAATAAAAAAGGTTAAATTTCATTTTTGAAAAAAAGACTTAACATTTTTAAAAAAACAAAGTATTGAACACACGAGAAATATTAGGAAGATTATATAGGAAATGTTCTAAGAAATGTTCTTTCTTATGTTCCTTCTTCTAGTTTTAAATTACCATTCTAGTTTTATAATAAACTTGAAAATTTTGAGTAAAAATAAATAAACTTGAAAATTTTGAGTAAAAATAAATAAACTTGAAAAAAAGGCACTTTAATACTAAAGGAACTTTAATACTAAATTCTTGTTTCATTTATTATCCTTTGGCTCAGATATTGATTGACGTTATGTTCCTAATGACTGTCTCAAATGTAATTATACTGACATCCTAAGAGACACATCTACTTGCACATCTCTTTTGAGGTATTCACACCTGTCCAAATGTGCTCCTTCACAATTTTAAAATTATCAAAATAAATTACAGTAAACTTAATTTTCTTTTAATAATTGAACAATACTTAAAAAATGTAATTCTGAACAGTAAATTGAGTTTTACACTTGTAATTGATTTTATATAATTGTTTTTATAAGCAATTAGTAATTCTAACTTATAGTCAAGTTATTTCATACATTAAATGAATCTTTAATTATGTAAAATATTTTTTATTGTCTAAACAAGAAAAAAAAAAAAGAAAAAAAGAAGAAGAACAACAACAAAGACTTAGGTACATGTGTTGTTGTTGTTGTTTTCTAAACTTGAAAACCAATTATTTAATTAAATTTGTAGCCAAAAATCTAATCTTGAAATTACAGTCTTTGAAACTTAAAATTATAAATTTGCATTTTATTGTTTTGTAATTCTGTTATGCAATGTGAATTATATTATCAGCAACTATTTTGAAATGTAATTTATAAAATAGAATGACTTCAACCTTGCTTAATTGTAAAGAAGTTTTATTTTTCTAAAAAAAACCCAAGTCATCTGTATACGAATATTGCACTTTAATGTGATGAGTTGCTTCGTGACACAAGCAATGAATAGATAAGATTGGATTAACTGTCGATAGGTGATGGATTACTCATCGCTTTTTGTTCATCACTGAATCATACTAGTTATTTTTCTTTTTTGAATGGTTTAAAGAATAAATTTTAAAATAGTTCGCTGAAAATGACGACCAATTAAGGATATTTAAATCAGTGACTCTTTCACAAAACGAAAATTTGAATCTTTTATTGAAATATTTATAATATTAAATATTGTAGAAGATGATAACTTAATAGTAAAAACCCAAACTATTAAGGCAGGGTTTTTTGTATAAAGAAATTAGCCTTATTAATGTAAGTTATAGAATTTACTGTAAATTTAATACGTTATTTCGAATTAAGTTATCAGCTAACTTATTATTTGTTAACTTAATAAGTTAACACATCCCTCAGGATTATCCAGACAAAAGTCTAAATTTCAAGCACAATGTAATGAAACCTTCTTCATTTAAACCTTCCTTTTTATAATTGCGGACATGAAATTGTTATTACTGCTGCCCCATTTTAATTATAATTTATATTAAATTGCCTCAACTTACAACTGAAAATTTCTATTCAGTGTTAAGTCCGTTACAAAAAATTCACGGAGACAATAAATTTTGTTTTTTGTTATTACGATAATTAAAATTCTTATATTGATGTAAGAAAGTAATTATGAATTAAAAGTAAAGATGAGACCATTTACTGTACTTTTATATTCATTGTAATAGATTTTATTGTATTTAAAATGTTTTGTGAAATTATTCTCCTAGTATACCATAGTCGAAAGACGAAAGTCTATAAGGAAAAATTTTTCCTTAATTTAGTCTATAAGGAAAAATTGCCTACTTTTTATGGAATAAAGCAATGCTTAAATAAAATTCCGTTGTTTTATTAAAGAAAGTAGTAGTTTTTCAGTCAGAAGCATTCTTTTTTCTGTTAAATACGATAGTTGTACATCTATATTTTCGAATGTCTTGAATGGGCCAATTCATAACAGATATGAGACAGTTACTATACAGTGGAAAATAAAATATGCCAACTGCAAGACATTATTTTAACACCTACCCACCCATAACAGTCATCTCGGCATCTGCTTGTCATATTTTACGGGATTACCAACGTGCTTTCTAATTCATGTGTGTATGGTATCCTATGCAACCGGATATTCCCACTTTCCCGAGTGCTGACAAGGACGAATTGTGTCATACACTGAATTCCGAAACACCAAAACCATTTTTGAGAACCAAAACAGCACAATTTATCGGTTGTATTGGTTTAATGTTACTATACTGCAGTTGGCGCCATTTTTAGTAGCTAACAGTGCCGTAGATTAAAAGCCTTGTGACACTAATTTCCCCTATTGGTTACTTCTTAATAGCAAAAACCCAACTTATTTTTTTTACTTTTTGGCCGAAGCATTCATTAAAGTCTGTCCCAACTGTTTATATAATTAAAATAAATTTATTTTCATTCTCACTGAAGATTCAAATAACTTTTTTTTATTAAGAGCCTCATAACAAGAAATAACAAACACATATATCTTAAGTACTTCGTCTATTGTAGAGTCAGAGTAAACTTCAGAAAAAAGTATTTCTAATGAGTTAAACTTTTGTTTATCTGATCTTGAAAAAAAATATGTTTCTTCAAATTGAAAATAGCAAAAAAAGATTGTGTAATTTGAAAAACGATCTTTTGTAGGAATAGAAGATGTTTAATGTATCACAAAAAATAAAAGAAACTTAGCAAAATTCAAACTTAAAAATTAAGATAAGGGAATGTATATAAATAAAATATTGAAATGTACAGCCTCAATTTGCAAATCCAAATTTGAATTAATTACTCAATATTATAGCAACATAATAAAAAGAAAACATAATGAGATAGCCATAAGATATTTCAAAATTAATAAAGATGCTTCACTTCTTCTTCTAAAGCACTGGACTTTTTTACTAATTTTTATAATTTGTAATTAAAAACTATATAAAATATTACATAGCCATTTAAGAAGTAGAGATTAATAAAATGTATATTTATAAAAGCATGTTTTCAACGTTTATAAATGTTTATTTTTTCATTAAAAAGTTAATGACAGTAAATGACTTTAACTTATGACAGTCATATAGAAGACTATAACCTTATTTTCTTAAGAAAATAAAATGCTTAATTAAATTTTTAATTCTCTTCTAAGAGAATTTGAACAAAGCAACTGAGAAGAAAAAAAAAGAAACATCGAAAATATTATTATTATCACTCTTACAAACTGATGTATTTCAGTTATAATCAACGCATCAAGATTAATATTTCTTTAGCAACTTCATAAATAATATACTAAAAGAATGATAAAAATTATTTTAAAGAAGTGAATTTAATACAAATAACATATTAAATATGTTAGTACTATTAAATTAAGTAAATTTATCTAAATTTAATAAAAAAGTAATTTTAATTAAATTTAATGTCACGTACTGTCTATTATTTACGTATGAACAGATAATAACTACGCAATATTTATGCTGTAGATAAATAATAATAAGAAATTAAGAGTTTGCTTTGATTTATGACAATACTTAAGATGTTATTAATAAAATTATCTGATAATCGACTGCTAATTATTCTCAATTGGCGGTCCTGGAATTCAATAATGACTGCAACTTAGGCCATTAGTAACCAAATAAATCCAGTTTTTTTTTCCCCTATACCGTTCTTTCATTTAAATTAAAACATATAAGGCTCCACGAAGCTACATTTTACAAAAATTAACTCGATCTTCTATCAGTAAAGGTCTCCGATATTAGTATTATTCATATAATTGACTGATTTGTTCAATCCTCGTAACATTACAGTTTTATATATGTTTATTCGCTGTTATGATAAGTAATGGAATCAAAGACTGTGGTTACTCCATTAGCAGAGAATTAATAATAGTCCAGTGACGAACTATCGGACCTCAAGTTCTCCACCCACACCCCCCCAAAAAATATTTAATATGACATAAAATCTTTTCAGAAAGGTTAGCTAAGGAAAGCAATTTACCTTCACATTTTTTTGAAGCAAAATAAAAATAACAGCGTAGTCCAAAAATACAGTACTTAAAAAGAGCAATAGTTAAAATTTTCAAAAAAATCTAAAATACGTCTGCTAATGACATAAATTATCAAATTTAATGACGCTTAAATTTTTGTTATTTTTAATTGAGCAATTTCTTACAATGTTTCAGATTTTTAAAATCTAAGTACGAAGTAATCTTCTTTGTCTAAGAAACTGCGTGATTTCTAATAGTTGTATGATTTCACTTTTTCTCTTAGCTTAAAATGATGTATTATATTATTAGGTATTTTAGAAATACCTATTAGGACTGATGCACATTAAAAAAAAAAAAAATATTATCCATAAAACAATTCTTACCAAAAAACAAAAACAAAAAACTGTTAAAATACTATGTCCACAGTAAAAGAGGCCTCAGTTAAAAGGAATATATGAAAGGAAAAATTAATTTATTCATTCTGAATTACAAAACCGATTTTAAGTACAATATGAAATAAGTTACAATAGTTCAATTAACGCTGAAAATCAGTTTCCAGAATTTCTTCGAGTCATATTGAGAAAAGTAAGAAATTTCCAATTTCATTGATGAGTTTTATTTGATTTTTGGAATTTTTTTAATTGTATTGTTGTTCTCTGTCCATTGTAAAAAATGTTCTAAATAGCAATATTGTAAATGTTTTTAATTTTAGATTAATTACTTAACGTCTAGGATTCTACTAATCTTTAAGAATTGCTCTTTGGTATCCTACAATTTCTTTGTATTTGTTGTATTTGTTTCTGTTCATTATTAATTGGTTGTATTTTAATAACTAATTTCGCTTTTTCCCTTCTTTTTCTTTACATTTCATTTTTAAGAATTTTTTAAATTTTTATTTAATTAAATAATAAATTAACTAAATAAAATTAAATAAATAAATTAAAATTACTCATTTAATCATTTTTCTTTAATTTATTATAATTTAATCATAAATGTAAATAAGCATATCTAAGTAAGCATCTGATGATGAAAAAATAATTGTTACCCAACAAGACTTTGCAATAAAATTGAAATAAATAAATAAATATTATTATTATTATTATTAATATTATTATTATGTTACTTTTTTTGTAAATTACTCAGTAACTCTGTTTGTCTCTCTTAAGTTTCTAAAATTCCTAAAAATTAATTTTTTTGAACAAATATTATAATTAAAAATGCGAATGCAATTCAGAAGCTTTAACAAGAAACCTTTTTCGCTCTAAATTCTCTCTGGAGGTCTAAAAGTAGGATTTTAGACTTACATCGGTACTTTGAATTATTGGTTAAACTCTGGACATTTAGTGCTTTCAGTGGATTGTTTATTAAGGCCGCCTGTGTTGTATCGCGACTTCTACGATAGAAAAAATTTCACGTAAATGTTAGAGGAACTCTAACTTATCTCTTTAACTGTCTCTCGCGGGAAGGACACGAGCATGGCTTCAGTTCTGGCCAAGACGTGTGAAAGGAACACTTCGAGATAGTGTATGACCATTCATCAAGTCAGTCAGTCAGTGAGCCACCTTCTCTGAAACCTAAAAATCGTAACATTCTGCGTGTTTCTTTGTAGTAAATTAAAGGAAAATATTAAATTTTATTGTGTTAGTTACTATTTCAGTAAAGTTAAGAAATCCTTAAAAATCAAATATAAAGAAAACATAAAAATTCTGCTGTACATAAATAAAAAACAAGTTAAGAAAACTATAAAAAAATATGCGAGTATGAAAGGCAGTTAAAAATCCTAAATAATGATGATATTAGTAATGTGTAAGTAGGTATTTAGGTAATTAGGTATTTCTTTTATAAATAAAAATATTTTCTAATATCTTAATACATAAAGCAATTACGTATTATTGTAATTATGTTTTAAATAACTGTTTTAAATAAATATAATTTATGTTTTAAATAGTATCAATTTAATTCGCAAGATTAATTATCTTACATTGTGTTTCATAGACTGTCTAATCCGATAATGAAAGACTTCAAAATATTACAAAACATCAGACAGTAAGAATCAGTTGTCGTCTTCAAAAACGATAGCTTTAGCATACAGTAGAAGTCAGTTATCCCAAAATTGTAACCCAAGTGTTTCTAATCCTTTCAATTTAAGATTGAATATTTAACAGTTTTTTTTTCTTAATTTATTTAAAGGATATTCTAAAGAATGTTGATATTATTGATTGATTGCATTAAGAGATGTACAAACAGTATGCAAGAATTGGTCTTTAATACTTTATAGTAGATCTTAGATTGCTGAAACATGCCGACAAAAGTTATTTATTCTTGTGCTGCCCTTGTTTCTTATTTTGTTTTATTAAAAAAAAGTTAAGCACATTTGGAAATTGGTGATTGTTATTTCTGACATGTTGTTATTCAAATTTGAAATGGCGAAATCTATCGTTTTAAATATATCCACTAGATATTTTTAGAATTATCAGCTAATGCCAAAATGTACAGTATATATGGGAGGTGGGAGGATGTTTAACATAGCTTATGTAAAGAATAACGACATGTGATAACAAATTTAGAAAGAAATGATGAAAATCTGATTATATGAATATTAGAAATCTGTAATTGAATGTAATTTGTACAGTATTTGTACAGTATAGTACTAAATAATTAGTAATGGCAAATTGGGCCAAGGTTGAACGCATGAGTAAAGTTTACTCATCCGAAATATATTTCCAACTATTCAAGAGTCAATTAGAAAAAACAAAAAACCACTGCAAGCAATTCTGACTTTTTTTTCTCATTCTTTTACCCTTTTTTTTATCTTTTACACTTCCGGGATAATTTCGTGTATATTTCGTTCTTGTGTAGCCTAAATGTGGAAGTGTTGTCCAGAAAACGATAATTGATTGAAATACATGAAGGTTATTTTTTAAATTCAAGTACTACGGAAAACAATGATATTAATTTTCTTAGGAGTATACAGAAGGGCCACTAAAAAAACCAATTGAACAATTTAGGCAAAAGAAATCCTATCAAACTTTATTTTTCTCGCGCCAAAAGAATTTGCCTAAACTCTTGAAGGCAATGAAAAAACGGCAGTTAAGTCAAATATCACCAATGAATATCTTTCCGTAAGTCGTATGAATTAATATTACCTTGGCTGTGAATTAATAGCAATCTTAGAAAGGTTAGATAAAATGACATTCAGCTTAAATGAAAAATACAGACAAGAAAACATCGGTTTTTAATACAAGAAATAAGAAAGTATACAAAGACGTTGTAAAACGATATTAATACTTCGACATTATTAAGTTTCATGATCAGTAATAGTAACCTTAAAAAAAAATATAGAATTTCATGCTCTTAAAAAATATAGAACCGGGAATTTAATACCCAATATTTGTTCTACCTTTAAGATGAATTGTTTAGGTAAGAGTTTAATGCATCTAAGATTCTGTTTGTTTTCGTCTAACTGGCGGAAGTTTCGATCCTCATAGTTTAAAAGGAAAACTATTTTATTACAACTACTTTTACGTCATTTAATTAATGGGAATGAATCATAACACGCCAGGAATTACATCTGAGTTACCAACGATATCTTTTTTTTTTAGGAAATGATATGAAATGATTTAATGATATTCATAAATGATAAAAGATGTAATTTCTTAATCTTAACTATTTTTGAAAATAGCAAAAAAGAAGGCACAATGCAAATAACAAGAGAGGAAAGGATTCGCACCCTGAGTTCGCCACCGGGAAGAGACTGGGACGGGCTATTTTCATTGATTCATCGGGCACGTATAACCCCTTTTTCTTTAATGAATTTATGGCATATTTCTATTTTAAATGCCTTTATTAAATTCCTCTCGTGCCTAGCCATGTGCAGGCCAAGGAATAATTGTATCCTTGATTGATACTAATTAATTGTTAGGATTCCTAAGAGGGGAGATCCCACACTCGGGAGCGAGAACTGGGATTACGGCCCCAACGCACCTTTCTGAGTCCGTCACCGAGGAAGTTTGGCTGGCTGATGAGTCCTAAAAAGGACGAAACGGCCCGTCCCAGTCTCTTCCCGGTGGCGAACTCAGGGTGCGAATCCTTTCCTCTCTTGTTATTTGCATTGTGCCTTCTTTTTTGCTATTTTCATTGATTCATCGGGCACGTATAACCCCTTTTTCTTAACTATTTTTAAAATTAAAAAAAAAAAAAAAAAATTTTTAACATCAAAGATGTTAAATTTTTTTTTTAGAAATCAAAGAGAATTTTTAAGGGAAGCAAATTAATTTTCATTTATATTGTATGTATATTCATACATAATATATTGCAGTAGAAGAAAAATGAAGAGTTCCAGTCAAATTATATGCAACATAATTTTAATATATGGACAATTTGTAATCACAACAAATAATCATATTCACATACAAATACTAAAAAACACATTTAATTAAAAGGCACAATCGATTTCGGTCAGCCACTCGCTGCCTTTTTCAAGAGGCACTTGAAAAGGCAGTGTGTGGCTGACAGAAATTGATTGTGCCTTTTAATTAAATAGATTTTTTAGTATTTGTGTGTGAGTATTATTATTTGTTATTTCTTTCAAATAGCATTTATTGCTTATTGTTACTCTGAGGATAGTATTTTAATTGGTAGGTTTCTGGAATTAATAAGTAAAATTAATAGAATATATATAATACATTTTAAGTTATGAAGAGACTTACAAAATTGGAACTTTTTTTTTAACGAGTTTAAAGATTATTTATTTCAATTTCAGTATTTGTTTTGTTGCTTTATTTATTTATTTTTTTCAGTAAAATTAAAAAAAAAAAAAAAACACTCAAAATTTACAACAAAAAAAAAGCGGTGAACAAAAGTTTTGTTTCAGAAAAGAAAAGAGTTCGTATTTTCTATTTCTTCCTTCCTAGGAGTAAAACCGTCGAGGTACATTTGTACTATTCGAATATTTGTTACTACTGTTGTAATAATGATTATGAATAACAGTGCAAGATTATAGTAACAGTAATAATTGTACTGGCAGTGTATTTATATTGACTCAGTAATAATTATGTTGATGAATAACAATTAAGGTTTACAACATACTTCTTCCAAATTTGCGTTTTAAATAAATGTATAAAAGTTATATTTTATTACATTTATTTGTGTTGAGTATGTTGATGCTTAATAATAATTAAGGTTTCCGGAAAGGAGCTGAATTAAAAAAAAAAAAATATTCTTGCTGTAATTAAGTCTTCAAGTTTCCATATCAAGCTTTGCTATTATGTGTCTTGGTTTTGGAGTTAAGATATTAACAGTACCAAACAGGAAAAATATAATGGACCAAGTCTCTTTTATCTGCATGATCAAAGATTTTAAATAATAATAAAAAATATACTCCGTATTATTATTTTAAAAATGCATTTTCGATTTAAGGCTCTAAAGAAGCGTAATCTGACTCCAGTTCTTATTGCTTTACTTATTTTAATTTAGCCCTCGAAAATATTGATTAGTTTCAGCGGGAAAGGGAATTAAATGCACTTAGTTATAAAATAAGAAGGCCTTCAGAGAAGTGCTGGTGCGGCTTTGTTCAGTTAGCGGATAGAAAGAAGAAGAATTAAGTTAGAGCCGGAAATGAAATACAAATCCCAGTTGCCAAACTACGGAGAAACCGCTCTACCACACCTGAAGGATGAGTTCTCTGAGTTTATTACCACACTTTAACTAAATAGTCTTTCTACGTTTATTGAAATTGATGCTATTTTATCGGAATAAAAGTTCGTTTGTTTGATTAATGTCTAATCTCATAATCTTAATGTAATACTTCAACATCGTATTTCAGCAATTTCAAACGTTTAAATTACGTTTTTTCTTCAGTTTCCATTAAACTTCTTGATACTTTCATTACACTGACAGTTTTTAGAATGTTTTTTTTGCAGTGAACTATACACTTGTTTCAATATTATTATCTACTCACAACTGTGATACGTTGAAATAGATATATAGATATAGAAATTGGAGTAGGGATGCTGCATCCCTTCTCAAGTTTAAGGGGGAGGGGGGGGGGGGGGTGTACCGTAATTTTTTTTAATCTTGCAAGTAAGGGGTTATTCGTATATTTCATATCTTTTCTATCTCTTCCTCGAATCTTCTTGCTCAGATTTAAATTAATACGAATGCCAAGCGAATACAATTTCTCTGCTTTCTCGAACATTCCAAGGCTATTTCTCAAGTTTCCATGTTGACGCACCGGATGCCCCTTCCACTTCTGTCTTGTCAACTCGAGGATGTTTTGATTTAAGCTAGCCGTGCACATAACTCCTACTGCTGATTATACAGTTCGACAACTGTGCCGATATTAAAAGCAAAGATACGTATGAAGCATTATTGTAGTCTTATTGTCCTCAAGTGCAAATTGTTTTTAAATGATAATTACTTTTTATCTGTAATTCTTAAAAAGATTCAAAAAATTTTCTTAAATATTAAGATTGTTGTATAGTCAGCATCATATAAATTTAGGTTCTCTATAGCTGAAGTAATAAAAATTACAACAATGAATGCAAGTTCATCTTTACTTGGATGTAATTAAGCAATGCTCTATTTAATTGGAGTTAATTAAAGTTCATTGTTGTTTTACTCCATTTCCTATTAAGTTGTAACTACTATCTTTCTGAGTAATGATATGGCTACCAATAAAAGAACTTAATTTTCCTCATTGCTAGCAATATCAATTAAGGCATGAGCTAATCTTCAATCTCCAAAAGTGTTAATTCTACCATATTTTTGGAGGTATCGATTTTATAATATTTTTTTCTTACAAAAAAATACTGTAAAGCATTTTTTTATATGTGTAGTAAATAATTAAGGGAATGGATGCAAGAAAGTTTTTGAAATTTTCTTTAAAAGAGTTCTAAGGAAACTTTGAAGAAGCTTTGAAGAAAGTTATAAAGAACTTGGACTCTTAACAAAAATTCGACATATCCAATTAATCAAAAGGTTGAAGAGTTCCGGAAA
This sequence comes from Thereuonema tuberculata, assembly GCA_023159025.1. Taxonomy (NCBI): domain Eukaryota; kingdom Metazoa; phylum Arthropoda; class Chilopoda; order Scutigeromorpha; family Scutigeridae; genus Thereuonema; species Thereuonema tuberculata. The sequence goes on from JAFIDM010012231.1 coordinate 81,123,378, forward strand.
ATGACTTCCAAATTTTCAAATAAAATAAATTCTATAACATCAATATCTGTTCGCTTGGTCGCTTCCCTGGCCAATTCAAATTTATTTTTTTCATGATTTAATCAAAAGATTAGGTCTTAAATGATAATGAATTAGCCATTCCCATAACGTTTTGATAGTCCACGATTCTCAATATCGTTATAGAGATGATTTTGAGAATGTTATTTGATCACGAATAGGAATAAAAACGAATAAAATCGACGCAGTTCAAAAATGAGATTTCCCCAAAAATACACATTTCAAATTTCTCTTACTATGTAAAATTGATACAAAAAAAAAATGTCTGGTGAAAATAAGGGGGAACATTTAAGCTTGACAATAAACGTTAAACAAATAGTTTACATTACTCTTAAAAAAAAAAAAATCGCAATATATATATATATATACAGGGGGTGATTCAAAATTCAAATTCAAACTTTAAAGATACGCCAGGAATACAAAACAAACCATATTCATAGTGGGACGTATGTTCGCAAAATTGTTTGGCAGCACATTAGTTGGGCAGTGTGAGACATCGTCATTTGAGATGTTGACTTTGTACGTTGAGTAGGATGTATCGCTTCACCAATGCTGAGAGGGAAGATATGCACCTAGCTTATAGGGACAGCGAACGGAAACGGACGAGCCGCTGTACGATTGTATCGTAGAACGGTTCCCCAACAGACATGTGGCCAATCATCAAACTTTTGCGCTTTTGCACCAGAGATTGTTTGTTTTTGTATTCCTGATCAACCTTTAAAGTTTGTACAGGGAATTTTGAATCATCATATATATACCGTATTGTCCGGCGTATAAGACGACTTTTTAAACCAGGAAAATCTTCTCAACAGTCGGGAGTCGTCTTATACGCCGGGTGCTGAAACTTCAGAGCCGGACTGGAGAATCTGCGATCGCCGTATATGGCGCGGGAGCTCAAAAACGGCCGCGGCCGCATCCCCGCCGTATGCGGCAACCGTATGAAAGCAGCAAGGACGGCGCTGTACAAGTACGGTAGAAGAAAATCCACTCACCAGAATTCGTGGAAAGAAGTGACCGCGGTCCCGATGACGAGGTGAGGGGGCGCCTCACCGGGAAGGTGTAAGTGAATGGCGGAGCAAGCTGCAGGCGTCCGGGACGCCCGGGTATGGAAAAAAGAGATAGAGCGGGGACAGAATAAACAAGGCTACAGTTAAGAAATACTATGATTTTAGTGAAATTCTAAAAAAAGGTAGCATTAAAATAATGCACCAGAATAAACAAAGCTACAGTTACTTGGAGACAGGGAGAGCTGACCAATCCAAGCAGGTGTTGTATACAACAACCAGTCAATTGCCGGTAAGGTACATCACTTTTAAAGGAAAAGTTTTATGTTTACATGTTTGATGACAAGTTTTTTTTTGTTTTTTTTAAAGGGAATATATATGTAATTATGTACAGCACACACTGTGCACTCATATATAAGAATAAAGTTACTTGCCTAGCACAGGATTTTTGTAATGAATACATAAAAATATCTGCAGATATCAAATTTAGAAATATCCATATTAGGTAAGGAATTATCAATTAATTAAGTAAGTAAATATAATTTACATTACATAGTTTAATGGTTATTGGAGATAACTAGCATTTACTACGCTGATTCTAAAATTCAAATTTTAGATATAATTTATATATATATAATATATACATAAGTCACTAATCATTCACTCGTATATATATATATATATATATATATATATATATATATATATATA
>JAFIDM010012231.1:81134613-81218359 GCA_023159025.1 Thereuonema tuberculata
AATAATAATAATAATAATAATAATAATAATAATAATAATAATAATAACAATCGTCATATCAGCCACAGAAGTTTGCGCCATTAATCATCTGCCATTTGTAGTTTTATTGAGTAGCTGTTAAAATCGTCAGAGAAGTGAACTTGTAATGTTGGGAATTTTTATCGCATTACATATTAACCGAATCAAAAATTAAGGAAAGTTATGTAACGAAAATAATAACAACAGTTCCTATGTCATGTCTATAATAACCATACTCTCCATTAGTGGCATATGGAAAAAGTAAACCATGAGATATAAAGACACAGTTGATGCTTGCATAGGTCTGTTAACTCAACTCCTTCATGTAAAGTTCATGTTATCTTCGGAAATCACATTTAGGCCAATGAACAACAGCCTTCTATCTAGAAGTAAATAATGAGTCAATTTAGAAAGTCTGTAAACATTTTAATAGACTTCAGCTATGAGTTCTTAAAAAAATCACAGGCGGACAAAGCAAATGTAGTAACAGATATTCATCGAAACAACTTGAGTACATCCTATTTTCTGTAATATTTGGCGATTATTTCGTACAATCTGAGACAAAGATTCAAAGAAACGGTATCTGAGTAGATGATTCCTTGGCACTACGTTCGGCGCAAACAAATATGACATCTGACGCCAACGGCATCTTTGCTCGCAGACACACCTCAACCAAATGAGATGTTCAAGTCATTCATGTCAATAATCGATGCCAATGAACCAGTTCATCTAATTGGGAGTCCGTATTCAAAGCAAGTGGGAAAAAAAACAATGTGATCTAAACTTACTGAAATTAAAAGTATTAGCTTCAAATAGTTCAGTGATTTGTTTCAAAAGAGAAATATGATTCCTATCATTGAAGAGATTCGAAAGAAGAATCTGAAACTCAATTTACACAATCTTATGTTCAAAATACCGGTGGGCCACAAGTGGACGAGTAAAATTGGCTAATCTCAACAATTTTCTCTAAAAATAAGTAGAAATTTTCTCTCTTTTTTTCCCCCTCATAATGTAAATTTTGAAATTTCCCCTCCCCTTAAATTTCAGAGCAACTTCTGTATAGTGTTATGGAATATTGAAAAAGAACAAAGGAGGAGATAAATATATCTATACAGAAATACATATATATATATATTATACAGTAAGTTAGAAATTACATGGCGGACCACACAAAGATCCTCCGCGAATCACGAGTTTAAGATCAAAGATCTGCATTTAATAGAAGATCGGCTGAAGAAAAAAATTAACCTTTAAAAAGAATTCTAGATTTACTCGGCATTTTCATTGCCAAATAGAGAGTGCTCAAAAAGAGTAGAGTTAGACAACATTCGAAATCTTCAGATGCAACTCTGTTGGTCTCTATTGATGTTAAACAACGTTATCTCAAAGATTGTGATCTGGTTAATCATACTTCGGAATCTACAAGTGTCTTGAGAAGTATAAATTGAAATCAATAAGAAAAAATAAATAAATTCATTTCCATATTTTTTTTTAGCATTATTTTAATAATGTTTCTTTAAAACTGTTTTTTATTATTTTTTGATAAGAAATGCAGTGAAGTTAAAACGAAAGTTCTTACGACAAAAGTCGTAAATGAAACTTATATTTGGTTTATCCCTTTTCACACATGTGCAATTTGTTAATCTTTTCTTTACTCTAGATAAAGATTTACTCTAGATTTACTCTATAAATACTCTTCAAATATATTAGAGTTAATTTTCACTATTTACGCTATGCAATGAATGGTCAATCTCGACCCTAAAATTCTGATTGTATGCAAAACTTCAGATATTATTTTTAATCCTCAACCATATCAAAATTCTAAGATCAGTCTGAGTTAGAAGCTTTCAGACTCTGATATAAATATAATTGCAACGTTAATACAAGAACTCGAAATCATCAAGAAATGTAGCTCGACTTAGAAATAAAACTTTTATGCTGAAATCTTACATCTCTGCAGTAATTTATAGTGCTGTTTCAGACAGCATTTTTCCGCCAATCCCTTTTGTTCTCTTCATTTTTTCTTCTAATTCAGTTCCTATATTGAAATGACGAAAGTAAGGATGTCCATCAAAAATACTCAAGCTTTCAAAAAAGTCATGCTACAAACGTTTGTTTCTTTTCTTGAATGAAGGATGTTTCTCAATTGGAAGTTTGGTTTCAAATTAAATTGTATGGGATATTTAGTACTAGAGAAATTCCTAATATCGTTTTCCTTGAATATCTTATTTGTTATTATTTATATAAACATAGTATAGAGTAAACTGTCAAAAGGCAGTATTTTTAGGATTTTTTTTTATTGTTATCACTGAATATATGTTATATATTCAATAAGTTCATATAAATTTAGGATTTTTTATTAATGGATCTCGACTGCTTTTCTCATTGCTTTCCACATCCAATTTACACTCTAAGTCATTTCTACTTCGCTCAGTTTATTTCAGAAGCCGAAGATAATTTTCAAAAATTCTATCTTCCGAAAGTGTAATTAAGCATAATTACATTTAATAATTTTTGAACTTGTACTTAATGTCATTCGAAGAATTGTAATTGATTGAGACAATAATTATGAAATTTTTAAAAATAAGAAAGTTTTATAAATGAGAAAGTTCGATTTACTGCTATAAATAAGAAACTATGAGTTTTTCTCCTGAAATATTCGAAGAATGTCGGCGTTCCGGAAGAAATACCCGTATTTTCTTATTTATAGAATTTTAGGTGAAGCTGCTTTTGAGTTTCCTTATTCACTGATTTTCAGTGAAAAAAGGAATTTTCATGGCTTCTATTTTTATTTAAAATCATCAAAAACAAAGACACGGATGAGATTTCGTGGAAAATTCATGCAACTTCTTGTAATCAATTATTAAAATTTATAAGATTTTGAGAATAATAATTCATAAACTTTCGTTTTTGTTGTTGTACGATTCGCACCGAAGTGCGATCTTCGTGTCTGAAGTCCGTGTTCTATGGATCTCTAAGTATTTTTAACACCGGCGAACCCCTAGGAGAGTGCATAGAATTTCAAGGAAAAGATACTGAGATGGTTTCCCGTTGCCTTCCTCAGAAACTCATTAAGGAAGGCAAGTTGATGAAGATGAGAAAGATAAAGAAGCAAACAAACACAGAAATGCAATTTTTCAAACAATCATGCCGACGCCGGGATTCGAACCCAGGTTCCGACACATCTGCCTCTTGGGAGGCCACCGCATCCACTAGGCTGTTCCAGAACGGCAATTTTCGTTTTAGTAGATGTTAGATTTTTACATGAATTAGAGTTTGATAAATTTCGTTTAATTGTTGGAATATTAAGTTACATAAAAAGTAATAAATGCAAGAATTTCAAGTGTAGATGTGACTTTGCAAGATTTAATAATTTAAAATCAAGATTTTACAACTCTCTTTCTCTTTTTAAATACATGCTAGAGGGGGAAAAAAATCACAGGATTTGTGTAAGCTATAGGTAATTTATTTTCTGATTTTCTACTGCAAACAATAAAACGAATTGAATAAATAAACGTTTTTGTTTGTTTTTTTGTTTGGGGGGGGAGGGGTCCGATTTAGTCCGTTTTGTTGTTTAGATTTTTTCCCCTGAGCTTGCAGAAGCTTTGCATAATACTAGGTAGCTTACTAAGCATACTAGGCGTGCACTACAGTTAGCAGTAGCTTACAAAAACTGGCTGCAGATAATCGGAAAGCGAAAAGAATTCTAGGGAAAAGTGAAGATGTCTCCACGGAAGTATCAGCCGTGGACCGACATAGAAGATATATTCATACCTTACCACACCCTTCGGAGCTCCGCCGGTTTGCTGATTTGTCACTCTGTCACTGTTGAACGATGCCTTATCTAAATAGGTTTTGAAAACACTAATTACATTCCCGAATAGAAAAAAAAAATCGGAATGGTGATGTTGAAGCATCTTACTATGTGTAAACAAAAAATTATTTCTTCTTCACTGAAGTTTTTTCGGGATGTCAAGAAAAAAAAATGTGCAGTGAGAGGATAGTCACTACTCTCTCTCTTTTTTAATATGGGTGGATGAAAATAAATAGATATTTAGTATATGCAAGTTTTAGTATCTTTAAAAAAAAAAAAAGAACGTTCCATCAAATCATTTTCATAATTTAATATATTTCAGAATGACTTTTTTCTTTTGTAATTTTACAAAGATTCTTAAAAGTGAACTACAATATCAATAATAAATTATATATTTTCAAAGTACAAATATATTAATTCTTAAGTCAAACATTGATTTATTTGTCCCCTGTGAAAAATGCCTAGACTTGTATTAGAAATTATAACACAAACTTGTTGGGATTTTTATTTTGCATTTACAAGACACAATTGGTAAAGGAGGTGTTTCCTCCAGAAATTCTACACAATTAATTTTTGGTTGTGAGAAAATATGATGAAATTTTATTTTAAGTACACATTTCTAGAAACCTTAAAAATAATTGGTTATCCTGCCTTTCTGTATGATTACTTTTACGATTCCTTTCTTATTAATTAAAGCTTGAGAATATACTATTGGAAACTTAAAATTTTAATTCAATTTAAATTTTTCTTTAAATGTCTCCGTATGATTTGTACAACTGAACTCAATACTGAAAGTCGTATTATGACAATACTTAAAAACATAAGCAAATATTCAAAACCTTAACTTATTATTGTGTAATATTAATAATAATAATTATTATATCAGTGATCATCTGGCTGCAAATTCTTGGTGAATTATCGTGATATATTAAAGCCAAAAACCTTTATAAACACTTATAAAAGAAATGAGACTTTTTATATAAAGATAAGATTTGAGATGTTCATTTTAGGTTTTCCAAATGAAACTTATGATTTTTAGTTAAGTTTAGCTTATATTTGGTTAAGAGAATTTTACAATTCTGTAATTAACAAGATTTTTTGTTTTTATTTAAATTTAAGAAAGTTAATAAATATTTACTGTTTTAGGATAGCATCTAGATGATTATCAACATATCAAACTATTTAAACAAAACAAAAAAAACGAAGGAATCTTTAATAAGAAGTACAATTACTTCAATTTAATAAAATTAATAAAAAAAATGTTGTTAATACTCTGGTCTTCTCTATTAGGATTACTCATAGAAGAGTTATTATTTATTTGAAGAAATATACGATATTAGACATTCCACTTTTAAAAACATACATAATAATATATTTAAATAATTAAAATTTAATGTTTCTAACAATAATATTTTTAAATATAATAACGTATAAATAAGTTTCTTCTTTGAAAGGATAAGAAAAGCAACCAAATTCTTTCATAAAAAAAACCGTAAAGCTGCGTTTATATTATGTCTCAACACAAGTTTTAAATTGACTTTATTAAATTTATAATTACAGCTCCTTTTAACTCAATGCATTTGAATTTAGATCTTAGTTATATCTTATTCAAATAAGCACGAATTTACTTCTTTTTTTTTTAAGTAAATTAAATTGTTCAAATAAGGGTAATGAAGCCTCCATCCTCATTAGTGTATGCTTACAATGGAATATCCAATAGCATTTTTCTTTGCATTTGATCCAAGAAGTCACTTGTTAGGGGGAAAAAAACAAACTAAAAATGTCGTTTTTTTTTTTTTTTTTTTTTTTTTTTTTTTTGAACGGTTACTAAGAAATTTATCGCAGGCAATGAAAAATCACGTAAATAATACAAAATTTCTTTATTTAGTTATTTCAAGTTTAAAAACATTGATTATTTTTTTTAATTAATTTTTATCCATTTTTCCTGAAGTCTTTCAAATCATTGTATTCTTTTTTAGAACGGTTCCTTTCAGATAAATATTACATCTAAATTAATGTAATAATTTGCTTTTATATTTTTGCTTTTTATTTCATTTATTTAAGATATCAAGTTATGTTTTCTTACAAAGATTTTTTTCTCCGAGACCTAAATAAAGATCTCGTTTCTTCAATGTTTTTGATAAACTGAAACTGATTACTATTTTAAAATATAAAATTTTATATTAGGTTTTCATTAAAAACTTTTCATATTTCATCAATTTTTAGAAACCAACTGTTAATTTAAACCCATTTTCATACATATCTTCCTAGAAATGAATCTGTATATTAATAGCAAACGAAAAAAGAAAGAAAATCTTTGTAAAACAAATTAACTATCATATCTTAAAGACAAAATTCTGAAAACTTGCGAGCGTAACAAATGAAATATCTTCATTTAACCATTTATGGTTAACTGCTAATGAATCAGGATTTGACTCTAAACTAAAAAAACAAAACAAAAAAAAAAACACCTGTTGTTTTGCAAAAGAATAACAAAGAAAAAAACCACCGAATTGCGGATACGAATATTGGAAGTTTAAGCAGTCTATTGACAAAACTTTTTTGGACATTTACAAAAACAGGGAGAAGGGAGACATGAGCAAAAAATGGAATAACAGACTTTTTATGAAGACAACATAGCAAGCACTATAATTTAATTCTTGTTGTTCTTGTAAAAATTGGATTCTTTAAGAATCCCGATAATTATAACAGTCCATCTACTGCAGAAAACGTGGTAGATGTTAATGCCAATACATAAGCCTAATTTAGGCCGTAACCTAAGCATCGAAATGGTAAACTGTTTATTTAATGATATTGTATGCTATCACAAGCATGCAAGCAAAATCTAGGACTTTAAATATATTAAAATATTTTCAGTTAAAACAGTGAAGAAGTAATATTGAAAATTGTGTTGACAGCACACAGTAACACAGTTTGAAGTGGCGTTATGACCACTTGTAGACAAAAAAAAAACTATTTAATTCCTTGAGTTTCTGACATTGTGATATAAGATGCAAAGAAAATATTACATTTAGCCTATTAATTTTGAGTTACTCTCTTAAAATATTATTTTAAACTGGACTCAGTACAAACGAAAAATTTATTTTCCAGTGCAAAAGCCAAGTCATTTAAGCAATAAAAATTTTTTGTTGTAAGATTTTACTTGGTCGTAGGTGTTTCAGATATCAAAAGCAATTCGTAATCTCAAAAACTTTAATGATTTTTTTTAATAAATATTAAGCACTTAATATTAATTTTTTTTATAAATATGAAGCATTAATATTAATTTTTTTATTAACTTACTTACTTAGGAAATTGAATTCGTGAAATTTGATGAATCTCAAACGCTATGAAAAAATAATGTAACGTAACTGATTTTTGACTCTGCGAATATTTTTTTCAATATTCTGAGTTAATACTAACATTTTTGTCTTCAAAAATCTGAACTATTCCACCTGCAAGCTTATTTTGGAACTTTAAATTTTTGTGCTCCTTCGACCGTTTTTACATTACAATCATGCAACAAATGAAGGTTTTGGTATATTTTGATCGATCAATTGGCCTATACTGCAATTTCACATTTAAATTGTTGAGATAATCAACGGCCACAGATTTAACATCAGCAATTCATTACAAAAACATTAAAATAGTTGCAATAATTATCTAATTAATATAAATAAAACATTTAAGTTACTCTGCAATAGATGTCTCTCAGAGATTCACAATAACGTTCGCTTATACAAATTTGTCATTCTTTTTCTTCTTTAATGGTTTAGCTTTTAATTGTATAGACATTAATTGTAGTCTATAAATATTAATTTAGTGGCATGGTTATTAATGTTCCCTAAAAGAATTTTTATACTGATACGATCGTAATCAAATTCGTGAAACATAAATAGAAAATAAAAGTTATCTAATTACTTTCTTTATAAATGTTGATGGGCATAATTATGGAATTTATTCAAAATCTAAATGTGAAATTAAGAACTTGTGTTAAGTCTGTGAAGTATCAACATATTGTAAAGCATATGAAATAGAACCTTATTTTCGTTTTGGCTTAATATCACAATGCATGTCGAGGAAATAGATAATAGATAAGTTTTTCTTTCATTTACAAGTTTTAAAATCATGTGTGTTATTGGCAACAAATTTTATCTACACAATGTTTGTTGGGGAAAATAAAAAGAGGGAAATTATACAGAATGTCTAATTATTCACAATAATTACACGACTCACATAAAATTGAAATGACGTTAAACTCTCATTGATTTTCATCTATACTGACGCTATATATAAAATTGTAGGAGAGTTATTGCTAAAATGCATTTCGAACATATATTTGTATGATTCCATTGAACACCATAAAGGAATCAAAACTATATAGAATTTGTTGTCAGAGATGATTTTTTTAAATGAATTGATTTCAGTACTTTTGCAGAAATAACAGAAACTTAACTGGAGTTTGCAAATTATCTGTCATTAGGAATTCAGACAATACTATTAGAGCAGTCTTACAAGTCCACTGGGCTACATAAATGTTTTAAGATATTATTTACATAGTTTTCATTTGGTTACTCACATACGAGTAAAAGACTTCATATAGAATACATACATGTACTTTAGAGATATTAACAATATCTGCACAGTTCATGTATATAAAAAATATATTGCGTTTAAATGTTTAGGATTACATGTCCCTAATGTCACCCAAAAAGTTAATAGAAGCGGTTACTTAGACAACGTAACCATGGAAACATGCATAAGAGTCACCTCTTAGAATGCGTCCTTTGCGTTGACCGCCGCTGCACGATCTCACATTAAGGCGCACTAGTTTGAGTTTGTTTTTGTTCTTTCCTCTAAGATTGTTATAAAGTTTTTCATTTTGTTTTTTAACGGGAAGTATTTGTTTCAGTCCTGCATCAAGAGTTTTCCACAATCCTTACGAATGGAAGTCTGTCTCGTAGATTGCAATGGACACTGTTGCTGCAGGAACCGTCCCCTTGAGTCAAGCCTTGAACCAGGAGGGGAGGGGCCTATTGGGATGTTGTGGGTGGGTAGGTACCACGTGAGAAAGCGACAACGGCAGCAGTTATCACGGGCGGGAGAATGCACTGTATTGAACCGGGGTCATGGCGGGTATTTTCTTTTCTTACTGGGAAGATGGGGGTGTGGTATTTTTTTTCTTCCTCTTGTTTTTTCTTAAGTACATCGGTTAAGAGAGGAGGAACCTCTCGAGACGATTGAGCTTGTTTAGTTTTTCTTTTCTTTTTTTTTTTTTTTATTTAGAGGAATTTTTCAATTAACATAGCGATGCGTTTCGCTGTTGGTTCACACTTTCAGAGAAGTGTCCGTGGCCCATCATCATAAACTCTGATAATCCGGAAGAATCGACACGTCTGTGTTGCTGACGCCGACCGCAGCCACTTCCGCCGGCGTCGGACCCAGGTTCAGTCGGCCTTGGTACGGAGATGCGGCGGCCGCTGACTTGAGGTCCGCATATAGGGCTGCCGTGTGAGGATCATGGCTGTGGTCGAGCGTCGGCTTTCGGTCCTCGGCCTCGCCGCTCGATTCGTTCCCGCTTGCCCCCGTCTGACCCGCGGTTGAACTGCCTCCACCAGGATTACCAGGCTTGTCCGTTGAATCCCTGCAACAAGAAAAAAATAATAAAGCAATTAGTGCTGAGCTTAAATAATAAAATTTAATTCGATTTAAATAATAAAAGAATAATAAATAGGCGACACAATTTCAATTTTAAGTCATAGCATTACGAAGAACTTAATTAAATCTTTTATATTTTGTTATTTTTTAATTTAATTCCTTAAGTAAAAATTTATAAATTAGTAAGATTTTTAAATGAGGATAGGCCTAAATCTTTTATAATATTTAAATTGCAATATAATAAATGAGAGTTCGCTTAAAATTATGTAAATCACGAATGACTAGCCTTTTTTAAAACTTAATTTTATTAATTTAAAATATATGTTCAAGCGAATCCTACACTGTTAATACTAAAATTATTTACATATGCATATATATATTTTTTTTTAACTCGGTCTTAAAGAAAAAGCACCGAGCTAAATTTTATTGCAAATCTATTTTTCTTATTCGGATAGCAAATGTCTGTGTAATGAAGTCACTGCACCAAATAACTTAAGACGTAATGAGTTCTAAGCCTATTTGCTTATTTATATTGAAATCAGAATATTTATTGACTAGACACTTTCTAATTTCGGGACCAGTTTTCAGCAAAAAAAAAATGAAAAGAAAAAGGAAGTGTGAAAGTTCACTTCCAAATGTGGGCGAGAGTGCTTGACATCAACGCTGATGATGTCACTGTAACTACTTTGATCGCTGGATGAAATATCATCCGATCGTCAACTGACTTTGCTTCTTATTTTTTTTATTTCACGAACATTAATTATTATCATTTGAATTTTATTACAGTATTATCATGCTTAATTTTAAAGGAATTTCATTAAAAGTTTTGAAATCTTAGCCATTTCGCTAATAAACGGGTTAACCTTGAAAACTACAAACTACAAAAAAAAAAAAAAAAAAAAAAAAAAAAAACATATTTCGTATCCCTCTCTCTGTTAATATTACATGAGAAAAAATAAAAAATAAATAAAAGGAAAATAAAATATAGGTCTATTAAAAAAATATGTCAGTAATCACTATTGGAGTTCTTAAATTGTTGTACAGCACGAGTTCAATTCAGATTAAGATAAACTGAGATTAAAAGTGTTTGTGACTCCGGAAGTGAGTTAGCCTTATGGATTTCCTTGGATCATGTGAAATTAACAAATCCACTGTTATTATTTTAAAGATTGTTATGTTGTCTCCTTCTTTGATAAAGTAGATGCTGAAGTCTTTTAAAATTGTCAAAGCAATATACACTATATATATATTTAAGTAAGCCTATCCCTCATCCAATCCAAATTTCTCTCCCTTACTACATCTTACAGCATTGATGTGATATTTATTTTGATTTCAACCGTAGTTGTATCGCGTAACTATTACCCTAGTGTGTTAAAGTATCTTCAGCATTTTAAACAAAAACTCCACACACTCCATATCTTAGTATTTAAAATTGTTTATTTAAAATACTATGCGAATTTTCGAGATGAAATTGTATCGTCATCCCTTCTTCAAGCGAAAAATTAAAATATTCTTTGGAATAAATAAAACAAAATAGTAATGAACATGAAATTTTGTATCTTCAGCATTACCAGGAAAGGAAGTAATTTTTAGTAGACTATAAGTTGATAAGTAAGTTGAAAAGAGTGAATGAAATTAATAGATAACACAGCTAACATCATAAGAACATTAATGTTAAAACATAAAAATATTTTTTTGTATGTTCGAGTAAATCTAAAAAATCTAATACTGCAACAGTGTATAACAAACTGAATTTAAATTTGCATCAAATTTTAATAATTAAAAGTGTAATTAAGTTACTATCTTAGACAGTTAATTTTTTTTTATTTCATTACATTACATATTTACATAAGTATTATTTTTTGCATTAATATATTGAAGTACAATAAAAAAAAAATCTTGTTTTTATCGAATTAAATAGTCTCAATAAAATTCGATTTTTTTTTTAAAAACATTTATTATAAATTTACATTATCAGAGAAAAGAAAATGTGATTAAAATTTGAATAATAATCTCAGTAATTTCTCCCTAAGAATAAAAAAAATTAAAATATAATTGAATTACTATTTTAGATTTTTTTATTTATGAAAAAGCAATTAGATTAAATATTTCATTTATCTTTAAACGAAGAAGCGAAAGCAATAAATACAGTAGCAATTATTTGGCTGTTTGCGATAATAAATTTATAAATCTGATCAACCGCTTACGATGGGTAAAAAGTTCAGTCGAAACGATAGCGAAATTATTGAAATTTTGTTAAGATAATTTATAATAAAGTTTGGAAATTTATTATAATCTCTATATGGTGGTTACAGAATTGCTTGATAAAGAATGCAACCTAAAATAAAAATATACCAGTAGGTTTGATTGCTTTTTTCTTTCCAAGAATAATAAATTTCGAAATATTCAGTTTTCCGAAATTGTTGGAAATCATCAGGAAAAAGTAAAGATTGCTAGAAAATACTTTGAAAAATCTCTCTATAAAAAAGTATAGATGATCCTGTCGTCATTATCAATATTATGAATCAATATATTTAAATGTATGTAAATGTATTAAAAATACACTTATTAAAAAAAAAGTAACTAATGTAAGTGGACTTTAGTAATCAGCAATTAAAGGAATGAACATTTTGTAAAAATTTGACAAGTTGTTATCGTCTGCGATTAACATGATTTAAAGAGCAAAAATCACTCAAAGGAATTATGAAGGACTTTAGTATGGACATCACCCTGTAGACACGTTTGTCAAAGAACATTCCAAACTATTTCATAAGATTGATTAATATCAATTAAACAAATTAGAGTAGGAACGACATCTACTGTCTGCAAGATTTGTGAGATTAAACTAAATTAAATTTAACTTATTTAAATTAATTTTAATTTTATTTATTTCACTTAATAATTAATGTCAGTTTAACAAGTGACATACTATATTAGCTGTTTCATATTCGTTGGTGATCGTCAGTCAGGATGAACCTCCAAGCTTCAGTACAGAGGCCGCCATTTCTATTACAGGAAAAAAAATTGAATTCATTTTACTTACTATGTTTCTGAAGAAATTTTTTTCTTTTGTTATTTACAGACGATCAGACTGATGAAAAATTAAAGTCAAATTAATTTGAAGATTTACGATTTTCCCGAAAATTCTTATAATTTAATCTTAACAAGAGAATGGAAGATAAGCTTATAGGAGATATTAATCCACAGACCTCAAAATTTGAAAAATAATGAAAGTTTCGTTCGTTTAAGAAAATTACTTATTACTTTCACCACAATTATTTTACGCGGATGAACTACAGAAAGATATATGGTTTGGAAGATATGTGTTTTCTATACAGGCGAAGTAATTATATTTTACGTAACTATAAAAAAAAAGTAAAAGATCAACACGTAATAAATAAATAGTTTTATGAAAGATTTGTTTCTTTATTGTATTTGCAATTTATTTCTTTGAATATTATCTTTCAATAATCAATCCAGTGTGTGTGTGTGTGTGTATGTGATACTATCCTTATATCACATACAGGAGCAGCGTAAATGCTATGATGAACTGAAGTTTTTTTTTTTTTTTTTTTTTGTAAAATTCAAAGTTATTTATTAAGCAATTACATTTATTCCCATTTCCGAATTTCTATAACAGAAATTTATTTCGAAGCAATCTGTGGCACTGAAATAACTAATAATTTAAGAAAAGTTATGTTAAGAGATGTAATTCAAGAAGCAAAACATATTTTTGTTGCAATTTGATTCTAACTACTTTGAAATTTTCTCATGAAAGAAATGTCAATATATTTTTAAAGTCAATAATGTCAATATAGCTTTAAAGGATTTACAAAAACAATAACACCAAAACATCGGGTAATTATTTTCGTTCCTAACTTACGGACTCAATAGTATTTGATTCTCTAAAAATGGAAGTTTTTTACCATTCGTTATTGATATTAAGAAACCTTTACAAAATTTGTGATAAATTAAAAAAATTATAATAAATTTTTTTACATGTGTATCAATTAAAATGTATTTAGATGTTCCTGGAGAACTTGTGATATACTATATATATATATATATATATATATATGTTCTTGCCATTCTAAGGGGTTTGACTAATAGTACAAAATTTCCAACTTAATTGCTTTGAAATTACGAGTCACATGACTGGCCTTCATGCCAATCAATTAGTCGCGCACCTTTTGTCATGTGACCTCCTGGTGGGATCCCATGATTGATCAAAAGCTGAAATGTTTCCAGGAACGGAACGCAATAGATTCAGACGCTATCCAATGAAAAACAAAAGGGAAACAATTAATAGTTAATGTGTCTTCATGCAAATCGACACAAGCAGCAATAAATGGAAACAAAAAAATAAAAGTAATAACAAAGACATTAAGAGATGGGGGGAGGGGGGGAGCTTAATGCGGTGTTGAGGGAGGAGAATAATCACTTTACGTTGAATTGGTTCTCTCCAATGGAAAGGTTAATGTGTGCAACGAAACAAGAGGATGTATTATTAAAATACAGAAAGAAGAAAAAAAAAATATGAAAAAAGAACAAATGAAGCATTTTTCCCTTCAATGTCTTTCTCTCTTTTTATTACTGAGGGCAAAAATTGGATTTGGGTAATTCTAAATGAAATTAGATTACTCTCTTAATTTTATGTTTAAGAAAATAGCTGCGAAGAAGAAATTCTACTAAAAAGAAACCATATCTCTGCGTAGGCCTATAATTTAAATTCCTTATATTCTGAAACTGCTTTAATTCCAAATGGAAAAAAAATTGTCACACAAAGAAGCACTCTAAAAGTGTTATTTTTATTTTAAGTTTAAATTTGAAATAATATTTAGGGTAAAATATCGTATATAGTAAATTTATAAATGTATTACTGATAATTCTTTATCATTGCAAAAATTGAATTCTTCAAAAGCAGCATGAATTTAAATTAACAACTTTGCGTAAAAAATACCTTATATGTGGATGCAAAATCTTTTATATTCAAAGTTATTATTCGTTAAGATATAGCTTCTTTTCATAAATTTATAGCTTCTTTAACTATCCAAAATTTTTAGACAGTTTAGTTATCAATAAATAGAAAAATTCTATGAAAATCGTATAGTATTTAAAATGAATTCTTATTGTTGTTATTCGAAAACTCTATAACATGTGAGACAACAAATCCAAGCAAAATTGTTGAAGTTCATCATCTAGTTGCAAAGATACTGTAACAAGTTTAATTTCCACGCAGAAACATAAATTAAATTTTGAAAAAGCGAACTGAATACTGGAAAACACAAAACGTAAAGAGAAAAACTTCGCAGCATCTCAAGAGCTGATGAAGGGCAGCGAAGTGTTGTTTACGAGAAGCAGTGTTCGTGTCTTATTAGATGGAGGTAGTGATAGATTTCGTTTTCTCTTTGTCCATATTTTGATCCAAGGCATAACACAATGCATTGGCAATTAGGTAATACTGAGAAGGAATTATTGTTTAACTAAAGAATTGATATTTCTTTTAGAAATGAATTAAAGGCATAGTAAACAATAACCGATTAAATATATTTTTCAATGAAAACTTACGAACTTTTTCTCTTTCGACTGAAAAGAAAATGAGGCAATGAAATTTAGAATTATATTCGTCCACGACAATCGAATCAGTTGTTGATAATAAATTGTTATGATTTTGAGTTTTCAAAGTTACTTAAGAGGGATAAATTAATATTTTTTAAAGGATATTTTTAAGGTCTGTTTAGGCATTTCTCCTTAAGGAAATGTTAATCCTTTCAAATCATTTGAACTAGCAAGAACACAACAGCATTTTGGGATCATCTTTATTTAATTATCTTTATTTAATAATTAGTAATTATTAAATTTCTCTAAAAATTTTAAAAAATTTTCATTTAACATTTCTAACTGAATGATTATTAACTTTACTTAATTCTGGCCAAAAATTGTTATGCTTTGTTTTGATGTAACTTTTTCTTTCCGAAGATACAAAAACTGACTTTTTTTAACAATAATAATTAATAAAGTAGAGACTAACTTTATTAAAGAAAGCAGTAGCAAAAACTTTAACTTAAAAAAGAAATATAACTAATGTAGTTCAACATATAATTCTTGAAATAACCCTTTAAAGAATTTTGAAAGAAATAACTCTTTTAGAAAATATTCGGTTAAATTTGAACTAACAGGAACATGTGAGAGCTAAATTAATCATGCGCTGTCCTGTTTTTAGTGATTCTAGAAAAAAATCTAAATTAGGCAATCAGGGAAGCTTTGAAAGATCAAAGTTCAGATGAGTTTAACACAAGAAAAATCAGAGAAGGAATTAGAAATGCATTAGTGAAATTTTAATAAAAAAAAAAAAAAAAAAACAGTGCTTGATATTTCAGTTAACACAAATACAAGACAAATGTAAAGAAATTTAACTCATTAACTGATTCAAAAATATTTGTACGTCAAAACAACCGTGGTAGAAATAAAATTATCCTCAAGAACATAAAAATAATGAAGAAAATAACTTATTATTTTAACATTGCTTCTGTTACTGTAACAGAAGAATCATCAGTATGTGTAGTCTCTCAAAGATCATAGCATTTTTGTTTAGAAAATGTAGAATAAAAGATGTTCTTGAAAATTCTTTTCTTCTTGAAAACTTTTTCAACGATCTACAAAATTCAGATGCAATAAGAGGGTAAAACAGTTTCATTAGAGATGAAATAAATCTACAGGAACACTTAAAAAAAAAACTTGCTTTAGATATTTTTATTATGTTTAAAGCATTAGAATTTATTTTATTTTACCAGCTTATGTTTATCCTTTTATGTTTATTATTTTACCAGCTTTACAAATGTCCATGGATAAATACTTTTGTTTAATACAAACAAGTGAAGAAATGTCACAGAAATTAAAAAAGATCTGAGCTTTCATCGGGGAGAGTTTGGGACGGCCGTTTCGTGTTTTTTGTGGACTCGTCAGCCAAACCCACTCACCGGATGAAACGCTCAGATAGTGCAGAAGTGATAAGGGAAACCATCCCGCACCCAACAACGGTCTCCCTTCAAAAGAAAGCACAATTAAGAAAATCAAAACAAAAAAGCAAAGCTTCACTTTTTTTTTAAATAAATCTGATTAATAATCATAAATATTTATTTCCAGATATTTGGGGAATTAATTGGAAAAAAATTAATATATCATTAAAATGAAATGTTGAAAATATTTTTGCATGGTAATTTTCCTGATTTAAGAATACGCCAATTCCTGCACTTACAAAATACATTTCAGGAATTGGGGTAGTCTTATATAATATTCAGTGATTTTTTATAATTTTTCTTATCGCTTATCAAACTCCCACTACATTAATTAGTTAAGCCAATTTCTTAAAAAAGTTAAAAAAGAAAGTTGTCTTAATTTCCCATGTGTAAATACAAGATATAGCAAAGGATTAGAGTTGAATTGAAAAAAAAAAAAAAAAAACTGGCTCAGAAATTAATTTAACTTAATAAACATCAACTTTTAACTTCATGATGTTCTTTTCAATAGATATCAAGAAAAAAAAGCCATGTTAAAGCAAAATTTTAGTGAGAACATCGTAACTTATTATTGAGATATTCGCGTTCTAATATATATCATATGTATACATCGATATTTCCTACGATTTCTTCACTTTAATTTTTAAATACAATGTGAAAAAATTAAAAAAAAAGTAAATTCATTTATTCATAGGCCAATTAAGAACTCTGATTCCTTGAGCTATGTATCGCTACCACATCCATTATTTATCGGTCTGTAGATATATTATTTATATAAAACGAAGGAGATCGATGGAATCCTAGACAGCTATAATTAGTCTTTTAGCCAAAGATTTGAATCTTCTCTGTCACTGTATCCAGTTGACGGATTATTCATTGTTTAAAATGAAACAGTATCGATTGTAAAAACTATTTTTCCAGCAGAAAAATGGCCGACTAGTTGAAATATAAATTATCAAAATTTCCAATTTTCAATTTATAAACAAAATAATACTAATAAACAAAATCTTTTTTATTTAGTTGCCGATACGTTTAGTAGCTTACAAATGAAGTTTATTTGTTGCACAGCGAAACATATTCATCCAATGCTTGAAGATTGTTATATATAATCAATCACTAAGTGACAAATCAAACTTCAAAAAAATTATGAAGGAATAGGATGAGTATAAATAAATTGTTTATTTCATTGTTTATTCCTTGAAATGAACCGTGATAATGCAAGAAGATCGCGAAGATTCAAATTGTAAAATTTACACGTTTTCATTTTAACACATGATATGCACATTCCACTTATAAACAATATTTTTTATTGATATATTGTTCGCAGTAGGTTTTACACGAATTGTTGTCATTGTTTGCAATATTCGGTAAATCTTCCGAAATGCGAGTGTTGGAATATCATTAGTCTTCCCTGGTCGGAGGGAAGAAATGAACATTCGTTACCAAATCATTTCAGATTGACCTGTGAATTTTTATTAATTCGGATTAATTCATGAAACAAACTGGCTTCTCTGCGTTCGAAGAAGACGAAGAGTTTCCGTAGATTGCAGGGTATTTTTTTTTAGAATTGGAAAATAGACAAAATCCTTTTGTTTTATTTTTTTGGGACATTTGGTTACGATTTTTTTTCCTTTTAAACCTCATTAATGAATACAGAATATCCATATTCCTTTAATATAACTGAAAAACTGTTTATGGGGCTAGTTTGTATTGCTTTTAAGGATAAGTTACATTTTTAAGGTTTTTCTCTTTTTAAACAAAAAATTCGAAATACCTTAAGTTGACATTATGAAGAAACATTTCATCACAAATGCATTTAAAGCAAAGAGAAACTGAGACATTTACAAAAAAATATTATCCCTGGAGGTATCTTTTAACTTGTTTTAAGATATTTAAGATATTTTCTGTGCAAAAGGCCCTTCTGCCATCCACCTAAGTGGTTTTCTTCTTGGGCCAGCTGTTGATGGGCCCATGCCACCGCCTCTGCAAAATATTCACATAAACCTTGTCAAACAAGTGATGATATATAGAAGTGAACTGCCAGGACTATCATTAGACCTCCTCCTCCCAAACAACTCCTATTACAAAATGGAGGCCAACTCCAACGCTGGGGGAGGACAGCAAGAGGAGAGGGAAACCATAATGGAATTGTCCCCTGACAGACAAAAGAACACAACTGAGCAACAGGTTTTGATTTCATAGTACTTTGATTTGCGTTCAAGTACACGTGAAAAAGAGTAAAAAGAACAGGAACTCGAAACTTCTAGAAAGGATAAACTAATATAAATAATTCCTTCTACTAATGTAAACAATTATTCAACTGTGAATACATTGATGCCCTATCACATTAATTTCAGAAATTGGATTACTGAAGTAAAAAATAGAGAATTTGGCTTAATTGTAAGCCTATAACTTCCAATTCCTCTTTAATAGATGTGTATTGGTTGCATATCTATATTACTGAAAATTATAGTTTAAAAATAACGTCCTGAAACGTCCGTCTTTTGTCACGCTGACATTTAGTTTGTGATTAGAGCATTAAAAAAAGTGAGATTCTTATTACTTCATAAAAATAACAAAAAATAAGGGGGAGAGAAATATTCTGATAATCATTTTTTATAGAAATATTTACATTAGGCTTTTATTCAATGTAAAGATAAATCAATTATATCAATAGCTCAACAGTTTTTGTAAAATTCTGTAACAAATCGATATGTTTACCTAAACATTTAAAATAAAATAAAAAAATAACAATAATATGTAATAAATGCTAATTTATATGTGATTATATAAAATGTGTAAAGGAATTTTCTGATTTTCTTAAAAACAAATCTTAAATTATTCTGCTACTGTAAGTTTTACATTAAATTAGAAGACAAATGAATACTTACAAAAATTACTTACAGTTGGAAATTTGAAAGAAAATTAAACACTTAAAAATATAAAAAAGAAAATGATTTACGGAATAATAATTTGCAAAGAAAATATAAAGTAACTATCTTAAAAAATGGTTTACGATTTTAGCTAATTACTCCTTCTTTTGTAAAAGTCTAAATCATGCAGACCAGTACATTTTAATAAACTGTTTGAAGTCTCAATGTAGTAGAAAACTTAAAATCAACTACAAACATACAAACAAAAAATTAAAAATTTCAAGTTCACTGTAATACCACGATGTAATGAGGAGAAGCATTCCTCCAATAACTTCTACTTTGAGGCAGGAAACTGATTGAATAAATAACTTAACATAGCTAATGAAATTCAATAAAAATAACAAATATAGTGTAATTCATTACATTTAATATTAATTGTTTGATCATTATGATTAATGGGCTGTCCACACTACTTTCTTGGATTACCAATATTCAACTCCCCTTGAGAAAAAATTTACAAGACAATCTATTTTAATACATACGTTCTATAAATTTTCCAAATCAAATCAGAGCTGCTGTGTATAGCTATAGCATTATTAAAAGTCAATTACTTTAGTTGTTTAATTGTTAGAGCTATTTAAATTCTAATATTAATTTTTTTAAGTTTGTTTTTTTTGGAAAGAAAACATTATTGTAGAAAAAAAAAATATCTTTTGTAAAAGAGATCTTGAAAAATATTACACGGTATATAACATATATAATATATATTATATATAATATATATAAGTTGTTTATAACGCAGGCAAATGTGTTGCTTAACCTACACTAATATTTCTACATTGGTTGCATAGCGAATTCCCTCCTACACAGTCTGTTTCAATATGATTAAATTTCGTAATACTTGTAGAAAGAAGACAGCGTTTGCGGCACATGGAAGCCGAACAATTACTTCACAAAAATGATTTAATTAAGAGACAGGCCAAGTTAATTTTCTATTTGTACACGGAAGCCACCGTAAATTACACTTGCGAGTGCTTGCATGTGTTATGGCTCTAATCAAGGACCACGACACAGCTAATTTCTCGTTGGCCGCAAATTTATAGGAGCTGCTGCGGGCAGGCAAGATACGTCGCACCCCCGCCGCTGTATTCTCGTATGTATCTCTTGCAACCAGTAATTAACGGTAACTTTAACGATTCATTTGGCTGTTTGGAACCGAACCGCATTCCTACACACAGCCGATACATTCGAAACCATCGCATCCGGTACTGTGAGGGTGTATACACCACTAATCTGCAGTGTAAGCTTACATCCTAATTACCATTGCACAGAAAATGAAATTTCTACCAGTGATTTATATCGCAAAAATCGCCCACACCGACCCAGGTCCCAATTACACTGCGCGAGGCTTCTTTTTTTTCTTCTTTCATTCTTTCGAAGGCGGATGGAATGAACAGGGTGTTGCTATGAACAACACCTGCATTGAAGAAGGATTAGAACATTAAGAGGAATTCAGTCAAAACATCACAGAATAAGCATTAAACGTACAAGTACCCCTTTTTTTATTGAATACAGGATATCATAGAAATGTTCATGTATATAAGGCGCATCATTTTTCTCCCTTTATATTTTTCCCACTGCTTTATATTTTGTTTTTTAAAGGAAATTACTGAAATTTATAGAAAATATGTGTAAAATTTTAGGAATTATTGCTAATATTCGTTATATTCTTTCAAGTAGTTGGTCTTTTGGGATGACCTCCATTGTTGATCTATTACTTACAATCATACAATCTATGTTAGTGGCACAACAAACAAGAAAGATCATTTGGTTCAATAAATAAACTAGTGCGTAACCGTTTATACTCACGCACTATTCAAGACATGGCGAATTTACGAAGTGACATGTAATTTCTTTTTAACATAATATTAAAACATTAAAAAAAATAGTAATTACGTTATGTGTGCATTTAGTTACTTTTTTCCTACTTTATTTTTAACAAATTTTACTTTCTTTTTCATTTTATTAGTTTTTTTTTACTCATAATGATTCTTGGGACTGGTTCCTTAAGTTTATTATTAATATTATTTCCCACGATCATATGTTTTATCTTGTGAAACATTATACAGAATTCGGAATTGAATGGCTGCAAATTTTGTAGTAGCAGTTATTTCTTCAGAAGAATTTGCATTTCATAAGTAGATTTAAAACAAAAGCAAAAAAACAAAAACAAAAAAAAAAACCACAACAAATAAACGTAAACTCTGTTTCAATATCACTTTCTTAATAACTGGACTTTCTCATATTACACTAACTTAAAAAGTAGTTTGATGTTTTTATATTGGATTTTGTAGAAATGCAACAGATAAATTTATAAACAAATATTAATTATTTTATTTTAAACTGATGATATTCGAATTGTTGAATAATTGTTATCTAGGATTAATATAACTTTTTTTTTTAATATTTAACAATCAAGCATAGCGTATTGTAAATTGAAACCAAAACAAACTCCTAATTAATTCATTTAATTATTTTGATGATTTTCAATTAATTCATTTAATTTAATTAATAAAGGCTGAAAAGTAAATTAAAAAGTAACAATTAAAAATTCGACTGCAAAGAGTTTTCTTTCTTTTCTTCTTCTGATGAAATAACTATTACTACAAAATTTGCAGCCACTCTATTTCAAATTCTGTAGTGTTTCACGAAGATAAAGCGTAAACTTAAGGAACTAGTTGCAGGAATCACTATAAGTAAAAAAAAATAATATAATGAACAAGAAAGTAAAACATATTATAAATAAATAATAAAAATAGCTAAATATATAAGTATGTAAATAAATAGTAAAAATAGCATAAATATATAAGTATGTAAATAAATAGTAAAAATAGTAAAAAAAATAACAAAAAAACTAAGAGTACATCTAATTGCAGTTAACTTATTTATTAGTATCTATCATATTTAAAGAATCGACTGCAATGGTGTAATTTGTTTTTTAGACTTCATTTTGGACACTTTATGAAAAGAATCATTTATAATAATTAGTCATCTGGAAAACTATCATATTTATCAAATATTCTTCCACAAATATTATTTGCTTTTGCTTATATATTAATTGATAAGCTTATCAATTCTTTTAAGCTATAATTTCAGCAAGAAATACTTATCTTAATTCTTGGCTAAATAAAATTCAATGCCACTTTCATTAATAAGCTTATTTAAAATTTTATTTGCTTTAAAATAGGAAGCCTAACTACTCAAACTTGAATTTTCATGACAATAAAGGAGAAAATTGAACTATAGTTCTTTTTAGTACAATGATTGAAGTACATTAGAATTTGCTTACAAATTAAAATTATTACTATTTTTAGCATGTAATTTATATTAAATTAATAGAAGATTATTCCTCAAAACTGTATAAGAAGTAACAAAACAAAACTGTTATGAAAATGAAATGAAAAAATATATACGCCAACTCTGACGTACCTCAAAATTAAGATTATTAAAGATATATAAGCAAGATACATTAATATGCTAATCTTACATCATAAAAAAGTTTATTACTAACTCTTCACAATTATTTTTTAGTTTGTTTGTTTTGGTATGTTTGTTTTTCTGTCTGATCACAGTATAGAATAGATACTGATATTCAGTCAATTAAAACAAAAAACAAAGTTAAATTTGTTTTACTTTTTTGTAAAAAAAAAAAAATAAAAACTGTAAGAAAATTTGCAAGAATGGACCTTGCAATTTGATTAAAAATTAATTAAACTGCAAATGAAGCACAGATACCGTAAATATATTCTTGCAGTTGTTAAACAAAGTGAGTTCAATGTTGTTTAAAATTTCATTTCTCTCATCCATTCGCCTGAAGGAAAAAAAAAAATCAATGAAGCAATAAAGCACTAATTATTGTTAGCACGAGACACAATTAAGTGTCTGATTGCAAAGAAGTCTTCATTCACGCAACGACAAAATAAATGTTGTTGAATCATGAAATAAAGCTGTTAGGGAATGAGAAAATGGGTGGTCATAAATTTCCTTGGGATTTCCATGTAAAAGAACACAGGAATTAGAGAGAGATGCTAAAAAAAAGTTATATTAAATATATTCAGACATCAATACGAGTAAAACGAAAAACAAGGAATGGATTTAGAAAAAAAAAATAGGAACAATAAATGACAGGCTAATACATATTTAGTAAATATTTAATGATAGTAAAATAGTATTTGGAATATTATATATATTTAATATATTTTAACATATTACATATTTAATAATTCATTTACTATTTTATTACAACATGTTAGATTTACAAGCCTTCGTTATAATATATTTTAATTTATTTTCTTATAATACATTATACGTTGAGGAATTAGCCCATACTTACTAAATAATTCAATTTTATACTACATTTTACAGTTTAGGAACTTCAGCAATTTCTTTTAATCTTAACTTGTATTTAACTATATTTTATATAGTTTTCAATTAACTTAACAGACTTTTTCAAACATATCTGCATGTTCAGAATATTCATAAATATAATTTCTTTTACAAGTAAATAGAGTTAATAAATAAGTATTGTAAAGCTACAAAGAATGTATCATACTTATTAAATATTTCGAAAACAATTTGCAATAAAGATTACTTATATCTTAAAAAAAAAAAATCTTTTTTTAAAGTAATTAATTTTTACTCGTGATACTTATTAAGTGGTTTTAATAATTATTATTTTATTGAATCTTTATTTATTTGTTTGTTTTTCTAATTTAGAGGTCACGGAAGATAAATTTAACGCATTTTTTTTTAATTAATGATAGTCCGAATTCCTTGTCGCCAAATTAAGAAGTAGAGGGGATGAGAAGACAGACACAAAAAATTAATATTTCTCGAGTTTTTCCTGGAAAGATTATTTCGTGTTAATGATGTTTCTTTGTTTTTGTTCAGTTTTAATGAGTTGCGATGGAAGATAAACTGTTTCTGAGTAACGCAAACGAACTGTACGCATTAACCAACCGCATGTTCAGCTTTCCTACTTCGCTAGACTCGAGTTGGTAGAATAAAGTACTTAATATCTGAAGGGAGAGATGGTATCAGTTTATAAGGCCATTTCCATGCAGGCAGCGAATATTTGGTCTGATATCGCCGGCGGAATTACAGGGCAATGAATATATATATACAACACTGAGGAGGAGTAGACCAGAACATGATGAATGTCTATCAGCCAACTGTCAGAATTATTACGTCCCACAAACCCTATTAAATTGAAGTTCTCTCCAAGACGGTGGATTTTTTTTTTAATCCTCTGTCTGAAAATACGAAGCAATTATGTGAAGATGTTTTAGCTTCTCTCCCATCCAACCTTCTCCATATCTTGGTGCCACGTACCTAAGACTAATTCTTTGGTAGAAAAAAGGAAAAAAATTGGCGAATACCTGAGGGATCGAGAAAAAGGCAAAGGAAAAAAAAATAAAACAGAGGGAAAGAATTGTGGACATATTGGCAATTGTTAAATTGTTATTGCTAGGCGAGCAAGAGCGAGACTACCCTCTTATTAGTTGGGTGGGTTGAAACGACATTATAGCCGACCCTGGGGGGATTGGAAAGGGAGGGGTCGGCGGTGGAGAGCCCGGATCCGTGCAGGGGAGGGGTGGGCAGATGATCTAACGACTCCGTTCCCAAAATAAGCTAATTGCCACTACGGCTCTGCAGATTTCCAAGAACCGACCGCTGGACTAATGAAGACAAGGCCTTCTTCGCTAATCGAGAGTTCATCGTCGTCGTCGTCGTCATTATTATCTTCATAATCATCGCATTTCCAGAGCCCAATGCTAATCCGGGTATTTTTCCGATGGGCGCAACACGAAATCCAATCCTCCCATTGGTCCACAAAGAGGAAGAAGGAGAAGGAGATGAAATGATTTTTACGGCCGTAATAAATTCGCGATGAAGGAAATGTGATTTTAATTGGTCTTTGATTATTGCCTGAGAAGATTAGGGTTGCTACTGACCAGCCCAACACCACTCGCACCTTCTTTTCCTAATATCATTGTTTCTATCCTGAGTTAATAGTGCAATTTGGAAAAGAGATTCCATGTTAATTAAGGAAAAGTTGTTTTGGTCAAGGTTAAGAACTTGGTATCTTTATTTGGCAAATTATTACATTACTTAGAAATTTTTAAAGCATGAAGAATTCGAAAAGTTAAAGTTCTTGGTTTTAGCTTTTTAAAAAGAAAAGTGTTTAAATATTGGAATAGAATCTGTGGTTGTAGCATGGAAAAGAATATCTATTATGTATCACTAGATGAATAAAATTTCATCATATTTTTTCCTTAAATGATAAACATCGAGAAATAGCTATTTACCGTTTCTCATTTGAGAAGAAATTTATCAAAAGATCTTCTTCGTTTGATTAAGCAGTTTTCAATCTTCTTCAGTTTTAAATTTAATAAGAAGTTCATGCTTACAAAAAATGAAAAAAAAAATTTAAAACAGTTACAATAAAGAATAAGCTTTATTATTATTATTTTTCATGTATAATATTGATTAAAGTAGTTTTTATATATGTATAAAAATTAAATACTTGATTTTATAGTTACAAAAGACATTGTACATTCATTGTATGTATGAAATTAACCTAAACACCTTAACTTTTTATTAAAAGTCAAAAAACAAAAACAAAAAATACTTCTTAAACTATTATGACAAGTTGTTAATGTATATTATTTTTGATTATTGAGTTGTATTGTGAAGAATCTTTGAATCCATAACATAATAAGCTCATAATAATTCATTATTAAAAAGAAAACAAAGAAATAGTTTTATTTTAAACAAATCAATCAAAATTATTAAAATTTATCACTTGTAAATGATTTCAAAACTAAACTTAACCAATAACTCATCTGAAGAAAGAGAATAGCTCTTTAATACAAGGATCCGAGTAATGATAATATAAATTAATTTTAGATAAATTAATGAAATATGTCAAATGCATTTTTTAGATATACGTAATTTTTCTTTTTCAATAAATGATCTTAAATATTTTACCATTGTTCATTTTGATCACATCTCAAATAAATAACTTATTTTCTTCAATCAAAAGCTTTGTCGCTACACAAAGATCAAAATGAGCAACTCAGCAAAATTTAGCCCTTTCTATTGAGTAATATACTCTATCATCTGATTCAGTTCTTTTGTTTCTTTGTTTGTTTTTTTTTCTTTTTTAAATCTTGAGTATTTGGAAATCCTAATTTTATTCTGAAATTCTGAGATGATAATCTTTTTTTGATTTCTTAACTAGTTATAAATAAATTAATTAATAAAATTTTACATTTCATATAATTCAAATGATACGTCATACAATTCCCCCCCCCCCAATATTTCTGTGTTCTGCTAATTTTACTATGTTCATCATGAAGCTGCTTCAAGCTCTCTCTGACCAAAGAGATTTGTAGTTTTCGAAATGAAAATGATGCCTTTGAGCTATCTAGTAAAAAGGAAGAATGTTTTGCCATCGTCTGACCACCATGCTATCCGATAATGTCTCTTATTACCTTATCGCAATATTAATTACTGGGACCTAATAAATTCTGCTGTATGTCTGAAGATTCCGTTCTGTAATTAGTTAATTGCACCTGGATCAGGTGACTGGGTTCTCCTTCGCAGCGGAGCCTAAATCATGATCGCTATTAGGAATGATTAAGTGTTAGCAATGGCTATACATCTCATTGGCTTTATTGTACCGGACTTCGGACACGCTTGACAGCCATGATTTAGACCCGTCTATTATTAAGAAAGTTTTCCCCTATTAAAAGATGCGACATTATTATTATCGCCGGTTACAAGATACAGTATGTTTAGCCAGCCTACATCTGTCTTAATTATGGCGTCATTACAGAAACCATACACCTGGTTGTATAGGGTGAAGTATCTATTGGAAATCATTATCTCACGTTTGAAATCTTCAGGATTCTTTGTTACAAGATTATGCATGTTGTTTTATCTGACTGCATGTTGTTTTATTATATATATATTACTTATTCAGTATCGAGGTCTAAGAATAAAAATATTACAAGCTTAATATAGATATGTAGTATACGGATTATTATTTAATAAGTCTTTTTAATTAAGTAGTTCTGAAGAATTTAATCAAGTCTTTTCTAACTACACTTTTTATAAATATGTGGTCAGTAAGAATTTTGTAGCGTAAAGTTTTAATTCATAAATTCAGTTCAATATGAGATAAATATAGATGCATATAATAACTTATTAATGGTAATAATTGCTCATATCAGTCATGTTTATTCTAATCCCTAATTGTATCTGAAAAAAAAGTTATTAAAGACGTAAAGTTAGCCTTACGTTCTTGAAATACTTAGTTAGTATCAGTCACGAAAAGAATTAAATTAAAAGAATTAATTGCATCATTTTCTTCAAAAATGCATAAATCTAGACTTGACATTCAAGTTCTATAGTTTCGTCAGTTACTTCTGACTTGCGAAAAATGTGATTAAATCAAAATTACTATCTTTTGTGAAATGTTAATTAAATTTAACTGTTTTGTTTTACAACTTTGCGTTATTGTTAAAAATCCCAATATCCTTCCAAATTTATTAAAAAAAATGTACTTGCTTCAAAAAAAGATTAATTTCCGTATGCTGCTTTCAAAAAGAAATTAAAAGAAACTGTCTGCTATTCGATACATATCTCTAAATATATTCTTTCTGAAAGTATCTTCGCATTCAAATTTTCATGTATTTTAAATGTATTTCCATCAGGCTGAGTAAAAGTATAAAACTCCAAATGACTTGTAACTCTTATATAAGTAGACAAATCAGTTAGACTGTATGACTAAACTTTAATACTGTCCCAATGCTTTTTCTTTTTTTTTTAATTTTCTTAGTTGGCTACTTTCGTCTTTCCCTGGAGAATTGCAAGAAGAACTGTGTTGCCGAATCGGTCGTCCTGCTGAGCCTCGTTGCTTGAGTATTTTATGTGACAATCAAGGCTTTATGCGTGAAAAGGTGTCGCAGATCCGTGTTCTGAATGATCAAGGGATGTTCAACCGGTTTATCGTTATTCGCTGTGGATCCTGTGACAGTCACACTATTTCATGGGCGCTTTTACACTGGGAGACTATTCAGCCATGACTTCGTCAGAGATACGCCAACAGCTGCTCTTGACAAATCATACCGCTTGGAAGAGCGCCTAATCGAAGAGGTTACTCTCTCAATTCAGCCACTGATTTCCGACATTCCCAATCATATTTATACGTTGCCACACAATAATGATGTAACACGAAGTTTAAAAAAAAAAAAAATAAATAAATTGGATGAAAGCCCAAAAGCTACTATTTGCTTGAAAGGCAAATAATTTATAGAGTAAATATAGGTTCATAACCACTTTTTCAGATGGAAGCATTCATCACAAGCTTATAAATAGATGCAATCCGTTAACAGTCTCGGAAGCTGAAATCTTTTGTAGTTTAAACAACTTTAAATTTAAAGAAATAGTCAGAAAGATTGAAAAAAGCAATTATCTATTCAATTCAGGGAATTGGGGGATTTGCAATCTGAAGATTGTAAAATATAGTCATTCCAGCCATTTTTTGAAAGATCAAAGATCTGGATTTTCAAAAAAAAGAAAATATAGACGACATAGTTAAATGGAAGAAGAGATTAAGAAATTAATATAAAACTAAATGAAAAGTAGGACGACATTACGTTTAGCTTAATAATTGCCCTGTATTTCATTCATCTTCTACTCCTACTATTGTTCTACTGATTTTGAACCATAAATTTCTTATAATAAAAGATAGCAAGATCAAAAAAAAATGCTATTTTTTTCCTATTCTGTTTAAATTAGTTCTGAACGTTTGTTTCCATTCACCTAATTTAATACTGTAATATATTGTAGTATTTTACACATTACGTAGTAGGTCTATAAAACTAAACAATTACAATGTGAATACTAAGCTATGTTATGTTATGTAGTGAATGTGGGTGGCAGAGAAGCCAAGCACTGCGGAATACTAAGCTATATAATACTCTACAACTTTGTTTTGATGTAATATAAAAATTAATATGTTAAAAGAGTTTTCTAGCATGGAAGGAAATTCTTTTAATGTCTTTCTTAACCTTTAACTCTGCCAATGCTTATCGTGATATTTCTAGTTGCATAGCAGAAAGAAAGGATAAAAGTAAAGTGACAAAGGAATTCCTTCAATGCTAATCTTCGTATTGAAAGAAATAGCATTTCTTAACAAGAATTTGAAATTAGGTAGGTTTTAATTGTTTTACTTTACTCTCGAATACATAGAATCCTTCTTAAATATGGTTTTATAAATTAAATTTGTTATTTTTTTCTTCATTTTTTTTTTCCATCAGTAATTTCCGTATTATAAACAAATGAGTCATATTCCACAATTATTTTTGGTCTTTAATGGCCAAGTGTTTTAATTAGTTGTTACAACCACTTATGAATATCAGTTCATTAAGAAATATTTCGGGTTTTTTTTTTTTTACAATTCAACAGACCACTTTGAGAGTCTGTTTCAAATAATTCTGGATTAAATTTAGCTCTCTAGCAATTCGGTAGATTTATAATTTGCTTCTTCATTAATATTCATTATTCGTAAGTTTAATTTAGATAGTTAATAAAATTCTGAGAAACTACCCGTTACATTAAACCTAATTAAGTTAATTAAGTAAACAAAAGAACAACTCTGGTCAAATTACCCTAAATACCCTCTAAATTCATGATATCTTTTTAGTTTATTTTAAGAGAATTTTCTGAAATTCGACTCTCTGGAAAGTCTTTGTTCGTCTACCCTTCGCATTTTCTTCGCATTTTCGAATAGCATCTGATTAATTTGTTTCAAACAAACTCTTACATGTCTTTCTGTTTCATTGATAAATTGTTACATTGTAATTGTTCTGATTATTCCATTCCTTCTTATTCCAATATTTATCGAAGTGCTTTAACACCGAATGAAATCTTTGAATATCTATCTTCTAAAAGATTCTTCGCATTGTAAGTATATTTTAAGAAGTGATAATTTATTTGACAATCATTTTCATATAAAATAATTGATCAAAATTTCGCTTTTCTGCATTAATTTATGGTAAATTTAATAAATCTCTGGTTTGGTTGCGAAGTTTCTTAGAAATTGTACTTCTATTCATAGAATTTTTGATTGGATAAGAGTTTATATTTTTTAATAAATGGTTATTAATTGTTTCCTTCAGCCTGATTTAGGTAATTTCTTAATATCTTAATATCAATTAGATTCTTAATGAGCGATCTTAATTACTTCTGTAAGATGTTATGTTATGCGAAAATGGTGTAATCATTAATGAATCAAGCTATGATATATTACAAGTCATTATAATGGCTAATTAATTGCAACATTAATGAATTTGATAATTATAAAATAATTAAGTTAACGATCTCAGAAATCAAGTAATTCCTTTGAACTTCCAAATGATCCGAATCAAGATAAGAAAAATATTAAAATCTATCTTTTTTCCTCTTCAAGGCATTACTATGTCATGAAGAGGAAGAATTACCTATTTTAGCAACAACGTTTTTAAACAGCTAAATTTGAATATGAAAAGAAAATGTCATGGTAATATTATTAAATTTCAATTAATAAAATTAGAAAATCTCTAGAAATGAAATTTGAGTCAATTTTCATTAGGTGAAGAGTAAGCGTATAATGTGTTGATACTTAGCAGCATGAACTTCTGCTCTAAGATATTTCACACATTTCGAATTCTTTCTTTTGTGATTACATCTCTCTTTCGTTTTTATTTTTCATTTTCTATATTTTTTGGGAGTATGGTATAAAGAGATTAAATAACTTTTAACTATCTTCAAGAAAGTACCCTTTGAGTATTTCCAGAATTAAGCTTTGTCGTAGAATGTAAGATGGGATTTATTTCTTTAATTTTTTTTTTCAATATAATTTGAGAATTTTAACTTAGAATGAGGAAAAAAAATCAATTGCTTCTTTAGCTGCTCAGATTTTCAAAAATTCTTGTCTCAGTTAATCTCAAAATATTATAATTATTATTTATAGTAGTAGTAGTAGTAGTAGTAGTAGTAGTAGTAGTAGTAGTAAAGATTTTCGGTCACTGTAATATAGAATAGTTACTATTCAAACAAATACATAACGTTGTTATTAAAACAGTTAAAAAAAAATTACACAAAATGATATAGAAAACTCAAATGGGTATCCTCTTTTGCAGTTTTGAAATATTTTCCTTGAGCTACAAGGAAAAGACCGTGCTCTATTAATTTTGAAATTCTAGAAATTAAGGCATTGCCAAGGATAATGGTACTAACTTGCCAATACAGTTTTACTTCTATGTTAAATTCGTCGTCTCTTAACAAATTTTAGTTGTAATCATGATCCTGATCTTACTTTCTCATCAACAGAGCAATCTCTATTTATTATTTTGAGATCAATTAGACATATGAGGCTTCTAGAATAGGAAAGGCGTATGCGCAAAAAGTTAGTTTCGAGAAAAAAGCGTTCACGCTTTCGTTCTGGTGTGTAAGGTTAAACATCATGGAATTTTTCAATGGAAATTTCCTTCTTTACCTTGGCGTATGAAGCAAGTAAAGTCACACGAATGAAAGCTTAAAGTTCATAGTATATGCTAGGATTTAAAAAGGAAAAAAGCAAATGTTGGCGAATACACTTCTCTTATTTTAAGGGCTATGTATCTACAGTATATAACTTTCTCTTCTTTGTGCTACCAAATATAACTTATCAATTTCATTTGCAACTAAAACGGATTAATTCATAAATGTAACAAAATACATTATTAAGCATCTTACTGATTAAATTTTAAAAAAATTTAAAATTTTTTGTTCCTTAGTAGGCTTAGCCTATATTAAAACTTTTTGTGCTGTATGTGCATCATAAATTTTGAAGAAATTTCTTGAATGTTACACAACAAAGTCGTAAAATGGAAGGTAATGCTTCAAAATTTTATAATTTTATATGTTCTTGGAAGCTTTTCCTGTTCTAATAGCAATGCAATATCCGAAATTCAGTTTTAATCACACAAAAAATTGTGATGAGGATTACAATGTGATAAATTTAAGCTTTTAGTCATTTCTGTCTTTACTTTGATTTACTTTCATAACTTCAGTGTTAAAAGTGGAAAATTCTTTCCTTGCTGTCCACTTGATTCAAAAGTTCTATTGTCTCAGCATTCTGTACTCGTCTGCACATTCCGTAAACGATTTATGCGTAATTATTGTGAATAGCAAATCGTAGATTGAATGTCGTTTAGCTCAAAGTAAACAATGGAAAACTTAAGCAACTACAAATAGTGTTCTATTCGCATTTGGGTGAAAATAGACCTTCCAAAGATAAACACGATATTTTAGATTGAACAACTGCTGATACTGAGGCTTGAGATATATATCTTAAATGTGAAGTGCTTAATACAAATATCAAGAACATATGAATTTGCTGTTCTACTGTCGTATGTTAATATAGTAACTGAAATGTTGTTATAGAATTTGGCTTAGTTCCGTTTTTTAATCTCACAACTTACATAGTAAGTAATATTTAAAACGTTCCGCAGTAAAATAACTAATAAATTTATTTGATTATTAATGATTTTATTATTAAACAAATAATTAGTGTAATTAATATTTTTGGACAAATTACAATTTTAAATTTTCTAATAGAAAGTTTTTCAAATTAACATATACAAAGTTAATTTTCGAAAACAAAATTGTTGGTTTAGTAAGTAAAAAGTTTATTATGTTTACTAAATTCATTAAATCCATTACTCTTATTCTTGACAGTACATCGATTAGAATTGGTTACAAGGCTTTATTTTAAAAAGTAGAAGATTCCTTAAGTGCCACTGATCTTATTACATTTCGGATTCTTCTAACTTGCAGCATACTAAATTTCATGAAAATTAGGATTGGATAATTTCGATATACTCATAAAAACAAAACTCGTTTTAAGGCCGTTTAAACTAATACTAACTCAGCCTAAACATCAGCTACTGATGTAACAAATTTATATTTTTTGGATGGAAATAATGGCTTTCTAATTAATTTGAAGCTATTTGTCAATGCAGGTTCAGAAAAACAAAATAATCTTTATTGATTTTTTTTCCCCTTAATATTTTTTTTTTATTTATTACATTTGAAATTTGAACTCCTAAACTCCCAAATTCTGGAAGATATTTTTTGAAATTATCTAGTCTAGACAGATGAATGACGGGATAAAAACAAAAGCAGAACAAGATTTTTTTAGCAAATCCTGAATTTAAGGAAATAAAAAGAGGATTTCTTGATTTAATTCTCTTTATAAATGAATTTTAATATAATGTGACATAATTAAATTTCAAAATAAAAAATTATAAGGATGACATTTCTATTAAAAAAAAAAAAACTTTTTTCCAGTGATTTTTGCGAATTGTATATTCATCTATTTAGGTTGATTTTAATAATACAAAAAATGAGAGGAAAAAATCAAAACAAACTAATCTGACGTC
Organism: Thereuonema tuberculata; assembly: GCA_023159025.1. Classification (NCBI taxonomy): domain Eukaryota; kingdom Metazoa; phylum Arthropoda; class Chilopoda; order Scutigeromorpha; family Scutigeridae; genus Thereuonema; species Thereuonema tuberculata. Next base: position 81,168,530 of record JAFIDM010012231.1, read on the forward strand.
TCATTAAATTACAATAAAATATAATTAACACAATTAATATTCCAGTTATTCCAATTATAACTGATCTTGTTTGCTTCTTTCAAGGAATTATAATAATTTTATAACTGGAACGAAAATAACACATTGTTTACTCTAGAGAGAAAAAGTTAAAATAAGATTTCAAATTTGTATTGTTTAAACCATTGACTTTTTATCTTTTCTAGTTTTCGGTTTGTTAACGAATATTTTGTCTTTACTGACATCCGACAAGAATGTAGATTTCAAACAGCAAAATTGAGCTACAGTTTTATTAAATGATCATCTTTCTAACTCGGTTTAAAAATATGATTTCTTTGATGCGTTTCCAAGCTTGGAAATGTATCATGTATCGACAATCGAATCAACTTTTCAAACTTTTTCACCATCTCCTTGTTGAACATGTCTTTGACAATCAGATTCATACAAAATTTGTTTAAATAATCACGTAAAGATAAATTAGAGCTAAATTTATAGTTTATTTCTTTATCTTAGATTATAGCTTTTACTTAAGTGTATTACTTTCAAATTAGAAGAATTTATATTTGTAAATGATCATTTGAAAGTTGTTATTGTATTTGGAAACTTGGTAAAGAAGATTATCGAACTTTGAATAATACTTTTTTTTTATCCACGTTAGAATACCTATAATAGTAATTACAGAAATTATAAAAAAAGAGTATAAGAGGGATAAGAGAGTATGATTAAAAAATATTATACCGGCATTACAAAAATATGTTTATTAATCGATATTATTTAATTTTAATGTAAGTATATTGATAACAGATCTTCATGCTTTTAATTAAATTACATTGAAATATATGATATTGATATATATTTAAAAGCTTGAAGATATTTATATTTTAAAACTAAAATTATTTGATATATAATCGTTAACATTCAGAACCCATTGAAAACAACTCAAGCCAGGCAAAAAAATTAGGAATAGAATTAAAAAAAGAAAAATGAAAAAACTTTGAAGATGAAATGTCAATATTTACAAAGCTAACCTAAACAAAACAGCAGCATAGAACAAACATGCTGTCGTATTCAATTCAACAGCATTCATTTACTGTTGAAAACATTGAAAAGCGAGAAAAACTCTGGCATTTGCAAGTGATGAAGTGCATCGTCTTGTAGTGTCCGCCCACTCGATTTGCTGTCACCATCCAATGAATACTTCATGAACGATGAGGACACACAAGTACTGAAGTTCCCAATCCTATCGGTAAATCGCTTCCTCATCACCATCAAAAGCCGTTAATCCCCACCCTCAGCTGTGAATAATTTACTCCCTTTCGACGAAGGGGAATCCCTCCACTTCCCAACAGACGAAAGGCACTCTTGAATAATAGAATCGAATTATTGGCCACAAATCCTATCCACCGCCTTCTAATCATTATATGACACTAAGGTAATGTACTATTCATTAAAATAAAGCAGTTAACATATCCGTCATCTCTTATGTTTTATGAGGAAAAATCTTCTACAAACTTTTCTGAAACATAGTATCAAATTTAGATGTTAATGAATTACAAGCAATGAGTAATTAGAATATAAAAATATTTCTCTACTAATAGTAATCAAGATGATGTTAGTGTTGAAGTTGATTAGTATTATTTCTGAAATATTTTCGGTGAATATCATATAACTTTTTATCCTACAACAACCTAAATTGTAGGCCTATATTTATTTAATTCTACCATGACACTTTTGTAATTTCAATTATTAAGTTTTTTAAGCTTTCAATAATCTCAAAAAAAAAGTTTGAAAAAAAAACACTTTTTTCTACTTTTTCTTTTAGATATATAATAATAAATAATATAAGTAACTTATTTATTTTCTTATCATTATTTTAACTAAGATTAAATATAATGTAACAATTATAATGTAACGACTTTTCTCTTTAGAAACTTGATAGTAAAATATTGATACTAATGGTTTCTATTTTTTTCGTCATTGGCTACAGAATGGAATTTTTTAATATTTAAAAAAAAAATAAAAGCCGCTCTTTAAATGTTAATGTACAACAAGAATTTAAGTTATATTTTATAAAATGATAAGTTAAAAACTTTAAGTTCATTGTATATTGTATTAACAATTAAAGATTGTTTTCTTTAGTTGTATAAAATAACTATTTTTAGGGTTTGCTAAAATGCTGTTGTGCATCATCAGGAAATATTGAGACGTTAAATGCAAGGAAGTCAAGAAACCTTTAGATGTAAGAGTAAACAACTTTTCTATGTAATCTTCTCATATTAAGTAAGACAATAGGGAAAACAATTATAGCAAATAAAGAAAATTTCATAAAAATCTTCAGATAGTCTGAGCACAGGATAAAACACGATAAGTGTATAGTATGAAGTACATTCATTCAGGATTATCATTATATAATAATTCATAATATTTGAGATTTTAGTAAGCATTAACTGATAATTCTAATTAAAAGTTGATCCTTCACAAAAGTATGATTGCTTATAGTTTGTTTTTAATATCCATTTTACTTCATAGAATAATCTTAATTTAAAAAAAGAAACATTTTCAATGCTCATTCATTAATTCGTACATTCATTCCATTATGATCTTGATAATATTTTATCTTGACTGAATTATTGACTCGAATAATAGAATAAAATTTTTGACTTAATATAATTTTCAAAATAAAATCTTTTTCAAAATAAAATGGTAACTATGGAAGGCTGCCTTTCGTAGTTACCATTTTGTTGAATTATTAGGCACGTAAAATTTGTTATTAATTAAAATCTCTTTTTTAAATACTTTTTCCACTAATTTTTAATTTATTAATACGAATGCACTTTTTTCACTTTCATTACCAAAAATTGAAAATACGTGAAATTTAATATTTATTTAAATGTTTTAAAAAAAAAATTATCTTTTATAAGATAAATACTTAAGATCGTTTCAAAATGGAAAAAAAAAAACAAAAACTGGAAATCTTCATTGAAAGAATTTGCTTTTTATGAATTCTGTCTCACGAAACGGAAACCGATGGATAATTTTAGCTGTAATCCTGGCTTGCAACAATAAAAGTGCATTTTGCGATTAAAAAAAAATAATTGCTAATAAAAGCATTATGATCTGGCAAAAGAATTAAGGTTCATTTCTTTCTCTCAAAATTTCCAAAACACTGTACATCCACTAAGAAACCCCCTTAATAATAACTGAAGAAAATGTGAAATACGAATTCTAAACGTAAATTTTATTTTCAATAAAGTTATTTATTCATTAGGTTGCTAATCATTCTTTTTTTAATAATTTCTTCATACTTTATGGTCATCTAACAAATAGCTCTCTAGTATCTTCATAATCGCTTTCACTCCAGTCCTATTCGCAGAAGAATTTCTTTTACTTTCTGCCAATATCGTCACAACATAAGATTTAAAATAATATCGGTGAAGTTAACTTATTTGAATTACTAACACGCGTATTGTTTCATTACATTTTCTGATAAAACTGAATGTTTAGCATCACTGAAAAATGCCTTTCACAGAAAATAATACTATCTGATCGAGAATAATATTTTATATTTTTAATATAAAATATATTGATCGAGAAAAGACAATATGCAATAAAATAATAGTAATAAAAATAAATGACATTTTTAAAAATTAGGCTTTTTTTTGGGGGGGGGGGGGGGGTTACCGAATATTTCAATACAACCTCATTTAGGACGCAGACAACCACCTCTCGTGTCGAAAAGGGCTTTTCGGGCTTTTCCCAGTGATATAGATGACCAAAATGAAAGCTAGAATTCATGTGAATTCAGACTTCAGATGATTCTTCAGCCTTTAGTTAAAGAAACAGGATAAAGAAACACCTATATTGTTTCTGGGTATGGAACCAAAACCTATACCGAGCATTGCCGAGTTAGCAAACGATAATCACATAAACCACATAAACCTCTCCTAATAAAAAACTCAAAATTATCTACCAAAAGTGAAAAAATAAAGAAAACATAAGTTTTTCACTTTTAATATTGTAATGGCATGTAAAAGCTTTCTTTATCTTCTTCTCGTTTTCTTGTTTTTTGATTCTTCTTAATTTGTAGTACAATTTACTACTGATTTAGTAGGATCTATTAGTATCTGAAGATTCAATTATTCACTAGTTAAAGCACTAAAGAATGCTGCAATATATAATCCCATTTCTCTCAATATCACTTCGATAAAAAGGCATGTACAAGTGCAAAAAAAATCACTTCTTTTACGGGATGTATATCAATAAGCAAACTGATAAATTAAGAAATTTTCCATCACGGAGGCACCGTTTATACCTTTACATATCTGGAGAAGCTGGATTTATCAAAGACGCTTTGTATTTCAGGAGATAATACCATTTCGCTTAAGTGTCTTGTGTTAAACTTATTAAAATTCATCTTCATGTAAATATGGTTATTTGGCTTTGTTTTACCGAAGCTTACAGCTTTAATTTATTTCTATAAGAAAATAAGTGGAAGAAATAAGTGAAGTCACAATAACTTATCAACTTTTATAAATGCAAATAATTTTATTTAATTTTAATTAGAAAGAAAAATATGGTATAGATGGTAGGTCTGCATTTTCCTATAGGTCTGAATTTCACTGTAGTAGGTTCTGAGAACTAAAACTCTTGTAATAAATCGTAGACTATTTATCATTTTGATTACACTTTTTTTCCAGATATCTTAAAACGTAGTTGATCTCTCTGTAGCAGTGTCATCTAATCCATCCGAGCTGATCTTCAAGAGAAATTGGTATCCTACCTCATATACTGTAAGATAGCTTCACTCATTAGTAGACCGACACACGTCGGTTCATGTGCAGTTGATATGAAAATGACACCTTTTAATTTCAGAATCTTATCTTAATCTTTGCCTTATTTTTGAAACAAGTCGTTCAAGCGTATTCGTAAGATTGAAGTAGCAGCCTGACAACTCGACTAATAACTTACGTAGGGATTTGCTTTCGATTTATGGATTGGTGTTTTTCTTTCTATCTTTTGTATACATTTCTTTTCTCGGATACAATGTGGAGTGTATTAAATTCCAATTTTTATTATTTGGCACTTAAGACTTTAATAATTATCCTTCTTTGAAGCTGAAGTCATAATTGCTAAAGAGCTAGGGCATTGAATAAGAAGAAAAAAAAAATTACAAAGTTTTTTTTTTTAAGAATTAAGAAGAAAATAGTTTTGTTTTGTATATTACAAACTTTATAATGGCAATCATTAACTTGAAATAAAAATATGATGAAATTTAGCTTATGAGCAGAGTTGATAACAATGCCATGCAAAACAAACTGTAATCATACACTTCAAAGGTATTTGACAACTAGGATGAAGTAATTAAGATCAGTAAATTACAAAAACTTCCAAATCGACTGTCCTTTAAGTGCTCAAAGAACTAGAAATTGTGAAAAGTCTTATTATATAATATAAAAGAAGAACGAATGAAACAGATCTTGCCAATGCTTTACGATGATGAACAACTGAAAAGCTTTCTAAAATTTTAAAATGAAGTTTTCCTCAGAAAATATCATTATCCACACTTACTTATTGTAACAGTCCGTTCTGTTTTATACCAAAATATGCAGCTTAACGCCTTTGAATGAAACCTCTTTTCTCAGTTATCTGAAGATAAAAGTTATAGATAACTTTAGACGTAAGAACAAAATATATTACTACTTATTTAATAATCGATGTAGATATTTACAAAAGATAAGAATGTTATTCCTGATTATATATTGGATACAAAAAAGGAAATAAAACATGAATATTGATCATTTGAGTTACACATGCTTTGGTGAATATGCTTTTTCTTTGGCTTTCTTGCTTGTAGCTAAGTTAAAAATAATTTTCATCTTTCAAACTGAAAATAAAACTTTTGTTGGTTTGTCTTCAGTGATACTCTCCTTTGAAGATATTGTTAGACCAAATGGTTCAACTACGTATAGGAACTTTGATCAATAACTGCCTTAAAATATTCTTTTTCTTAGGCTTCATGCTTTTAGCTAAACTAAAAATCAACATTCTCTTTAAGTAATTGATTATCATTTGAAAGTGAAAAGGAACACAATAATATCACAAACATAGAGTTATTCATGCTTCGCTAGGTTAATTTACAAAGCATGATCAGGATTTTTGAATCTTTGTACAATGCGCATAGCTTTTATATGTACGTGTGTGTGTGTGTACGCATGTACGCATATGTATATGTACGCATATGTGTATTGTAAGCATGTGTGTTTTAAAATAATTTTATCAAAATCGTAGATTATATTTACATTTACATATTCCGGTATATAAAAATGAATTTTGAAATTGCTTTCTTGCTTATAGAACTTAGTAATATAGAAATTTAGAATTGTAAAGCAATGCTAAAAGTTTGTAATATACAAACGAGGTAATTTTGAAGACGTAATGACTGCTTGGGCGATGTTTGTCTTGGGTCTAAGTTCGCAAACTGTCACATGGATGTGAAATATGGATGTTTAAGGGTCACATCTCGAACTCCACTTCGTTAACGACTTCACAGTGTTTAATTAATTATCGCCATTTATTTATAAACCATTTTTTTTTTTTTTTTTTTTTGACAAGATTCCAAACTTTATGAATAGTTTCTCACAAACAAACTGAGAAACACCTTTTTTTTTCTTCCCCTAATGACTAAAACAAAATTCAGAATTGAAACATCTTATCCATATTGCAAAACCCATGATTAATAAAACTTTCATTTCATTATAAATCTTTATTTGAGTTATAAAATTTTTATACAAGTTTGATAATATTAACAAACAGCAATCATAATTTCAGATAGACGGTTTCCAAGTTAAATAAATAACTATAGGCGTAGGCTGCTCTTATAATACATATAAAATGTTTATTAAAGCAATGTAATGATTTTCCTTAACTTCATTGTGTACTCTGTTGCAATATGCACTGTTTATTTTGAAATTCAATCAATTTTTTTTTTATCATAAACAATCAACTTCGTGAAAACTGTATGCTTAATAACACAATAATGTATGATTAATGAATATCATATAAATGTTTATTAGATCGATCATAAAATAATATCAACTCTGAAGCTTGTGATTCCTTAGAGCCGGAGTCATTCTTGATGGCATCACTGTTGATTTTTTTCCATTTTCAAAGTTTGTAATTTTTTATAAAATTGGACAATAACTAAAATAACTAAAAACTTTTGCACATATAATAAAAATTCAAAAAGTATTAATTCATATCTAAAAATTAAAAAAAAGATAAAAAAAAAATACTTAAGCAAGGAAGGTTTCAACCCGCTACGACTGCAGATTATCTTCAGCTTAAAGGAAACAGTGGAGATGAAGGGTTTATATAGGAAATCAAGGAAAAGAAACTACTCTTGTAATTGTTAAATATTTAACAATAAACGACACGTCAAGGTGATTGGTGAAAGAAAAATAAACAGAAACATCTGCGAATAAAAGTCGAAACCGTCCTTGTTTAATTTTTAGATATGAATAAATACTTTTTGAACTTTTGTTATGTGTGCAAAAGTTTTTAGTAATGTCCACGTTTACAAAAGATTCTTTCATTTCGCACACGTTAAAAAATAATATAAAAAAATATGTAATTGAATGTTTAGTTAGATTCACTCTGAATCAATTTTTTACATACCTACTTCTTTTCTGTTATTCCCTAATATATTCACAGAGGAACTTAAAACCATTTAAACCTCGACAAAGTAATCAAATCTCAAATGCACACTTACTTTATTAATAAAGTTATCAAAATTTTCTCTGAAATTTAAATGCGATGAATATCAAAGATATTCGTTAATCTTTGTCTCTTTTGTTAACAAAGAATAAGGAAAATTTATTCAAATAATTGCAGATGGAACATCTTTTCCTCAAATCCTCAAAATGAAATTAACTTACCTGCCTTACGACTAATTGAATTTTTTTTTGTATCACAAAAGAATTACAGACAATAAGGAAGGAATGTCTCTTTGTCATATCATGCATTGTTACAAAGTCAAGCCTTTCAGAGAATCTCTTCTTATTGGATTTTCTCTTTTTACTGAGTCTTTCTTTTTTGAATTTTTCTTGGTAAAAATACATCAAAATCTTCGAAAACAATGAAATAAAAATATTAGATAAAACGAAGATACTTATTGTCTGAAATGCAGAAATGAAAATATATAACAAAATTTATGGTAAAAATGTTTGCTTAATAAAATTGTGAATTTGATTTTCGTCAATTACAGGACAGGAGATTTCCAAATAATTAATGTTTGGAGGTAAAATATATTTGATGCAAATTAAATCGTCTGGAAAAAAAACAACGAAGTAATCTATACTTGTTAATGTTTATCTAAAAACCTGAAAATATGTTAAGCCTAAACATATATATAATTTATAATATGAACGGGTAGAACTATTTTAAACCTGCAAATAAAATAATAAAATCAGATGTTCTCTTTACCATATATTTCCTTGTCGAAAGTTAATAGAACAAGTATTTTTCTTAAGTAAAGTTTAACCAAACATAAAAAAATTGATAAAAATCTGTAGCATGATAAAATTTAAATGCTATGTAATTGATTTCATTCAAATTTTCAAAATTATATTCGAATTATTAAATGACTAAAATGTTATCATTTACATTTATTTTGCCAGTGTTTTGTTATTATTCAATTTAAAATTCCTCTTTGACATTGTGTAATTTTCGAAAGTTTTTATAGTCATATTTATTCATTATCTAATAAGGAGGTTATCCATAATCTATTACTGCTAATTCTTACACTGTTATTCACTGCTTCCTTATAGAAATAAATAAGCCCAATTGTAGCATCTCTGATTTCAGAAGAGAAGATAAAAGATAGGAAAGATTGTGTAAAATATCACTTGTCGCGATGAATCAATATCGCCTTGGAAAAAAAAATGCTGATTTGCGTGACAGTTTTTCAAATAGGATTAAAAAAAAAAAAGACTCAGACAACAAAATGACGCGTAGTTGGTTTGCTTCACCCTATGCAGTTCTAATCATATCAAGTACAGATATCAGCTTTCCAAAGAAGTGAAATTTTTATTTGAATGAATGAATGACGTGTGACTTAGAACATCAGTTTGAGTTAATCAAACAAACATTTCATGTCAAAAAGCAACTTTAGTCATGATGCTATCACGCGACTATGTAAAATCCAGCAGATTTCTGTTATCCACTGTCAGCCTTTCAGATCGGTAGTGCTCATATGTCAGCGGACATTTTATTTGGTACTATTACGAAAGCAAAATCGAAGAACCTATGTTTACATTGCAAGCCAGTGTGAAGGAACGAATTAGCCTAAAACGGAAAAGTCTTTTCCGCACAACAAGATGTTCTTTTATCCGTATGTAAAGCAGGAATTTTTAATTTTTTGAAAATTGTAGATATATTCATTGAAAAATTTAAATGACTGCCAAAGCAGCCGAAACGCTCCCTTTCTGTAAGGAATTTTTAAAATTTACGACGAAAAATGTTACATTGTATCAATTTCGGATGTATTTTACTAATGGGAAAGTTTATTAATAAAATGAGTCATTATATATCTCATTTTTCATTATTCTCCTAAAAATGTTCTAAAATATCAGAAATTTAAAACAAGTTATTAGTTTTATTTTCGTCTTTATACTTTGAATATTAGGCTAGTTTAAATTATATTAATATTTTTTGTTAAAATTCAACTTCATTTATATCTTATTTATTTTTGATTACGATCAAAATCAAAAATTGATTACAAAGGTTCATTTAATTTCCAATTACCAAAAATATAGACTACCCTATGTACTACAATTGGTGCTTTACTATCTGTAACTTATCATAAATTTGGAAGTCTGATGTACAAATAACAAAGGAAAATAAATAATATTAAGGAACTGATAGCTCAAATGGCAATAAATTTTATTATGATTCACATTCATCCGTTCTGTAAAAATCTCTATTTCTGTTTAAAAAGACTTGATTGTGGTAAATCAAAATACAGCCGATAAAAGAATAGTTTTTTAAAGCTTATTATAAAGCTTTCATATGATGTAATTACCGTCCTTCAGACATATATTTGAATTGCTAAAAATCTTTAATAATTTCAATGTAGGCCTATCTTATAGACTCAAAGAATCTTGATAATTTTCATTTACCATTTATCTAGGGACTATAACACAACAAAATTCTCAAGAGCTGACGAGGTGGGGATATCCTAATCCTGCAAAGTAACTGCCCGACCAGCTTCATGGTCCAAATCTACTCATGTTCTTATCTGTTTTGTAGGTCCTGTTGAAATGTTTAGTATTAAAACATAGCTTATATTACTGATACTTATTTTAAATGAGTAGAAATGAAGACAATAAGATGAGGAGCTACTTTTTGTATTTTTTCCAAGAATATCTTGCTTCATTGAATTGTTCTCTTAGAAATCGGAAGCAATAATAGCAGCAGGACAGACACAATTAATTACATATTGACTTAAGAAAGAAGATAAAAGAACAATACGCATAGAGTTTTAATGCATCAAGAACTACCATATGTTGTGGGGTTTTTTTCTACTGCTGACAGACAGAGATAATGATGAGCTCAGAATAACATATGGATGCCACCGAAGTCGAACTCTGTGGTTGACTGAAGAAACATTCGCACCTAATATTTCGCAGCTGCATTGCAAATGGCATGTCTGTGGAATAAGTTAATCATGAATAGAAGAATATGAATAATTAAACTTCCCTTTTCAAAGACAAATATTCTTTGAAACATGTCTTTGAAAGTACTCGTGAGTGAAGTCTCTTCACTCATTTTATGAAATATAAATATACATGCAATTGTCGCTTAATTAATTGACCAAATTTTACACACAGGGACTTGCGTGATTTTTTGTGTTTGTTCTACGTATTGTCATATAAAACATAGACAGGCTTACCAACTACCTCATACCCAGAAAGAAACATGACATTAAAATTCTATAAACTGTTTGTTGAAAAATCGTCATGTCGCTCCCATGCTTTCAATATTTAAAACATATTAAATATTTAAGTAATATAGCTATTATAGATTCTACTTACTAATATGAAAAATAAAATTTCTATTATAATCGCTTATTAAAAAACCTAAGCATTTTATCAAATTACATTTTAGTTTTATTACATTTCTTAAATGTAATCCACGTTTAAAAGGTTAAACTAAAATAATGATTTGCTTAAAACTGAAAAAAAAAATAATAAAGATGGGATGTGACGATGAGTAGAAGGTGGTGTCAGCATTTCATTTTCTGATTATTTTTTTTTAGTTACGATAGTGAAACAAATCTTAAATAATAAAACAAATTGTTTTTTTTTTTTTAAATAATTACTTTGTAAATAAAGATCGAATACTCTATTTTGATGCGTTTGTCAATTTTAGGCGTTTGGCAGGATTCTGATTCCTGGGGCGCTTCGTTGATTAAATAGAGAAATAGAAAAAATGAAAATGTTATCCATTACATCTAGACTACTGCGTTAATTTTTTGAGATAGAACTATTTGTTTACCTTTGCGGGAATAGTTGAAATGAAAGAGACGTTGTGCAACATTAGAAAGATCCTATCAATGATAATGCAATCAAACAAGAATTTTCTAGTTATTCAAATTTACATAAAAATTTATGATAAGAAAGAAGTCTAAGTCATTAATATACAAAACATTCATGGCATAAACGGCATCGAGTAATGATTTGTGCCAGAAAATGGTAATTGGAAAGTGAGCAAGTGTCTTAGAAGTGATACATCAGTATAAAATGTCTTTAGAAGCCCAAATAATGAATGTTATGAGTGTTACGAATTTTGGATGCATTTTGGTGCAAATTTGCAGCAGCAAAAGAAAAATTATAATAAAGAGGTAAAGAACACATAACAAATTCTTGCAAAAAACGATTTGTGAATACTGAGAGCCTGCAGTATCTGGTGTTTGGATCTACATCATCAGATCAAATCAACAATCAAATCAATTTTGAACAAAAATTATCTGGATTATACTGCACAGGAGTAATTTATTTATTTACTTGTAAGTATTGTACCCTTCTAGTCTTTAATCAAGAAAATAGTAAATTAACATTAACTACCGAAGCACGTGTTCACTGACTTAACAGTGAAAAACAAACATTTTCTTAAAAAATACAAAGGTTTCATGTCAATAGGACTCTACGATGAGGATGTGGTTAATGTGTTAGTAGCCAAATAACCATATCAATCCACATTTTCAGTAAGGAAAAAAGTTAAAAATCTCACATTATATCTAATTCCCAAATATTTTAAAAGACAATACATTCTATTCGTATAGAAAGTTGAATGAAATATATTCAAGTTGGAATATATTCCAGCAATATATAAAGAAAACTTTGTCAATTTACAAAAATAAGTCAGAAAAAGTTAAGTAGTGATAAGAGCATTAGGAATTCTGTCAGTAGATCGTTATATTCTTGTTATTACGAATCAAATCAACTGTACTGAAAAAACAAAAAAAAACAAAACAAGATTAAACGAGTGTTAAATGATATTGTGTTATTTATGATTGTTTAATGACTTTTTTTTTTCTCCTCTGCACAGTAAATGATCAATGATATTTGTAATTCTTCTGAAACTCTACACAGATTATATATGGTTTCAACATGATATCGTTTCACCACATACTGTGCATATTGTGCCTTTATTAAACATAATTTGTTTTGTAATTTATTGATAGTGTATCCTGTCGCGAACTGCTGTTTTAATTGTTAGCTGATTAATTCATTCCTCATTTCGTGGATAAACATGATAAATGCCATGTTTTCGATATTGTGATTGCCACAAATCCACAAGGAGATCGTTATTGTTTAACGCTGATACATTTTAAACAAATATTTCCCTCTGGACAAAAAAAGACTTAATTTTAAACAACGCCAACACGTCTCCATAAACCAATAATCATCTCAATCGAACTACTAAAACGATCAATCAATCAATCATTTTATAGAATGATTATTTTCCAATATATAAAAAAAACATGACTATTCAGAAGATTTGTGTAATTCACCAAGTGTCAACATTTCTACGATATTTGCGTTGCACGATTTTGGTTGAATTTCCTATTTTACCATTTTTCCAGTTTAACCGTCAACACCAAGATTCATCTTTGCGACTGCAAAACTCGGAATTTTCGTCACTATTTCAAAGAAAAAAAAATTTTTAATTTATTTTATCTTCGTAAAATATTTCAGTTCCTCTCATGTTTTATCTCATTTTTGTTATCTCAAAAAGTTCATCAATATTGATAATTCGAATGAGAAGTATAAGTAACTTGATACATAATATTTGCAAATATTACGTGAAAACTTTTAAAGACTACGAGCAAAGCTTCAACAACTAACTTGTTATATCTTTAAATATTAAAATTATACCTTTAAGAAATAATGCAATAACATTAAAGCCTAATTTACAAAAATTATTTACATTGATGTCAAGATTTTGATTATATTTTTAATTTGAAAGTTCCAAAAATATATAATATATTCGTGGCATTCGTGATAATATTTATTTATTTTAGTCGCATTCTATAATAAATTCAATAAAATTGAAAATTGTTTTGTAGATTACCTGTATTGTAAAGTTTATCAAATTGTAATTTCAAAGATTTGGTTTTTACCGTTAATTGGTCTTATGAATATCAAGTGTTCATCTCTTTCCTTTTAAGTAAACTTTAGACTTAGAACGATACTATTAATAAATCTTACAAATTCAAAAAAAAAAAAAAAATATTATCAATATCCTTCCAAATTACGTGATTGTCTTTAAATCTACATTAACTTTAATTTCTGCATAAGATTTGAAAATATAGTGCACCTATAAACTAAGGGAAGTCATAGGGAATATCTCATTGAAATTATCTTCAAATTTGTGTATTATTTCAATTATTGAATGGTCATCTTTTATTTTATATTCAGTTTACGAATTGTAATATTTGAACATAATAATAATAAAATATATTAAATGATATTCGAGAGGCCAAAAACATTAATACAGTAATGTATTAAAACTGCGACACATAAACAAATATGAAAATGAGGAATACATCTGTTTATGTATAATGATCAATAAATTAAAGAGCCAAATGTGACTACTTGGAGTTACATATTGGTTTCAGGATTGGAGTTTGGTGTTTTCTCTTATAGTCTACAATTATTTGGAGTTAGATTTTCTAAAAAGCTAATTATTTTTTTTTTCTAAAACGGAAATTTTACATTTGTAAAGTGCTCTATTCAATTATGTTATAATCGTTTCTTTTCTGGGTCTTTTTAGGCTTTGAATTAAGTTTCATAACCTCTTTACAAAATTAATTATATTGTTATACATTTTCTTGTCTTGTTTTTATTTATATAATTTTATGATTTTATGTAATTTTCTACCTTATGTAATTTATGTAAATTACTGAAGTAATAAATTCAGCTTATTTTAGCCTATGACTGAGTGTATTATGATAATATATAACAATGCCAGAAGTACACGAAAGTATATTCATATAAACTTTGCAATACTATGCATTAAAATCAATGATAAATCGTTATTAAATTAATTGAATGACCTTTAAATAACTTATCTTTTCAATTTTTAATTTATACTGTTTTATAATTAGTTACGTGTTATACTAGTTAACTTTGTAGGACGAAAAATTTAAAAATATCATTGAAATGAAATTGCTCAGAATCAAGGAAAGAGATAAGAAAAGAAAAGAAATAAAAAGAAAAGAAAAATGTCGTAAAAGTATTATTTTGATTGCAATGATTTAATGAATTTTAAACATTTGGATATTTTCAATATAAAGAGTAGTTCTAAAGCTATAAATGCTGAATATAAAAATTTTACAATTATATGTATATAAATTCTACATTCTTAATAATATTCTACATTCTTAATTTTGTTGATAATAATAAAATCATTATTATTTTCAAAGATTATCAATTTGTTATCAATCTTGTGCGTTTATCTCTGATAAAGATGTTATTGCGGCGTAATTGTACGACTATTTATACAACATGTTGTATTCAAGTATGTTAAGCGTACATATTACATTTACATACAAAAAGAAAATTTTTATTATTCCAATAAAGACCTAGGCCTGAATAAAAAAAAAGTTAAAAAATTTTCTTGGAATTATGAAAACTGATTTCTTTTTAGCGACTTAAATACTTGAATAATCCTTTATTTCATATCATATTAATACGAATGCTATTTTTGTTTAACTTCTTAACTAAAATCTGCAGAAAGTTGAAATAATTAATATTCACTTTTCCAAATATTCTATTTACCAATGTAGGAATTAATGTTTAATATATTAACGACGACTGAATCACAGACTCCAGAACAATGGAAAAGTAGCTACAGAAAAACAAAACAAAAAAAGAGCTTTATCCTATGATTTATAGACAAACTGATACATACTCTACAAAATTATAAAAGTAACTTACTTAAATATTTATTAATATGCCAGCAAATTAAAAGCCTTACAAAATACAAATATTCACAGTTAATATTTGACTGTCATTTCATTTAATTATTACGCTTAAAACATTTATTATTAAAATGTATTTATTATTTACTTATTATTAAAACATTTACATTTAAGTTAAAATGTGTAATGGAAAGATTTCTTCTAATTCCATCTTTTTAATTGATAAGCAGGGGGAGAATTTTCGCCAAATTTCAGGAAATTTTCATCAAAATGTCAGTTAAAACGTTCGAAATTACAGCATCAAGATTTCTGAATAAGCATTTTTGAAGATAAATTAATTGAATAATAAGGATTCGAAGAATTATTATTAAGATCTTTATTAGAAACGTTATCGTTCTCTGAATACCAAGAATAAATTTAAATATTTCAGTTGTCTTTCAGAAACAAAATAAATCAACTTTCTAAGCATATGAAATGTTTGAGCAGAAAAATAATTAAAATTATTAAATTGTTAACTTTAGTAAATCCAATTGAAGTTGCTTTAGGTTTAGGCCTAAAAAGATTTAAAAAGCTTGAATGCTAAATGAATTTATGTCAGCGTTTAAAAGCGAGAACAGATCTTTTATTCCAGTCAATCATTCGGAACATGATTTTTTTTTTAGGTTTGTTTATTAAAAAAAAAATCTCGTCAATCCGCCGTAATCTTATTAGTTTTATAGAGCTGTTTGCGGCGAGGGCTGTTTCCATTAAGCCTCTTCCAAGCGTAATCGTCGAGGCAGACATCCGTTGACTGTTGCCGATTGTGGGGTCGCGTTTTCAGGCAACCGCACTGCGAGTAATGCGCTAACAACAATACTCTGGAATTACCGCTGGAAATTCGTCTCTCACATCGTAATTCGTTCACGATCGACTGATATTAACGAAATAACAGTAATTTCGATTTTGCGGATGACAGTTTTCGGAAGAAGAGGGAAAAAAAAAATAGCAGAGAGGTTTGGTAAAATGCTAATTAACTCTTAAACGGGTAGTAGTTTACGAGCCGCAATCACGAGAGACCCGTCAATTATGCAAATTTCGGCGTCCGTTAAAAGGGATTGAATCAACTCCGGTCAAAACGAGATGAAAAACAAACAAATAAACAAACATATACAAATCCGCTCAATGAAAACCTTGAATTATTCATATAAAAATGTCAACAACAAAAAAATTTAAAAAAAAATCTTATTTAGAAATTTATAAGCCTATTTTCCGTTTGGTAGTTTCGATAACTTTTATAGTTGAAAAATATTAAGATAATTTCATAAAATTAATTAAAATTTCAAACCCATAAGAAAAAAAAGACAAAGATAAAATTAGAATCACGTATTTTTATTTATTTTTTTTAAACCCAATTGATTATGAAATTATCATTTTCGAATGAAGTGTTTGCCAAGAATTAAATTTACTGAACTCTAATTAATTTTTATTAACAATATCCATCATAATATTTATTAATTTTTAACTTTTACATGAAGCCTGCTTTTTGCAAGTTTAAAAATATATCGGTTTTTTTTATATTATCGTTTGTAGCAAACATATCAGAATTGACATTTTGAAACATAGTTTCTTTAAAATATAATTTTATTAAAATTGTAGTTTATTCAAAAAATCTAGGCTTAAAATTAACTGTGCCTTTTCGATGTTTTTTTATTAAAATTAAATTATAGACTACTTGAAGGTGCATATTATATATAGTTTTTAAAAATAACAAATTAAAAAGGAGAAAGGTGCAATTGTAAAATATACTAATTTTTAAATAAGAAACTCAACTTGAAATTAAAACCAGTGTTTTTAAAATAGTAATTGAAACACTACGACTTTTTTCGAATTTTTAAAGAAAATGTGTTTTTAATTTCCTTTTTTTTAGTTCATTTCCTATAGTAATTACATTGATATTATCCGAAAACTGTATAAAAAAATAATAAAAGGTAAAGTTTCGAAATTCAAAATATAATTAAACATATTTCAGTCTTTTTAAAGTAAAATAACAAAGATAAAAAGACTGACTTAAATTTAGCTATCATTCACCTTATTTACTCCATTTTAAATAATGCTATAAAGAATTAAAATTTCAATTGGAAGCCTACATATTTTCTTCGGCCATTTTTCGTATCTACAGAATACAACAACATCTAAAAATTTACAGAAACATTCGTATTTAGCCTAACCTGCTTTTTAATACGAGGAGAACTGTTGTAAAAGAACTGCATTTCAATTATCTAAATCAAATTTGTTTTTAATACGACTTCGGATTTCTGAAATTTAGAGTGAGCAACTGCAAGTGATTTTACGTAAAACGATTTATTCAAAATACTGAAAGACCATATATTAAATATAATCTACTTTTCAAATTACTTATCAAGAGTTTACTGTTACAGAATTTTAATTTTCATCAACTCTACTAAAAGAGTCAAGAGTTTCCATTCCAAGAGTGAAGCCCACGAATTTCATGAGCATAATCTTCAATGAACCTGTTGTGCAATTTAGCCACAGCTGTACTTTGCATTGTAGAATGAAAAGCTTCTTCCCTTTATATTTAGACCGCTATTTGTTCTAAAGATCCTAATTTCCTTCCTCGTTGGAAGCCGATCTAACCATTTAATGTTTCGGCAAGAAAACGTCCGCTTATTTATAACCCTTTGAAGTAGACTGAGCAACCGTAAAATTCGACACTCATCGGCCCAGCATGCAGAAACCGAAAGCGGACCTAAAAGTAAATTATAAATAACCCCCGCCTTTGGCGACGGATATTGGAGCCTTATTGGAAACCCACTTGTAACCAAGAACCGAGATGGAAGATTGCGACAAGGAAAAGCTGCGAGCGACCGCAAAGACAATACACACAGACCGATTGTTCGCCAGTTTATAACCGAGCTTCAGGAAAATATCAAAAGCGGTTTTGCCTTTAATAAACATTAAAGAACTGCCTTAGGAAAAAGCCTTTGAGAACGAATCATCATTCTCCACATCAAAGATGATCTACCTAAAGTTTAATCCAAATTTAAGTAAACTTATAAACCTTACTGGGAATTATCTGCAGTATCGATAATTAATTAAAATTATCAATAAAATTGAAGGACCTAGACAACATTGTAATGACTCACTGAAGTTTAAAGCTAGTTTAATCCAGTGATATTTAAGTATAGACAAAACAATTCTTCTATCAGTTTATAGAAAGAACATGTATAGATAGTATTTTTTCTTTTTTGTTTTTTTTTTTCTTTCTGCTGGGTAATTTAGCAATTTAACTGTTCTTTTGAGAGCTTTAAGAACTTTAAAAATTATATTTTCTAAGAACTAATTTTGCTAATTCAATATTAATTTGCGACTTTGTTTTAAGGTAACTAGTGTTTTGCTCGATGATATTTTTGATATTATCTTACAATCGATTTTATGTTATTCGTGATATCTTTGTGATATTCGCTATTGTTAAAAAAACAATTGAATTCGAGTTTAATTTACAGAACTTAAGAAACTAAAAGCAATTTCTTGCGAAGTAAAAATATGCCTAAATTTGACTTGAAAACTTTTACATACTAAACGACACTAATGAAGTAAAGTATGCATATTAATTAATAGAAACAACAAAACCTAACTTGAGCAGTGAGACTTATTCATTAATATTGAGAAAAGTAGAGACAACAAAATCAAATGAAATTAGAATTCTATTCTATTTTTAACAGCCTCGAATTGCATTATATTTAACTCCTTTACAAATGTAACCAAGTTAAAAGGCAAGATGTTTTCCGCAAATGCTACAGAAATTTTAAAGGTCTTTTAAAAAAACTCAGTAATTATTAAAAATTATTTTCAAAAAATGTAAATCAAATTTGCAAAACCAAGCTCACTTTTTTAATTAATTACACTTGATGATTTCCAAGATTTAATTAAAAAAAAAATGAAGCCTAAAGAAAAGATCTCATTAGTAGAAATGACAAATCCTTTCTTAATTTAACAATATAAAATACTTCTATTAGTACAAAAAAAAAATACCGATTTTATTTTATTCCATTTGTTATTTTATGATGTAAGAAGTCTTCATTTATTTAATTTAGGTCCGAATTAATTTAGGTGCATCAAAAAAAATAAATAATAATAATGTGATCGAGAGAAACTGAGACAATAAGCAAGTTTAACAAGCAACCCAAGAATAAAATTTTGAAAATAACCATTTATTAATAATATAAATTGCTTGCAATATTTTTTTTAAGGTAACTTAAGTTACTTTCAGTTCTTATAAATTCTAAATTTATTAATTGTTGTAGCTTCTTTTCAAATTTTCCTGTATTTTTTCAAGTTAAATTAAAACCTGTCGGCCGTCAAGTTTAGTTAGTATCTTTTTGAAGATTTTTATGAACAGAAATTTAATGTAACATTCTACAATGAAAACGCAAATCATCGCAGTTGCTCTTGTAGTGTGTGAGCTTTGATTCTTGTGTTGCTCCTCCTATTATATCTGTTTGGCAAATCCATATGGAAAGCAGGAGCATCCGTCAGCAGCCTATTATGCACAAACACGTACATTTATTGATGAATCCTGTTAATGTGTCATGGCTTTTATGCGGTTTCCCCGATGCCAAAGCATCTACGGCAGAGATGAATGCCCATTCAAAAACGACCGTATATTAGCCGAGTGTCTGTCAGTGCTGGTGTGATCAAGGGAGCTGTAGCCATTCGTTCCTGGCAATTATTTAGAATGAGCTCCTGTTGAGTCCAATATGTCAGATAGAAGACGAGTTATTAGCCACATGAAGAGGATACAATTAACCACCACCTGCAGCTCTTCTTCATAGACTCAGAATTCGAGAGTCACTTGCATTAGAATAAATATTGCAACGTAAGTTGGCGATTGTAGTTCTTGATATCTGATTAATTTTCGGATGAAATATGAGTAAAACGTTTTCAGTTTAGCTTCAATGATATTGTGCATACAAAATTAATAGAGTCAGACATCAATAATCAACAGAACTATCAAAAACATTGATGAACGTTTAGATTCTTATTTCAAACTGTAACACTTTTTAGAACAAGTCAATAAATATTCCTGAGCAAGAAGGTAATTTGTTTTTCAATTGAGGATGTCTACGTTTGTGATTATTGAGAAAAATGACTTAAAAATTTTAGAAAAATATGAAACTAAAGTTTTTATTAGAAAAGAATTTTTAAAATCACATTAGAGAAAAATCAAAAAAATCTCATTATTTTATTGTATTTTAAAAGCAACTGATTTTAATGATTTCAGTTTCTTTTTTCCAAATTATCGCTGTCACTGAAAATGGTTTGATAATAACTTGTCCAGATGGTTTCAAATGCATTAACAGTGTTTTCATTTGCCATTATTACAAAATTCTTCTTAATTTTATTTTCAATAAGAAGACTGAAAATCATTTAAACATTTGTGTTACGTTCATAAATAAAGAAGTAACCTGACTACATTTTTGTTGAATGTTTGAAATTTGTTAAGAAGTCTACTTGTTGTAATCCATTATCCAATTTTACTTAGCATTTATTTTGTTATTTGTTTTATAACTCTAAATTTCACAATTATTAAGTCTTATTATTAGCCAATTATCTGTTATCATTATTAACCAATTTTGAAAATCAATCATAAAAAAGAAGAAAAAAAATACAAGCTAATATTGCATAACACCTATTTTTATTAAATTTCACAACAACTTTGAATTATAAAGTAGAATTTTATCAGCATGTCCTTATTTCCTAAGTAAATTTATAGGTTGTGTAATACCTAACGGATTACTATTGTGAATTTTCGATCTTTTTTCTTTTTTTTTTCTTTTTCTGTTATCACAATGCAAGAATTTTAGTTTACTTATATATTTTTTCTCCATCGTTTCTTAGGTCTTTTCAAAGAATCTCGAGAACAATTATAAATGAAGTTAAATTGTCATAAAAATTGCTTGACTAAATTAACGCACAACCACTATTTTTAAGAGGTACAAAGATGAACAATTAATAACTATTACTAAAAATTTTAATTTAGCTCTAAAAAAATCGATTACATCAATTTGAAGTGAGACGAATTATGGAATTGTATCAAGCAGGATGGCTACAAATAACTTTATATATATATATATATACACATTCCTGATTTTTCATCTAAAAGAAACTATCGAAGTATAATTTGCACTTCTATTTTCCCAAAGGAACACAATCACATAAATTGGGATAAAGATCTTTTATATAAAGATTGTTCGCTCTGTTTATTATCAAAACGCAATGATAACATCATTCGTTGTTATTAGTTTGCAATATATTTTCGGTGGTGTTAATTGTCGTAAGTATTACTAAAGTTGAATTTTGCTTTATATTTTTAACTGAACCTCTATTAATGAAAAAATGACAATTAAAATATTAATAATTCCTGCACCAAAGATAGATAATAACAGGTAGTCTAATTCGTTCACTTTATAGAAGGAAAGACTAACAAATCTAACAGAAATTCTTCTATTTTCTGTTACGTTTCAGAAATCACAATTAATTTTAGTTAATCTAAAATTACTGTATTTAATCAAATTTCAAAGATTTTTTTTTAAATCTTAAAAAAAAAAAAGTCTTCGAAAACTAAGAGTGAGACGCTATTAGAACAACAAGGTAAGATTGAAATATATTTATTTAACAACAATACGAAATTATAATTACTTTTAATTAACAATGAAATATTAATTTAAGATAGATTTGATTAATTAAATTATTTCGAATGAAAATTTCGAAATCATTGGAGTTATAATTTTATAAAACAGAGAAACAAAATAATGTATTATTTATGGATGAAGTAAACTTAGTTTAAATTGGTTTCAATTCACTTAACGGATTTATTAGTTTATATAAAATCATTAAAATATAATAAATCATATGAAATAGAACTATTCTGCCTTATAAGTGCCTAATTTCCGGAGAAATTTTCCGGTCAAAGAAATGGATTAGGAAATAAAGGGCAGCTTGCAAATGTGTAAGTCGCGTGCGGCGGAAACTGCGGGGTATAGCGAGCAGGTTTGTGGGCGGGTTGCTTTGTAGCCGACGCCAATCCAGTAGAAGCCCGGCGTCGGTTTTCCCCGCCCCGAATAGCCATCGATCGGTGTGCGGAGGTGGAACAATGGACGCATAAGCGTTTGATAGAAAACAGGCGTCAAGTATTCGTCAACTACAGGCAAAACTCTTCGTCGCAATTGTTTTGTCGGCGTAATATTCAATTAAAAGTGAAGTGGACTATGTCAATATATCGATACCTAAAACACCTGCAATATATTGTCGTATTCATAATATAGTAAAGTCCAGTAAAAAAAAGATAGAATTTATTCGAAGTGTGATAAGTAAGAATTCTACTAAAATCAGTTCAGATAGGAAAAAAAAAGAAACAAACCTAAACATTATATTGAAAAATATAATACAAAATATTAAAATAAACTTCTATCACAACTTAGCTTGCCATTCTTCGAAATAATAGCCTATTAAAGATCTAGTAGGCTTCTTGACGTTTTCCACATTCAAGGCCATTTTTGTTTCGTTTATGTATATTTACAAATAACAATACATCCATTGGGTGGATATTTTTCTAAAATAATATCAAAAAAATTCACAATATCAATTTTCCGTTTTTGAAAATTATGAAATTTTTCTATCCTTTTTAGATCATTATTCTAAAACTAAAATATATTAACTGATTAAATTAATGAAAACGACGATAAAAATAAGCTTATCATTAACTTTTATATTAACATATTAGAACTATCCTTAAGATTATCTTTATTTAAAATAATAAACCTTTAATAAATTATATAACAACGCTTAATAAATAAATAAATAAATAAATAAATAAATAAATAAATAAATAAATAACTTTAATTATAAAATTCATATTTCAAATTAAAAATTTACTAATTTACATTCTTTTAAATTGAAAAAAAACAAACAAAACATAAAGTTTTAAAAGGAGAGGTAACTTACTATCTTGCTAATTTTAATATAGGCTATTTTTTTCAAATTGACTCTATGTAACTATTTTTTAAATTTAATTAATTTCAAATCATTCCTCTTCTAATTTTCGTTATGTTTACAAGAATAAGTAAGTTATCTTTAAGCCATTTATTCAAATTAATTCTGAAAAATATCAGAGCAATATTAAATAACAATGTTAATATTATTTAGGAAATAATTTAAAGAAAATATTCGAGAAAATTTTTTTTTTTTTTTTGTTGGATGAACTATTCTTTAAGGTATATCTTTCTTAAAGATCCTCTATCCATCAGTAATGAAGATAATGACTTGAAGAGATGCGTACTTGAACTTTCTTGTTTTTCTCCCTCATATTCCTGATTTTCTAGTTCTTGAGAAAGGTATTTAGAAGCAACCAAACACTATCTACTCTTAGGCAAAGAAGATATTATGATGTTCTCTTATCATTTTTAAGCTTTTAAATCTTCAGAAAATTTCAATTGGATGTTAGCAAAATACTAATATCCCATTACCCCATCACAATTATCCCATTAAGTATATTTATTAAATTTATAAAATCGGGTTTTTTTAATTGACTTACGTTTTGTATTAAATGTAAGAATTATGTATTACCTTCGTAAGAGAGAGGAATATTTAGATTTGCTTCTTGCTGTTCAGTAATTGAAATTATTTATTTGGTTTTTATTTTTTATTTACCATTCTAAAAGTTAAAAAAAAAAAAAAAAAATCAAAATTCGAGATACAATCGCTTTCTAAAATTACAAAACAGTTCCTTAATAAAAACGAGAATAACGTAGAAACTTAATCACTTGATTCGTATGACAGCTGATACGAATATTAGTTAATACAATTTTCATTGATTAACTATTTAAACCCCTTAAATATATAAAAAAAAAATTGAATTGACTTATAGGGATGGTTGCGAATTTATTTCTTCAATTTTGTTCATAAATAAATGATTTTACATTTATTAAATTTGTAATTAAAATAAAGATAATGAAAATATTATTATTAATTTCATGGGTTTCCCGAAACCATACAGAGTATGTTATGAATTGTAATGAAAATATCACTTCTATTATTGTTGAAAATCGAAATTTTTGATATTCTCTGAGATTTCAGTTTAAAATAATTTATTATTAAACATAGTAACTTGTTTACAATATTTAGAAATTTTTTTATAAGTGAATGCAGAGTATCCAATTTTGCTATTAAACTTAGGTGCATTAAATTTTCAAAGCTAAATATATCTTTTCGTTCTAACGGATAAAAAAAAAAAGAGGGTTTGACGTTATGTGATTTGGTGGTCCGGCGATCGTTAAGGTCAAAGGGGGAAATCGCAAGTCCATCTCAAGTCAATTTTGTATTTCTTCAATTTCTTCGTAACTTGAGACATTTATCTTCCAGACACCACCGGACCTTGGACCGAATTGAATGAGGAAGCGGTTATCATCCAAAAGGAACCTTTTTTTCCTCTTCTTTTTTGAAGATGAACAGTGAATAGGAAAACTGATGTTAGAAAACTAACCATAATTTCAAATAGCTAAATGAGAACCTTTTAACTCGATACAAAAAGCTGTAAATATTTTCTTTTTAGACTTCAAGACTGCAGTCTACTTAAAAGTAATTTCATTTTAATGAATTTATTATTTTGAGTTCTTTTTCACTAATATTTTAAACAAATCTATAATGTTATTGTTACTGTTCACACTTTTGTAATTTTTTTGTTTCGTGGTAGTATGTGTTTAGACATCCAATGATTTAATACTTAGCTTCAAAAATAGTTTTGTCACTTCTCTTCAATAAGGAAAAAAAAACCTCTATTTAACATTTTAGCTTTCTAACAGATATTCTATCTATAAGGGCAACTCTGCATGTAAGTTATAATTCTATCTATAATTGTAATGAATTGCAACAATGGTGGAAATTTCTCGGTAATGACCCCTTTGGAAAAGCTCACATCTGCTAGTGGTTGGTCTAAAGTGAGGAATAATCCTACATGTCTCTTTCTAAAAATTATTTTTAAATCAAAATTACTGCTTCTTATTGTATTAAATAAATGTTGTTCCGTAAACTTAATAAAAAAACATAAATTTAAAGAAGTAAACTTACTAAGGATTGCTTTACTTCAAAGGCGGTTCAGTGATGAAATTAAAATATTGCAAAAACTAGATAAATTAAAAAGAAAAAAATATATAAAACTCATCACTTCGATTTTAAATGATTTAAATTTGATAAGTAATTCTACAAAACTAAAAATTGAACTGCTCCAAAAATCACAAAATTGACTAATGAAGGAGGACCTATTAGAATCTCAAGCTTTACTGATTAAACTCCTAAAATAACTGCATGCTTCACTTAAATAGGAGTTTCGATAAAAAGAATATCTCAGAAATAGTCTACTGAATTTTTCTTAATTTAATTCTTATAAGAATTATTCCGAAATTACAATAAAACAATTTTGGACAATTTAGACATTACCTTAGTACTTTATTAGACTACGTTTTCAAAATGTCTTCCTAAGACTTTATGAAGTGAAAACGGCAAAATGTAAGCATACATTAAGAAAATAATTTATAAGCCTAGCTTAAGACTTAAGATAGGCCTATATCCGAAAATATAGGCTTTGCATGACGTTTATGACGTATGACGTTTAAAACGTATTGCTTTGTATGACGTTTATTTTTTTTTTTCTGTTGTGCAAAGAAAAACTATTGTCCAAATAGACTATATTTTGAACGGACAGGTTGCCTTGAACCAATAACGTATCTGACACTGGTCCTTTTGTTTAAAGTCGTTGAGCTTTTAATGTAAACCATATGGTACTTCCAACATGCATGAGTTTTGGTGATGGTTCAGCTAAGCAGAAAGAGTAGACATTAAGGACAATCTGAAAGGTAACATTTTCCCGAAAAGAGGAGAAACTTACAGGATGCAACATCAGACGAAAATAAAGCTTCTAAATTTACACAAATATCTCCCGCTTCTAATTTTATCCACGCGTCTACCGGGATGAGGCTAAAGGATGGAAGCGTCCAGAACCGGAAGAGGGGTGAGGAAGTCGAAGGAAAAAAAATAATATATATGAGCAACCAGATTTCAGGTTCACACTTCGAACCAAGCGTGTGGGAATATCCGACCCACCAAGAAGAAGGAAGACTAAGGAAAAATAAGTTAACTTAGCAAAATATCAAGAAAACTTGAAATTACTTATCTAAGGAAAATAGAAGTTGTGAATGTTTAGTGTTTAGCAATTGAAACAGTAATGTTTTCGCTAATGAAATTTCTAATCCTAATAACAGCTTAACACAAGTAAGCTCTTATTAGGTCAAAATGTTATATTAGTCTTTTTAGAAATAAGCAATTAGCAAAAATGAAACTCCAACTACATGTAGTTATTTGCTTTCTACAATAATAAAACAGTTAAGACAACTTCTCTTATGCTCAATGTTATTATGATATTTGAGCAATTATTCCTTTGCTTCAAAAGTTTTATTTAGCATTTGACTATTTCATTATTATCACTAAAAGACATCTTAGATTGCTTTAATGTGATACTATTTAATCTGCATGAAATAAGGAGAAAGTTACCGTTCAAAGATCAAATTTCAAAAGTCATAAATATATCAAAGTTTGCTGCATCAGTCTTATGATCTAACGGAGAAATATAAAAATAGTTTTTAATCTTGAGCAATCGATTGTAATTCTCCGACTGAAATGAATTCAGTGATTTAATTTGACGCAATTTTCTCCTTTAAGAAACGAAGATTTAGTTTTAAGCTTATTCAATACATTTACCACAACGTAATTCTAGATTTCTTGTTTTAAATCTACAAGTTAAAGACAAACAGATTTACTTATAATGGTAAAGAGTTTTGGCCATCTTTATCTATCAAAATTTAAAATAAGCCTAACCAAATCAAAGACTTTAATAAATATTTTAATTAGATTAAGTTAAATTGTTCCATAAGTCATTCAAAGCTAGGTAATTTTGTTAATTGTCAATTAAACAAAACAAATAATTCTGGGATGTCTAAATAAACAAGGTTAATCAATGAGACTCAAATACCATTTTTAGAATCAAATATTAGAAGCTCCAAGCTCTCTAATACTTTAAAAGAATCTGAAGAAGTTATTGTTTTGTATCAACTTCTAATGCAGCACAAGTTACTGAGCCACAACGAGTCTGTGTTAGGCCTAAGTGTGACCTTCAACAGAAAGCGGAAATGCAAGTTTGCAACAACAAAGATGATGTATTAGCAGGATTTAGAGTAAGGTTAACGTTGTTCAAAGCGTTGATTCATGTATGGCTCGAAGCGCAAGAATAGTTGGACAAACTGAAAGATTTCTTACAGTAAATGCGGATAAAGTAAGCTGTAAAACGTTATAAATTACTCTACGGAAATAAGATGACGTCAACTGCTATTTTTCAACAGATGACTTCATATCAAACGGACTTTGTTGATGAGAACTTCCAGATTTTATACATACAAAGTATTTACATTGATTTGCACAGAATATCACTGACAGTTCTTGCAAACTGCTGATTAAATTTGCAAACTAATATTAACTTAGAAGAATTCTGATTTTGTTTTGCGCATCTAAATGTACAAACTGTAGCTGACTGTACGACTGTGGATTTTTAATTTTTAGTTACATGTATCGCATGCATTTCCAGTTCAAGAACTTTATATTGGTTTTTTTCAGGGGGAATTCTTGACAGCTCAGAATAAATTACGACTTTCAGAATTCGCTTCTAACTGTTTCTAGATGTAACGTATAATTTTGACACTAACCTGTCCTTGGCTTCGGCTGCTCTGTCCCGTTGCCGCCTGTTTTTGAACCAGTTGCTGACCTGAGTGGTGGTGAGACCAGTCGCCTCGGCCAGCTCCCTCTTCTCCCGCGGTGAGGGATACGGGTTATGTGCGTACCACTCCCTCAAGATGCTCCGAGATTTCTCCTTGAAGCAGTAGCTCGTCTCCTCGCCGTCCCATATGGTCCGGGGCAGCGGGAACTTCCTCCGAACGCGGTACTTGCCCACGGCTCCAAGCGGTCTCCCGCGCAGCTTCTCGGCCTCAATGTAGTGCGCCTTCAGCCAGAGCGCCTGCAGTTTCGGATGGTTCTGCGGCGAAAACTGGTTACTCTCGAGGATCTTGTAAAGTTCCTTGAAGTTTCCCCGATGGAAGGCGACGAGCGCCTTTGCCTTGAGCACGCTCTCGTTCTTATGAAGGTGCTCGCAGGCCGGCAGCGACCAGAGGAACCGGCCCAAGCGTTCGATGTTGCCGGACTGCTGTAGCACCTCGCAGACGCACGCCACTTGCTCCTGGGTGAAGCCGAACGACGGCAGCATCGGGTTCGGTGAGCCGGGCGTCAGGTTGGCCGCGCATGTGGAGGTTGGAACACCGCTGGTCACGCCCGGCACCTGCGATGTGGCGTCTGTCATAGGTCCGACAATCATGGGGAACAGGTCGCGCTCCCGAGTACACTCGGCGCACGCAGACAAAGTGGCGGCCGCGGTCGTTATCGTCGTGGCTGCAGCGACATAGGACGACGCCAAGGTAAAGGAGGAAGCAGCGGGGTCTGGCTGCCCCCGCCAGTGGCTCTCGATCGCTACCAGACGGCGCTCGGGAGGGGGCGGTGAGAGGAAGTAGCAGCCTCGAAGCGTCGTTTCGACGTTCAATGAACAGCTCCGCGGCGGCAGCGATGGTAGCAGTCCCGAACCCAACGTGTATGCCTCGACGCAAACCTCACATTATTATTTTTAAAGCGACGGTAATGGCTATTTTCACGCATTTCATTGGCTACGAGGAGCTGCAGCCCTACGGTGATATCAATATTCATGCACGCTGACGAAATTTACCTCCATGGCAACGCTGTCAATCACAGAAACCCTACCCTCTCGGAGGCGGCTCGTGCAACGCATGCCCAGGCCCTTTTCATTCAGTTCGCCTTATCAACACAACGCCCGCCCCAGAGCCCACTTCCGGCCGCGTGATCGGCGCGCGCAACGGGGCGCGTGCGGACCCTGAATAGCCCTTCTCAACAGCGGATTCGACGTGAAAGAGGCAGTACCGGAGACTGAACGGAGCCAGGCCCTTGGCTAAGCTCTCGCCGATGCATAGTTACGAGAAGAATCTTGGATTAGAAGAATGCTTGGCGTGAATCCACTATACCCATTGAATTCTTTCAGCTTACTTCTCCATTGGAAACATTAAGCTAGTTACTATTTCGCAAAGTACACGGCACGAACACATTAGCAATAAAATATTAAGTGTATTATTATATATAAAATACTACAGTTTTGAATATTAAGTGCAGCTTCTGGACAGACTATCGGTGAGTCTGCAAAGTTTTGCTTTAATAAATTAATTCAGGTTTTCAGTAGATATTCCAATAGGAAATAATATACTCTATGTTTAAAGAATATAAAGTGAAAGACAAAAAGAAAAATTAATTATAAAAGATATTCAATTTAATTGTTTCAATTAAAATCTTACTGAATTACATGTGAAGTCTTTATTTTGTTGTTAGTATTATTACTATCGTTGTTAACTTTAATAAAATTTCTTAGTTTACATTTAAATAGTTACAATTTGATTAATTTTTTTGTAGTTTCAGTGTATTAATATTATTAATAAAACTATTAATAATTAATAATAGAAATTTCTTTGCATTTTTTGTAAATTAAAAAATATATTTTTTGTAATGCTTAAGAATGAAATTTATTTTTCATAATTTATTATTGATTATTTTTTCCTTTGAAAAAAAGTACGACAATCAAATACGTATATAAGAAAATAATAAAGAAAATGATGAAAAAAATTATTTATTATCTATATCAATAGTTTAATTACAATGAATTTAAATATTAAAAAGGAATTTAAATATTTTAAATAGTCTATTAAAAAGGAATTTCACTGCTGACTGTATTCACTTTGATGTTTTCAAGGATTTAAATATTAAATTAAATTAAATTAAAAAGAATAGTTGTATTTATTCTTAAAAGTTCATCATTTATGAAAATTTTAAACAAACTGAAATCTAAAAGTTGGTTTTCCTATATACATGAACAAAAAGTAAAACAACAAAAAGTATATATATTATTGTTGATGTTTTTATTCATTTATCATTTCTAAAAAAAAAAAAAAAAAAAAAAAAAAGAGAAAAGTGAAAATAAAATCATCATCAATCATATTCTTAGACTTTTAGCAAAATGTAGGAATATCTATTTAATCTTATGTGACAAAATATATGTAATTTAATATTTATAAAAATATTATTTTAGATCGAAGTAAAATTATGACTGTTTAATATGATGTGAAAATATAAACAAAAACACATGATAATTTTGTTGTTGTTTCTGTAATTCTTTTAATACACGATTGGTACTACAACTCAAATTTACTGTTTTTAGAAAATTTCTAACTACTACTACCAAATAAAGTATATTGTAATAATGATATTTCCTAAAAACAAAAGACAAAAAAAATCTTAAATCTACCTTTAGAGTAGCTATATATTCATAGGTGCTAAAAGTAAACTAAAATTGGGAATAAATTAAAATAAAAGAACATTATGTTATTGATTATTTTTAATATCGTAATGAAAATATTACTTTGAAGATTCAGTCCATGACAATCCAATGACAAAGTTATCGTGTCTCGTGTTGGTGTATTACCTTCATTCTCCTTGTGAACCATTGTTGTCGGAGATTTATAGCCCGCTTGCACGCGGATACAAGCAAGCATGGCGGACACATTCTGACAAGCAACAAATCCACGTGCCTTCTGCACAAACACAAGCTTCATCAATCAGTGCAAGAAACCCTTTGCCAACATAGTGCTTATCTTCTTCGAGTCTTGTATTTTAAAGACAATTACTAATAGATGTAGATAAGAATTAATCTCTTAGCAATCCAAAACTAATTCATAGTAGCAGCAGAAGAATTTTTACATTAAAGTCGGGTTTTCCGAAATTTTCTAGTCACATCTTTAGATCTCAAGCATGCTTATTACGCATAATAAACAAACATAGGATTTAACTACTGATACCTTTATCAGGAGTTAAATCATATAACATAAACAACCATTACATTAAAAAAACCAAAGGGGATGAGTGAGGAAGCAATGTATCTCTTTTTATATTCCTTACCATCAGTTAAAATATCCCAAAAAGAAAGTAAGTGATAAAATCCAGTTATAGGAAGATAAAAGTTACTATTTCTATCTGAAAACATCGAAATTTCGACTGTTGAAAAAAGTTATATGCAGCCTTTTATGTTATTAGCCTTTAAAAAGAGATCTATATAGTTAAGAATAGCTATCGAAGGTATCTCAATACATGTCTAATCTCTGGGAGAGTGTAGGTATCCTGTGTTGTTGGAGACTTGAATTTTTTTTTTTTTTAGAAAGTAAATCATGAAACAAATAAAATAAGAAAAGAGCAATTAAAAAGAAGAAAAAACTATTTATTATTAACGTAATCTAGTTTTAACGATAATGGAACGATTTGGTGAGGGATGCTAGAACAAATATTGAAAACTACAGGGTAGCGAATCACAGTTCTATTGCGTGGTTTCGTTTTTATCAATGCGCGGTTCTTCACGAATGATCGACTAAAGAGTAAAAAAAAAAGAAGTGTGTTTATGTAATTTAAGATCGTTTCAAGAGCCATTATCAGGTATTTGCTAAGAATGAGTCACTCTTTCGAAATATTTTTGAACTAAGGAAAATGCAATAAAATGAAGGCAAATGAGCTTAGACATGTCCATGATTTCATCTTTAGGAAAAGGTTTTGCAATTTTTTTTTATTTGGTTTCAGACCAAATTTTCTTCTGATTTTGTATTTATGTTTCAATTTTGAACTACTTACAAGCAATGGAAGATGCTATAAATTGAAAATGAAATTTCAATTAACTCAATTTCAAAATCGGAGTTTCACTTATAAATAGAGGAACTACAACTATTCCAAAAACATCAACCGTAGTAAAAGATTGAACTTGATTAATTACTTCATATGATTAATATTAATGAATCCCGCAATAATTACTTCGTTATATATTCTAAATCAAAACTTGTTATTCACTATTATTTTATTAATTATAACTGGAATTGAGTGCTTCTGTAATTTAGCATCTCTTTTTTAAATTAAGGCAAATATTTATTATAATAAAAGATATATTTTTTAAAATCTTTAATTAGCTTTACTAGAACTTAAATTGCATTAAAATCTTTTTTTTTTTTTTTTAGGTAACCACAAATTAAAAGTGAAATGGAAAACCGTCACTTTAGAAATAAAAATATTTACCTATTATTATTATTATTATTATGATAATGAATGTTGAAGATTTCAGAATTCAAAATCTAAAATAAAGAATTCTTTATAAAAGAAACCGTAAAAAAGGTCTTGATCAACAACTTTCTCCCATTTTAAGAAGAATATAAAAATAATAAAAAAAAGAATAAATGAAGTAAAACAACAACAACAACAACCCTTTATTTATAGCTATTGAGTTAGAATTTCCAGACATTTTTGCTTCTGCCATTCTGCATTATGCCATTGTAAAGAATTGGTTAATCAGTTAATCAAACATTTATGTTTGCTAAGATTTAATTGCAGAAAAACTTAGTGATAAAATTAAACTGCGTATAAAGAAAGTGCAGTAATAAGATGAGAAAGGTTTTTGTGCTGCCTTTTACAGAAGTATGGTAATGAACTATTGTCGATGTTACATAGAAATGCAATAACTGAAACGCATCTCTGAATAATAGTAAATTACAACACAGTTCGTTAGTAAGAGAAGAATGTTCTCCTATTTATAAGAAAATCAGATCTACAAGAATTACATATATTATAAAAAGTTATACAACAGCTATAATAAAGCACAATAAAACGAAGAAAAACGAAGAAATTTAGCAAAAAAATTCAATGAAAAATATGAGCTCATTTGAGATGAGAGAGATTTGGAAAACTTAAGCATCGTTCTTTTTTTATTAAATGATTAGAAAAAACTAAGCATTATAAATTTAACAAATAAAGATTCAATAATTGCGTTCTATAATCTTGCACTTTTATTTTTAATTCCTTTATCTTAATTATTTATTTAATTTATTTTAACTGATTCGTTTAAACTTACAGCTACAGAAGCTTTTTTTTTTCACTTCAACCAAGATTTTGTTACTTCAATTTAATAATTTTCTCTAAAGAAATTCAGCTAAAAATAATTAATAAGGTAGTTATCAATTAATTCTGCAAATTATTTAGTTTTGATGTTGAAAAGAATAAAAAAGAAGAAGTCTCCCGCGTGACAGGTGGGGATATTTCACTATTCTATCGAGGATTACTTGCTCAAAAGCCATTTCTGGTAGCATGCTTTTGATACTTATTCCTAAAATCCTACTCTAATTTTGGTAAGAAATTTCGAATAGTATGAAGAAATATGTGGTAAATGTAGTACCATAAACATAAATATTGAAAATTAGCTTGATAGTGAATTTAAGAGAAAACAACTGTTGTAGAGCCTACAGTTTAAGGTAAATATTATTTGTACCCAATCTAGCCAATTGCTGTTCTATTAGCAGTGTTGTATTGATAAGTACTAGTTAAAACAAGTTTGAACACCTGTATTCTATGAAGGTCGACAACGGGCTTTGGGGTGTTCAATCACTTGACCTCCATCTTACTTTGTTTATTTGGCTTCTGATTTCTTATTTCCAGAAGCTACAGGAGTTCTCGGAAAACCAACTTTTGACATTTCTCTCCAATTGACTAATGAAGATTAAACTAATAAAAAGAAATGGAATAAGGTTTCATAAAAAATAGAATACGGAAAAATTAATAAAAGTGAAGTAATTTCAAAATGCTGAAAATATTGTCACGTAATCCTAAATAATGAAATTTCATTCAATTGATTAGGGCGAGTATGAAATTACGGAGAAGTTGCATACACTGATTAAATAACAATAAAACTCAATTGAAAAACGTTGGAAATTAAAGTGAAAGCCATATTGAAACAGAATCAAGAGAAGCATTTAGAATTAAAAAAGGATTCATAGTCGACTAATTCATTATTTAACATATAACCTATACAAAATGTAATGTTTGGTAATACTAATGGATTTCTAAATGTCTCCAATTTCTCTAGTTCATAGGAGGAAGACTTGAGATTTTTACTTTGCTATACATGTTTTAACAGCAAATGTTATGAACTGATTTGTGACTTTGTCCTTTAAAAATCAATGGGCAGTCTTTAGAATTACAGAGGCTTTCAAGACGTGCAATTTAGGTGCAAACTAACCCAACTTACGTATTAAAAATTTGATTTGGGGATCAGTAATGAATCAAATAAAATGCTTCCACATAAATTCTCTTAACACTGTTGTACTGGGATTACGTAAGCTTCGTGCTTCTAATATCTTGTTTACCTGATATCTATTTCGGAGAAATAAAACAAACACTAAATTTTGTCTTTTCTCCAAATAATATTAGATCATTTTATATATTGGAGCTGAAACATAAATTGTCACCTAGCTCATGTTGAACATCTTAACACTATATATCACTGTTGTTACATTTAAAGCTTTTAAAGATAAAAAAACAAGCTACATTTTGTAATTTTGAATTGTTTAAAGACTAATTTTGTATTCTTAAGAAATAAAGTGTTTTTATTAACTTAATGTAAGTCTTGTTTTATCATAATTGATCGAATAGTATCTTTTTTTTATTTGTTTTAAATAAATAAATAAATAGATAAATAAATAAATAAATAAATAAATAAATAAAAAAATAAAATATTTCTTATTCAAACTTTACTGTTCTGTTAGATTATTACGTTTTTAACAAAAGTAGTCATGCCAACTTAAAAAAATTGATTTTTGAATATGAAAAAGTATTGTTTTCCCAAACAGTTTGATCGATAATTTTGTGATACCAGACAAAAAAATTAGAACAAGCGCAATTGTAGAAACGTGGAACTGATAATAGAATACATTTTTGAATTAATAAATAAATATTTATTTATTATGTGGAATATATATACACTATACATTACTTAAATTTCCATTTGTTGAATATTAAGTCATTTTAAGATACCATTTTAACATTGCCATTTAGTCATTTCAAGTTCCTCATGAAAAAAAACAATAAAAAAATAAATAACTGAGTGCTTTTTATATTTTTTTACTCTGATTCAGGAAGGTAATTAAAATCAGGATTAGATGGTGTGTAGTGAATGTGAAATGTAACAACAACAACAACATTAGGAGGGTAATGTCAGGCCTGATAATGGGCTTGTGAGAGTGAAGGGTCTCCATGTCTCGGTTGCTCCGTTCGCTGTCCGATGACCAACATGCTCGATCGCGTCGCGTTAGTCGACCTGAATGATGCAACAGGGAATTGTCCCCCCTCCAGACCCTCACTCCCCTCTGATCGACGCTTGTTATGGCAATGATAGAGGGGGCGGGATACGAAGGGAGGGGTTTCAACAAAGACCCACTCGTGATGGATGTGCATTGCCCACCTGCTTGAATAACGCTCTTCTTGCCATTCACAAGAGAATACGATCGCCCGACTTGTTTTGCTTCTCGTTTTCGGCCTCTATTTAACTTCGCATCAGGTTTTATTTATATGAAATCCATCACCAAGCTAATATTACAAACTACAATCCCGTAATTGCGTTGATAATGTGTTCTTTAGTGAGAGTCAACGATTGCACGTCCTATTTGATTTCCTAATCATTTCGATTAATCATAATCGACATTTACATATCCTAAGCAAAATTAGTTAACTTATTAAAGTCTTTTTAACAGCTCTTTTCTTTTTCTTTAAATTTATTTTAGATTTTTTGCAATTAGACAATCAGATCGACAATTTTTTTATTACTATTAGGAAAAAATAATAACTTCAGATAATTAACAGTTTCAACTAATTGTACTAGCAATTAAATTGAAAAATATTAATATTAATTGCATTTAATATTACTGCAATCCTAATTATTTAATGACTTTTCAATCGATAATTCAATCAACTTACAACAAAATAAAGAAGTAAATAAATAACTAACTAAATAAATAAGGGTAAAAAATTACCAAATCTGAATGATCAAAAT
This sequence comes from Thereuonema tuberculata, assembly GCA_023159025.1. Taxonomy (NCBI): domain Eukaryota; kingdom Metazoa; phylum Arthropoda; class Chilopoda; order Scutigeromorpha; family Scutigeridae; genus Thereuonema; species Thereuonema tuberculata. Next base: position 81,205,129 of record JAFIDM010012231.1, read on the forward strand.
TTAATTTTGTCGTGAAATCTATGTCCCTAAATGCTCTAGAAATATTTTGACAACCTTATTTAAATAGGATAATAAGCATCGAATTTAGAAAATTATTTATACAAATAACTTTTAGAAGAATTAAATTTATTACAGCATCTGTCAAATATCTATGGAGTTCGTATTAACTATATCTGGGGCAAATACCCCGTAGTCAAAGAGAAATAATGGACATTACAGCATTACAAAAGACCTCATTACAGAAGTCAAACAATCATAGAGTTCGGTCTCCTTCAATAAAGCAATAGAACATGATCCAAAATGTTTAAACCATTCCATAACTTTTAATTTCGTACTTCTCTCTTAACTCTCTTCTTCTTATCATATTATTAAAATATCTCACAACTCCATTAAAAATATATTATTTATTAAATACATTTTATAGCAAATTTTCGGAAACCTTTCATTTTTTCTTTTACCAAGTTTCATAATTCAAACAAATAGTTCGAGATAATTAATAAATATCACATAACACAACCTTACATTGTATATTCACATAGGATCATCATAATAATAATAGTATTTCATTACTTTAAAACAAACCTTTTTTACAATCTTATTCTACTATTTCATAATATTAGTTCTTCAAATGCACATTTTTACTATTGATACAGGATTTTACTATTTCAATTGCTAAATTTCTTAATTTACTATCTATTTCAATTCCTTCATTTGTCTAAATTATTATTCTTAGTATTCCTAATGAAAATGTTTTTTATTATTTTCCTTAATTTAGTCTTTTTCCATACATAATAATTTTATCTCATTACTAATGGAATGACTTAAGTTGCTACAATGTTCAGCTACAACATTTCAATGTTTAACGTAATGAAATACTATTGTTATTATAATGATCCTATGTGAATATTCCAGGACAATGTAATGTTGTGTTATGTGATATGTAGACATCTATTAATTGTCTCGAACTATTTGTTGAATTATGAAACTTGATAAAGGAAAGAATGGAAGCTTTCCGAAAATTTGCTGTAAAATGTATTTAATAAATAGTATACTTGTATTGGAGTTGTGAGATATTTTAATAATCCCATAACTTATTTATTAATGGCGGTACATTCATTTGTATTGGTGTTATTATCATTTTTATTGCAACGATAACAAAAATAATTAGTTCTTTAAAAAGAAACTCCTTAATATTTACAAACTGCAAATTAAAAACACGCATTACTTTTTAGAAGATAATTCTTAACTTTAATTTCCCTTTTCCAATTTTACAATTTTTACGACAAACTGCGTCGATGGGTGACATGTAAGTTATATCTTATAATTGCTTTTGTATTTTGTCCGTAGTTTTGTTTAAAATTACTAATACTTCAGATTAACCTTAAAATTAAGATAAATTTCAAATTTATTAATCAATCCCAAACGGAATCAATTTAAAAATTTAGACCCTCTTCTATTTCCGAAATATTTCTTTTTCGAAGTAATGGTTGGATCTTCAGTGATTGTAATCATTTTTAATGTTCGTTGAAACTAGAATGTTCGTAGAAAGCAATTCATCGAATGTTATAAACAACAACCTTACAATGTGTTTTTAAACATCTGAAACTTGTGTATGAGAGTTTTTTTTTTTTAATAAAAAAAATTAATTTAAAAAAAAAGATGAAAGAAAATGCAGATTTCATTCACGCCTTGAGCTAACGTCGATCCGGTATCTGGATCAGCTATTTCGTCCTTATAAGGACTCATCAGCCAGATTTCTTTATCCATCATTTTTTCATGTTTCACTTTTTGCACATTAAACTCCGCAATAAAGTTAATTTTGTTGAAGATAAAAAGAAAAAAAAAAGTTAAATTAGTTAAAAAGCATTTTTTTTTTTTTTTTTTTACAAAAGCTTTACCAAGATTATTGATTAAAAACTAATTTTACGGAAATCATTTTTCAATTAAGAATTTATTAATCAATCTAACCCAGACCCCCATAGGTTATTTCTCGACATTACAATTGAAATATGCTTGAACTCATAATAATTTATGAGTTATTTCGAACTCCTAATAATTTCGAAATTAATGATTGTAAATCCTCTATTTAATAAAAATAATTTCTCTAAAAAAAAAAAAAAAAAAAAAAAAAAAATCGATACACGAACTTATTGTTTGCAAATTCAGCTAAAAGTCTAATGATGTCAAGTAATAGACCGAATATTAGCCCACAAGTTTAGTCGAATTCTAATTTCCTGACTATTGACAGATGTCAAGGGGAGCCTTTTTTTAACGCAAGAACAGTTCATAGAATTGAATGAATCATCGGTGCTTTGAGTTAGAAGGCGAATGGAACTTATCAATTCTATCTCAGCCTCAATTCCAAGCGTTTCCAAATGTAGTCTTTACACTCGCAACAAATACACCAGTAAATGATATTGTAAATTTCATCCTATGCTTGTAGTAGTATTTAAAAGCACTAGGAGAGAATAATTTTCAAATCGAAATAAGCATGTTCATACATATGCTAGTAAATTTAAGTGTGACTATAGGATAAGCTCCAGTGGTTCAGGTATCGGTCTGCTGGCCAGAGGAGCTGGGTTCAATCCGTCTTAGGATATTTTCCTATGTTATTTCTTCTCCGGACACATCATCCTGGTTTTCGTTGTGGCGGTCCATCTATATCAGTTAAATCTGTTAGAATGAAATCGTTAGTTTATATAATTACAGTTACGACTTATTCTAATGCAAGTCGTAATAATGTGTAAACAACTGAAGAAGCTCTGCTTGACAGTCATAACTCAATGTGATCAGATGAACTACCGGCCTCCCATTTTGATTTTATTAAATCAATGACTAATTATAAAGGAATCTTGCCATTGGTTTTATTTTATGTGATAGAATACTTCTGATATAGTTTTTTTACGAATTTATATTGTATTTATTTTTATTCCTTTAATAATTAATTTTGCGAAATTTTGTTTCGGAGAACTTGCAAATTCATTTACGCCATTGCTAAGAAACGGTCCCTTAGAGACATAAAATGAGTCTCTACTGCAGCTGAGAAATATAAATGTTAATGAAAGGTTTACGCAACAATTATTTCGCAATATATTTTTGCACAAAATAGACAAATACATTCAACATAACAACAACAAAAAAAAAAAAGAATCAGCATCTATAAATGTAACTCCCTTGCTTATAGTGTATAGTAATGTACAACTATATTATCAAGATAATGTAATTTTCTTGTTCAAGATTAGCATTAGCTATTGTAAGGTAATAAGCTGAACTTTTATTTTAAGATACTTAACAGATATTTTATGCTATTTGTTTCTATAAAATTGACATGTGCAACTACTGTATTTAAATACTTCTGATTTGTATTTTAAAACTGAATTGATGTTTGTTCTGAAATTAAGATTTAACAAAGATTCAAATAAACTTCGGTAACTTTCAGTATCAGGTTAAGCAGCTACTATTAAGCAGCAGGTGGATGTAACACCAATTCATTGTTCATTCACAAAGTGTAAAATTCAGTTAGTCTTCAGTTGCTCATTACATTACGTTTATTAGTTTAAAGTCTGGAACTCTCTTTATGAATTGCTCTTGAAACCAAATTGAAAACTACAAAATGACGTCTGAAAATTGTTCAAATATTGGCCAATTCCCGTTAATCTTTACCAATGGTGAGAAAGATATTAAGATCTGTCTTGAAAAACATTAGTGCTATTGAGACATTGAATTCACCACCTTTGTTTTTCCATTGTCACGTTGAATAGATGTAATTGGAATCCAAAGTCTAATAACAACATGCAGTCGGGAGATTTATTTTTTCTTAGAAGTAAACTGATAGGCTATTTATTGCTTTTATTGGAAGCATCGAGAATCCATTCATTCATTTCACAGATTTTCTTGACGGATTCATTACTGAAAAAGAGAATTTTATTAAGTGATATTTAATTCAAAAAGCTTTTATTCTTATGGAAGCCCATTATAAATTTGATCCCTTTTATAAAATAATCCTATTTGCTTTATTTCCAAATTATTAAAAAGTTTATCTGTTCTGATGAAGCACCTTAACAAAAGAAAATGTTAAGATTTTTACAGATTTTTTAAATAGTTTCAAATGCTTGATACATGTCGTTGTCAGATGGAATGTGAATTTTGACTATATTTTTTTAATATCTTTTCATTTAATATTTCTTCATTTAATATTTAAATATTAAAATATAAATTGCAACAGAATATTATTCAAACTTACTTTCTTGTATGAAAATGCTTACTCTCTTCTTTTAATTTTTAAGAAAAATTAAAAAATGAAGTAAATAATAATAATAATAATGAAGTATAAAGGCCTGTATTTATTTTTAAAAATTTACTATCTTTTAACAAGAAAGATTACTGTATTATAAGTAATTACGTTGATTAATAATAAAGTTAAAAGTTAGTTAAAGTACCCCAGCTGCAGGCCTATAGAGGCCTATCGGGGCGCAGGAGGTTAGGCTCCAACGATAAGAACCACGGGACAAAGTTGGGGTGGGGTGGTCAACCCGACGCCCGCCCGCCTTTAACTCCCGGGAAAGAAACCCGGTACCCATTCGAGAAATAATACTGAATAAAAATTGAAATTAAATTGATAAAACTTATCAGCGATAAAATGACATACTTTATGACGAAAAGATTTACAAAACTGAACGTGTTTTTTGGTCAGAGGAATTTTAAAAATTAAAATCTCGAAATAATTGAAATGAAATTCTAAAATAAATATAACTTGATTTGAATAATAATAATTTAAAAATACGAATACGCTAAAATTAAGAAAAATTTATGAATCCATAGTGAATTGATTTAAATTGAAAGAGAACTGTTTATGAATATTAAAGACGATACTGATGATTAATAAAGAAAAGTATATCTTGCCTATAATTTTGTGTAAAACATTTTGTAATTTTGTTACAAGTTGTAACCCTTTACTGCAATAAAATATTTTATATTGTTTTATCTCCTTGAAAATTCGTTTTTTTTTCAGTTAATAAATGTAGTTTATGACATTTATTTTCTGATGGGTGATGTTTAATAATATTTTATATTGTTTTTATGTTGGTTTCTTCATATGGGTATAGGAAAAATATAGTAGTCAAAAATAAATTAAAAAATATTCATTTTACTTTCTCCATAATACTTTAAGAGTAGGTATGAAATAACTCTTCTGTATACTAAGAAAAAGGCATTGTATTACTTATATGCAGTATAGGATTGCCGCAAACTATTAATCAACACAGAACCTTATTTAAATGTTCGCATTCGAACATTTTACAATAAATGCTCGATCTGGTGGCCTTTAACGCGCTTAAAAAGGGATCTTTCGATAGGTTTTATAAACAACTCTATATTAAAAGGATACTATTAAAAGGATATGCTTGCCTCCTCTACAGCGACAATAAGTCGATGTCGAACACACTTTTACTACCGTTTGTTTTAAGTTGCATCTGTGAGTGTAAATGCCTGAGTGTTGTGAACAAGATAATCTTCTACATATCTGAAATTTGCTAAGTAAAGAGTTGGGATCAAGAATAATAGCTATATAAAGCTGTTAAATGTTCCGCCGTTCATTAAAAACTAACTTATCTTAGGAAGTTTATACATTAAGACATAAGTATCACTTAATCAATTGAGCTATTTATTGAATAGGATACAAATTGGATGGTTGCCATTATTTCGCGTTATTGATAAGATCTTATTATCAGTTAAATAATCATTTAAGTTCCTAAATTTAAGTTAAATTTATCTTGAAAGCAAAGGAGAAAGATTAAAGCTCTTATTAATGTTATTATAATCTCCTAAGACAGTTACAAAGTTTCTCCCTATTTGATAAGAACATTATTATAGGAAACGATAATAAATAAGGCTATCTAATTCTCAGTCTAATAATAACAATCCACAATGTTTAGAAATTACTTGTATAGTTTATATCTCAACAATTATCCGGCTTCATATATACATACATTTACATATATACATATACATATACATATTTTGTCAGCTCTACAGTCTAAGGTAATGCAACTGTCTGTATCTGCATTAAGGAACACTGAAAGTTTTTAGAGATTTCGACTTCTTTTAACTTTTTGAGCAGCTTATTTAGTTGGAAATTTGCAACCAGCCATGATTTTCTTATATTTTTTTTTACAAATTCTATTTTTATTTACTGAATAAAAAATCTTATATTTTTTGATTATACAGTAAATTTTCCAAGCAATTAATCCTTGGATACTTTGAAGATGACAGTAGTTGCTCACGAGATACCTTCCAAATCTTTGTATGCGAAATACCTTCCGTTCTCGCTAATGTCCTCCTACTAATTCCTGGATCAGTGGCAACTGTGTCAAGTTATGCAACTATGTACAGTACATATGAAAAAAAAAAAACCCTAACGAAAGCAATTTTTTGGGGGATTTTTAATAACAGATTTCAAGTACATTCACAATAAACTTTGGTGTAAAGCTTATAATAATGACTACCCTCGCGCATTCACCGTGAGCATGGATGCTGGCTTGTTGAAAAACAAAAAAAAAACAAAAGACAATTACATAATACATTGTTAACTTTCACGTCATTGTTCATGTTCACTTTCAAAAATGCATTTCTGAGCTTATTTTTTGGGGACATTTGTCACTGATTTTTCTTCGCAGAACCTGTTACTGATGATTATAGGTATATTTAAAAAGCACCCTGTATATCAATCAATCACGGCCTTTCACTCGATTCCGAGCCTTGGCGACCTGATGGATGAACGATCTATAGGAAGAACGATTACGTGCAAGTTCACAAAGATCGGCCAGGGTCATTTCTGTCGTAGTTGTAATAGTGTCAAGCCATCTGGTTGCTGGTCTTCCTCTTCGTCTAGAGCCTTCTGTTTTTCCCAACATAATGTCCTTCTCTAAAGATCTATCACGTCGAATAATATGTCCAAAGTAGGCAAGACGTAATTTGGTGATCCTAGAACCGAGTGAGATGTCCGGTTTGATTTCATCCAAAATTGATTTGTTCGTTCTTCGAGCTGTCCATGGTATCGATAACATTCTTCTCCAGCACCACATCTCCAAGGCATCAATCTGTCTTTTGTCTCGTATCTTTGTTGTCCAACTTTCACATCCATAGATGAACACAGAAAAGACCAGACTCTGTACAAGTCTTTTCTTGGTCGTTAGAGAGATGTTTTTTGACTTAAAAACTCTATCCAGTGACTTCATCGTTGACTTTGACATAGCTATTCTTCTCCTGATCTCCGGTGATGTAGTTGCCTCGGAGGTGATCATACTGCCGAGTAAGTTGAAGTCACTGGAAATACCCTGTATATACCCTGTATATACCCTGTATATATATATATAATATATATTACAATACACCCTGTATATTATAATAAATCAAAACAGCTGATTGCTGAACTTACAGAATAACAAAAGCAATGAAACGATCGGTCTACCAATCGAATCCAAGCTTTCTATTATTACAGTGTTGTGTTACTGTGTTAGGTACTGTAGAGATACTTTTCCTTTTTTTTATTATTTCTTGACAGTATAATTAAAATTTGTATTAAAAAAATAAAAACTATTTGTCTACTATCAACAATCTAAAAATTGCTAACTGAAATAATGTGGTTAAAATTATTTTTTAGGACATTTCAAATATCTCCGCTAAAAATCTACTCATTCATTTAATTTTAAGCGTGAATGTTTAGCATCAAAGTTTGCGGGTCATAAATTTACTATGCTTTTTCATTATTCTTCAATATTATTTTTCATTATTTTTTCATTAAATTTGGCCAAAAATGTCGATTACAACATTACAACACTACAAACATTAAAGAAGAATGATAGTATTACAGGAAAGTATGTCGTAAAATTTGTTAAGGAACGAAATAATATTCAATAGTTTTTCTGTATGAAGTATTATCCCAAGGGTAAATATATCTTGGCTAAGTAGTCATTCCGTTCATTCTGAAGTCGATCTTGAAGCTTTTCCAAAAAAAAGAAAAAAACTTTTTCGCAAGGTAAAGGTAAAAAGTACTTTTCTAAGGGACATGCTGCTATAGAAAATGGTTTGTAGAAGAAAGAAGTTAACAAGGCTCTATCACTTGACCTTGGCTTCACAAAGCTCAAAGACCAAGGCTTACACTTTAATAGCAGTTTTTAAATGCTGTATATTTTTTATATTTGTTTATATATTTCTAATGCAATGAATTTAATGAAGGTTAAACCTTCATTACTTATACCTTCATTACTTATGTTCGCAATAACGAAGCCTGTAAATCCATTTTAACTCTTAGTTTCAAGCCCCAGTGTGCTAAGGAGATAAGAATTGTCTGTCTTACAATTTTCTTTCCACACTCAAGAGTTTTTTCCTTCTTTCCAATTCTAAAAACAATCTCTTCACATATAATAACTTGATATTTCCTTCAAATCATAATTTCAATCTCTCTATACACTCTTGGTACAATATTTCTTTTTATAAATCATTAATGATGTCACTTGTCCCACAAGCAATTCAATCTTTAAAAATGCTAAAGAATACATACAAATCATTATACATAATGCTATTTATCCAATATACTTTTATAAAATAAAACTAAAAAATAATACCATATCCTTTACAGTTGTTCTTAAAACAATTATGTAATTAATTTCACAATTCATTTCATTTTATTTTTTTCCCTTAGTCTGAAGAAGGAAGATCGTGATTTTCTTAAAGAAAAAGACTTACAAAGGCAATTTCGTTCAGCTTTCCTTAAAGTACATTTTTGTTATTTTACTTCACTATGAAATAAGGCATAATAATAATTTAAATTACTTTAATATTTTTCTAATTTTAAGCGAATATCGCCTTCAAGCTTTGTTGTTTCGAGACTTTGAATAAAAAGAAAAAAAAAAATTGTGTTTAATAATTTATCACTATTTCCTGAGGCTGTTTGTTTGTAAGGACAGTTAGGTAAGGAAATGGAAAGACGGCAAACGCTGTATCTCATTTTAAGAAAGATAAATGTTGCTATGACAAACAATCAATAATTCAGAAATGGCAAGAATAACAATCTGGAAGAAAAAGACAAATAAAGGCAATAACAGTAACAATAACAAAGAAAGAAAATGGCGATCAGATAGAAAATAAAATATTAGAATCTTAAAATGACTTTATTATATCTTAGCAGTTAAAAATTAAATAGCGTGATTCTGTTTAAAAAACTTAAAAAATATCATTGCTTTCTGAAGAAATGGCGGAGGGTGGGTAGAATCCCATCCAACCAACTTGAAAAGAGTTTTTCGAAATTCGAAATTTTTAGAAAAATACCCATTTTCTTTCTTTTTTTTTTTCTTTTTTGATTGAATGCACTTTAAGTTTTGTTCCAGAAGTTTCATGGAATATTTTTTTAATCTGATTTTAGGCTGTCTTTTTCTTGTATCTTGTTTCGCCGAAGTAAAATTCTACATACGCCCATGCTATACTTGCACTTGTGCTAACAGTTCATGAATAGTATAAAGTCTAATAATTAATAATGAACGAAGTAATAAATTCAGAAAAAGTAAAGTAATTAATCAAATCACTTTCTGAAAAATATTACTTAATTCAATGTAGAATATCCTTTTTTTGTTTTTTGTCCTGATGACTGCGTTTTTAATTCAACTAAATTTTAGCACATTTAATGGTTGAATCCATGAAAGCGAACATTATTTTATGAATTAAAACTGAGTATCAAAACATATTTATTATAAAATATACTTCAGTCATTTTGAGGTCAAGAGGCTGTCGCGGGCTGCTAGTTGAAATCACTGGACTGATACATTACTAGTACTGATGCAAGAACTTTTAATTATTGTATTTTAATCTTGTATATTATCAATGAAGTAATTGAATAAATTATCTTAAGTAAAAAAAGGATATCATAAGAAAAAAAATACTTTATTTTATTGATTAAATACAAAATTATTCTTTTAAAAATCAAGGATTCCACTAAGGTCAATAGTAAATACTTCCTATTCACAGACTATTAAAAGATGTAAACGGTTGAGTTTGTTGAACACTTAACGTGCTCTGTTGCAGGCTATGTATCACAAGGATTAATGCTAGAGGTAAATGTATCTCGCGTTATCTTCGGTATCGGATGCATTCGTCTCAGTGGTCCAATTATAATCCAGTGGCTTTTTTACCTTTGGTATTGATCCAAGGTAATTTTAGTTTTAACGATGCGCCATTCGTTCATTAGCGAGAGATACGACTGATAACTTAACTCTGTTTCCGAAGAGGATCCTGGCCAAAGCCACAAATCATTCTGGGAAATTTTTCTCCAGTTTTGACGTAATTTGTGAATGCCCTCCTCTTGCCTCCAGAAGATGGATGCATTTGGGGCCATTGTCAGGCAAAAAGGAGACTTGTAACTCGATCCGCGCCCCACCCTGTGACGTCACGGCGCAGATTGAGGCGGCGACGGCATCAGATTACATGGCGACCATCTTAGCTACATTGATTGCGCTCCACTGTCCTTTTTTTTCTCCCTTCTTCTTCCTTTTCTTCCCTTCTTCTTCTCTTTCGTCTTCTCTGATGTATGTGTCCGAGCGATTGGAAGTGGTGCTGCAGTTCACAATGAAATGCTGGAACCGTTTCAACTATGTCTCAGCGACGAGAACTATTCGGCTAATACGAGGAAGCCATACAGCAACGGCTGATTTATGAGCAGTATCACATACACTATACTGTCCCAAGATCGCAACAACAACCATTATTTTCGTGAAGACCGTTTTACTTATTAATTTCTTCATTAGACAAGAACCGAATGATCTACAGTTAAAACATCTCATAGCGAAGAAGGCCTTTCCTTTTTTTTTTTCCGAAAGAAAAATTGAGCATCATTGCAATTCCTTGGAAAGTTTTTAAAGTAATTAGATGAAATAGTCAAAATGAGGGATTTATGTAGGAAAGAAAGGAATTTGTACTACTAAAGGAATTTAGTATCTCTAAAAAATATAATGCTATTTGTAAATCTCATTAAGATTGAGGTTTCCCTAAGTAACAAAATTTAATTATTAATTGAAACTACACAGAAGGAAATCATTTTTAAAATCCTAAAAATTATAGGTTATATCGTCTTCAGGAAAGGAAACAAGAAGTTCGAAAGAACTGAAAGCCTATGTAAAACACGTAAATCTACCAATTCTTCTTTATTCAACTATATTTCGTCTTCTTTCACAGAAGACTTTATCAGGTTAGTAATCGAAGACAAGAAAATTCTTTCCCTTTTCCTCTACAGAATTCGTTAATCTTTAAGTAATAATTTGGTCAATGTGTTATTTAAGGATTAACGAATTCTGTGGAGGAAAAGGGAAGGAATTTTCTTGTCCTCGAAATACTAACCTGATGAAGTCTTCTATAAAAGAAAACGAAATATAGTTGAATAAAGAAGAATTGGTATATTTATGTTTTACGTTGTTTAAGGAAATACACAAGCTTTTAAGGAACTTAAAACCTACTTTCCTTCAAATGCTATTTCTTAAATTTCCTTATTTATTTATTTATTTATTTATTTATTTATTTATTTATTTATTTTTTTTAAAGTCGCGAAAATTACAAAACGGAAGATCTACATTTATGTTTAAATTTAATACCTACTAAATATAAGGGGTCGTACTTTCCTTTTTTTCTGAAAAGAAAGAAAAAAATATTAAATCCGCATTATTTACTTAAATTCCTAAATTCCCATTTAGGAATTACTTTTGTTATTACCAAACCGCTTGCAATGGTTGAAGGATTCAATGTTCATTATATGTTAATAGAAAGAGGATAGAAACCTATTGATTTTAGATTTCACTGCTTTTCTATTGAATTTTTGTCGTCTTCTCGAGCGAATTTTTCGACAAGGATCCCTTTGGAAAAGATTTCAGACATAAAAGTTAGCGTTGTCCTCGAATATGCATTAAGTTCAAGAAGATCTATTCGGAGATTCAAAGTTATTAGAGGAGGGAAGTTAGGCACATTTGATGAGTCTCAAAGATATACGGTTAAATGAAAAAAAGGCCAAAGATTGATGGAATTACTAATACGATTCTGTCATTTGCAAACAGCTACCGGTACTCTATTTTCACTGTCTTGTTATTCGAAACATTAACTGACACTGCGACTTATTAAAATTCGCAAAAAAATAATAAATCAGAAATTAACTGATTAGATAAAGATACGAAGAAGTTGAAAAAGCAGCTTCTTTATCGAGAAATAAGTATTTCATATTTTTTTTTCTTTAAAAGCCTAAATATTTAAAAGCTAAATATAAAAATAGAAACATGAAACATAAAATTCAGAAAGTTTTTCTGTTTGATATTAGTGTTTCATTTAAAAATGAAGTTTTTACAGAATGTTTGGATAAAAAAGAATGTTTGAGATTGATCCAATGTTTGAGAATTAATTTGTAGTTTGATGATAGTTGAATACCAACAAAACGTACCTTTTTCAACATAACACGTCGCGATCTTCCGTGAATAGCACCTGGAAAGATATTACGTTTTGCGGCAAGGATGATAGCAAGCATACTAAAGAAATTAGATTTCTGATCTCTGAATGCCTCATTTGATTATACATTTTCTATCTGATTAGTTTGTTTGTTTGTTTGTTTGTTTGTTTATTTTTTTCTTTTTAAGACTAAAATTAAAATACTAAACATTAGAACAAAATTTTAAAACGTTGTTTTTCAATCAACAATAGTTATAGACATAATATGCTTAAAAATGATGAGCACACCTATTAAAAATCGACTGATATTTATATGTTAAAAGCCGTTAAGGAATAACAAAAATACTTAATAGGACAGTTTCAAGAAGCTGAAAATAACCCGATGTTCAGTGGTTGAAACTGTCCTGATAAGTATTTTTATTATTCCTTGCTTTTAACATGTATATATATATATATATATATATATATCAATCGATTTTTTAATATGTGTGCTCAACATTTTTTAAGCAAATGTTATGTCTATAAAGATTTCAATCCACACACGTTAAATGATATTGCATTAACAATAATCTTTGAGATAATCTAAAATAAAAAAAAATACAATTAATATTTTTAAAAATGACATGTAAAAGGATCTTTAACTAAATTCGAAGTTGAAAATAAAACGCTAACCACTGCTGTTCTATTTCATTTGTAAAGATTCAGTTATATTTATTTATTTATTTATTTATTTATTTATTTATTTATTTATTTATTT
>JAFIDM010012231.1:81218369-81267508 GCA_023159025.1 Thereuonema tuberculata
TTTATTTATTTATTTATTTATTTATTTATTTATTTATTTATTTATTTCGAAAGAATGACTGATGGAAAAAGAAAAGTTAGATGGATTATCTATCTACTTCCACTTGCTGTTAAATACAACACTCTTCAGAACGATAATGTTAAGAGCTAATCTTCATTGACTAACTTAACAGTTATTAACACCTGCGAAAACAAATAAAGAATTTCCATTGGCTCTTACTGCAGCCGAAAACATGCGGAGCGAAAAGAAAATCCTTGAAAAAACCTCCCTCGATGACAGAAGAGAGAAGAATTTGGACAAACTAACCATCTGTCTTGTTGAGCATCTGGAAGAGACTTTACACTCGACCCAGAAGCAGTGGAATTCTCCACTAAATTGTTCTACGAATATTTAAAAGCTAAATTAAATCGAATTGAATAATCATTGAATTCATTTATTTTTAGAATTATTCGAGGTGGTTATTTCCGTGTTTCCGAGGGAAAATTAAAAAAAAAAAATAATATTTTAATGACTGTGAAGAGAAAATAAACTCCATTACTTTAGAGAATAAGTTTCTGAAAATGTTTGAATTTAAGAGTAACAAAAGTTACCAGTTAAAGATTTCAAACAGTTGTACATTTGACATTTATTTGGGCGAAATCTAAGATCAGGGAATTTCCTAAATTTTAAATTATTCAAATGAGTCGTGATTTAAAATTTGTTTTAAATTTAATTCTTTTAATTAGTTGGTGTAATTATAGAATATATTTGACTTTATTCAATTTAAAGAAATATAGAATATATACTGAAAAAAGTATAGAATAGGCATTGAAATAAAAATACAATACAATAGAATACAATTTTATTTCTTAAACAAGTTAGTTACAAATTAGTTTAATACGCATTCTTCCCAATTAATATTCCTTATTTTGGTGGATACCTTTGATACCTCTTTATATTTCTTCGTTCTTATTCTTTTATTTTTCATTTTTTTCCCATCCTTTTCTTTTTCTTTTTCTATTCTTATATTTTCTATAGTTTTCATAAAGATACATAGTTTTTTTATTACAATTGTCTTCTCTTAACATAATAATTGATTGTCTGTTATTATCTACATTCTTAGAAGTCTTTCCCTTTCTATAGTAATTTTAGAACAATCAAAAATTTATTCAATTTAAAAATAGGCTATGTAGAATAGACATTGAAATAAAATATATAAATCTTTGAAAATATATTTACATTTTCATTTTATTTATTCAGTTGGAGATTTATATTATATTATACAAATTCATTTATATTTTTATTTTATTTATTTATTTAATTAATTTTTCATATTTTTCGGTTATCAAAAGTTTCATCAACAAGAAATTATTATAATTTTTTTCCTTTCAGTTTTTATATATTTTTTTACTTCTTAATTCTAACTTCTAATTCATTCAACATTGTCACAAATCTTTTTTTTTTTATTTTTATTGAGAGATACATTAACTTCACGCTCCTTGAACAAATGTTTACAGAACTTCTACAATTCTATCATTTGTAGCCGTCTACTTTGCTAGAAAAAATCAGTTTGTGTAAGTCTCCAATAACGTTTAAATATTTGGATAGTTTTCTTAAAACTTTGCGTGTATATTTAGGGACAAAAGACAATCTAAATTTTTTTGTCTGTGTGGGTTTTTCTAATAAACAGCGCATGAAGTGACAAAACTTCCCATAGAAAAGCAACTAAAAACAGACATCAAGTCGATTAGTAATCCATTTGTTTTAATTTAATTAAAATTAAAATCGAATTTAAACAATTTAAGTATCTAAAGCGACTTACAATATTTTCTGGGAAATGAAAATTGTTTATAATACATTAATATCATTTAAAAGCAAACGTTTCGTTTGGGGCGTTTTTACGACTGCAAATTAAAAATAATTCGTAAGAAAAACTTGTTAAAGAACATAAGTTCTACAGAAACTTCTTGTAACTTCAGTTAAGCTAACATTGTAATCGATCTTCTTTGTAATCAGCTGAAAAATAAATTCGTAAACTGATGATAGAATACAGTTTACTTTTCAAAATCCGGGCTTTTTTTTTTACTTATCAGATAACATTCTTTCTTCTCTCTCTTTCCATCTATTTACGTAGCCTTTTTTTGTGTTTTGTTTGTTTCTTTATTTGTTTTGTTAATGCTGTTTCCGAGGATCAAAATACTCTAAAAAAATACATTATGCGCATGTTTCTAGAGTACTCTTTGCAATGTGTACATTTGTGCTCTTTGCAATGTGATGCTATTTGTGAATATTTGCTGTTAATGCTATTGTTTTGTATCTTGACTTTAAAATTAAAAATTACCAAATTCAATTTCCACTTAACCATATTTTATATCTAAGTATTTTTTGGAATGAGTTGGCGATGCAGGATGAAAAACCAGTTGCCAAGTGGTAATACGCTTCAGTGTGGCTGAAAGAGCCGGGCTTAATCTCATGCTGAAGTCGAAGATTTTTCCACGTTGAATTCTAGACTCTACTGAGCTCTCTGTAGAATGGCTACTGGGTTTCTTTCCAGTTAAAGGCGGGCGGGAAGATGGGTCAACCCCCCCTCCCCCCATCTCAACTTAGTCGTTGGTTCAGAAACGCCGAGAGCCTTATCTTCTGCGATACCAAGGATATCTTGTAATGGAATACTTTAGGATGAAAATATGGTGTATAATATTTTTTAAGAAATTACGGACATGATTGATCCATGGTCTCAGATTATTTCGATAAAAATATTTAATTGTTTTATTTACTTACATTGTAATTAAACATTTTTATCCAAATATAACTGAAAATGACGATTTTATTTTTTTAACTTTTTTTTTTTAAATCTGTTGCCACTACGTTGGAGTTTTCAAATTTAATAAAAGTTCAACGAAACGTAGTCATACAGAACTAATTATAAACAAAACAACATCTACGCAAGTGTTGAACATGTATTGCTTCTAGTTGATAAAAATGTTAAACCTACGACTCTCAAGGTCATTTCCATTATTTTATTCTGGTCGGAGTTGGTCTGTATTTCATGGGATTACAGTCAGTGGTAAACTTATACCCTTAACTGAGATGAATAAAACATATCCACCACCAGTTAAATCTAGTTGTACTCTCAATTTTTTTTTTTAGGAAATGAGCCTTTCTTGAAGATGCTTCGTAAAATATAATTTAAAAATTAATCTGAAAAATTGGCTACAAATTTTAAAATTCTTATCTGACTTACCTTAAATGAAACTTTGAGGAAACAATATAACAATCATAGAAAAATAGAAATATACAAAGAAATAAAGAAATGTTCTGAAGCCTTTTCCTGAAGAATTCATTAGCGGAATAATGGGTAAACATTCTGTTAAAATTTTCTTTGAATTTATTGTACTTTAACAAATTTCTCTATTTTAATTTTAATAATTGTAAGATGTATTTTTAAACTAATTGTAGTAGTTTCATAATTAACTTTCTTTTAATGTAACTAAACTTAATGTAATGAAACTTAAGATAAGCAAATAATACAATATAAAATATTAATTCTTTCTAATTTTATTATACAGTATTTGACCAGTATTGGCCTACAAGATTGTATATTACTTTTATTTTCGTTTAGTATCACTATTTGCTGAAGAGTTCATATACATATATGAACACATTCTGCATTTGAAACCACTCTAATTTTTACTAAAGCTTACTTAAATCATGTCCTTTACTCATGTTTACTTTCACTTAATTCTCCCAGCGAAGTACCCAGTGCGAAGTAGTTTAAGTGCATCTCTTTTCCTTTTTATTAATGTTAGGGACATTTAATAAACATTAGCTTTATTAGAATTTTATACAAACAAAAGATATGCAAAATCCATCAACGCATCGATTTCCATCATTTACAGAGATAAGACCTCGACTGCGCCTGATACCTCTCGCACCATCCTTGCTTGTGGCATTGATCTCTCACGAGTGCGATTATTTGATTCTGTAATTATTGAATCAAAAGATTGTGATGTAAAACTTAATCTACCAAATCTGTTTTAATTTCATTTCGTAGAATACTTGAGGGAAGATATAAGTAAATGTCTTTACAAGCTTACATCTAAAAAATTGCAACTAGATGAATTGATTTCAAGGATTAATTAATGGAACTTCTTAAAGAACTGCAGCAGCAGAATTAACTTTCTATTGGAACACCAGAATACGTAGCTTGGTTAGGTCTATTTAAAATATAAGTATATTTTTTTTTCTTAATTGCCTATTAAACTAAATGAAAGTTGGACAAACATCAACATGTTTGCATTTTATTTTTCAAGAACTTTGGACAAATTGCTCAAAATTTCATGATAATAAAAATAACAAGGAAAAAAAATGTAAATAATGAAAAATGTTTTCAGGTTAACTTTTTGTCTAGATTCTGTTAAATACTTAGGGAGTTCTTAAAGATTTACTGAAATATGAAGACAGGAAAAGTACCAATGTACTCTACTTTTTGAGAGAGTGCATTGGTAACGATTTTGGCATATTTATAATCGCTAATCCATTACTTTGGTTGTCACCTTTACAACCACGACTGATTCCTTTTCACGACTGAATTACAACATTAATTATTAAGCAGTGATAGCTGAGACGTGCTTGAAACCAATGCTAATGCACTCATAGACCTAGAATTATTCGGCCTAAACGAGCAACTAAGTCACTGGATGCGAAAGATAGATCATTATTTACGAGACTCTGCGTCATATTCTATGCACAAGCTCCCTATCTTTTGGTCTTTACGACTGTTTCATGGGGATACCGGAGAGCAAAAGACAGTTCCAAAGTAAGATATTGCTATTGGCACACGACATGGATAGGAATAGGGTTCTTAACTTTGGTTTAAAGTTACATGTGGTCAGACTTAAAAAAAAATAATAATAAATACTGCTTTTTTATTTATTTAGAAATAAACTTCTCTGAAATGATGTTGAATTTATTAATAACAAAGAAACTACTGATTTTGGTTTTCTAAAACAAATTGAGTAAAATAAATGAAAACAAGAAAGATGTAGTTGGTGTGCCATCTTTTGGTTTTTAGACTCAATTAGTCGGATTTTAACCAAGACCAAAAATGTAATTTATTCTATGTAACTTATAACTTAATCCTCTACTAGAGAAAAAGCAATATAGGATTTCAAAGCCTTTTAGAAGGACTGCATTCAGCAGCAGATCTATTATTTTAATAATAACGAAGAAGAAGAAGAAGACACTCGGCTTTTCACATTATAGAAAAATATTATCAAAGATCACGGAAAAGACTTTTCACTCACTATTGGAAAGGAATTATGTTACCACAGTTTCTGTACTTCTTGTCCTGTCATTCATCTATACGTTAAGATCCAAATATTTCAAACAACTCAAAATTAAGATGGTTTTAATGATTTAATTTCCACAAAAATTTCAAAGGCAATTTCGAATATATATATTTTTTTTTCTTTTAGTAAAAGAGTCGCCGATGAGAAATGAAAAAACTAATCATGCATTAATTCACACACACACACACACAA
Organism: Thereuonema tuberculata; assembly: GCA_023159025.1. Taxonomy (NCBI): domain Eukaryota; kingdom Metazoa; phylum Arthropoda; class Chilopoda; order Scutigeromorpha; family Scutigeridae; genus Thereuonema; species Thereuonema tuberculata. The sequence goes on from JAFIDM010012231.1 coordinate 81,223,892, forward strand.
AATCATTACTTCATAAACTACGATTCTCTCTTGTCACTTGTCTGTGGCGCAGCAAAGCAATTCAAAGAATTTCGACAATAGATATTCCGAAACTGCTATACATGGGATAAAGGTTTTGTAGCCTACTGCCTACATCAAGTAATGATTGGAACTTCAGACAGTTGTAAAAACAAACAAACTCACAGATAACAATGAATTATAATAAAGAGATTACATGAGAAATATTGTGTCATTCTATTTATGAATAAATAAAGAAAGAAAAAAACCTAAATTAATCTTAATCTTTATTAATATGGATAGAAATAAAGTAATAAATAAACTAAATTTCTAATGAGTTACCGACATTGTTGGTAATTTGTAACATTAGAATCTGCTAATGAAATTTATAAGAAAACCTGTTTATTTTTATCTGCTCTTGAATATGCGACAACTTACATTATTTTTTGAAAAGCAATAGCTAATATGTTCTTTAAATCATTAGGTGTATCTATATTTTTAATCTAACAAAACATTTTATAAATAATTATAAATTATTAAAGGTTATATAAATAAATAAAGTTACGATACTCTGTTAAATGAATTATTAGAAAGTTATTTAGGAATTAAATTAACTGAGAGGGCGATAAATGAATTTTAATTCAGCATTAAAGATAATAATGCAGTATTATTTTGAAAGATGGTTGGTTGCTTTGCAGAGTTGGGGCAAAGTTAAGGGAAAAAGGGGGAGGAAATTGTACCACTCACATCCCTCCGCAGATTGCCACAAGATAAATAAACTGAGAGGTGTCAAAAGGCTGTTGATGATTTTATCAGGTCCTTGTACAGTGACAAAGACACCACCATCATTGCTTTCTAATGAGACAATAGCTAAGGATATTGTTATCATTTCCTCTCGATTTAAAGATTGGAACCTCTCGTTGAAAACATCGCAATTCTCTTTCTTTCTCCTTTACTTTTTTTATAGAATGATATATAAAAATGATTACATCAGATGACGTAGATCAATTAAGTGGAATGAAAAATGTCTGTAAATTAAAATTATTAAGTTGAATAAGATACTAAGTAGTTAAAAGATAAAAAAGTAAGGAATATTTTTTACGAAAAAAATGATGCGTAAGAAGGGAATTAGATAAATAAAAAAAACTAATATAAGATACATCACAAGAAAGTTTTTCATGCTTACTATTTTACTATTATTAATCAGTAATATAATTATTAATTCGTATCTCAATGTTATCTTTTAGCAGTTTTTTGTTGATTATCAAAGTTTTTCACCCGATGTGAGTGATTTTTATTCCCATAATTAAATATAAAAAAATACTTTTTGAATACGAAATAATTTGATATATTTTAGATTTAGCAGTAGATTAAAAGCTACAAGTCTTAAACGTTCATGAATTTACATCGCCATTGCAATTAAGAATGGCGTCCAGTTGTAGATCATTAGTCACTGAGGTTGGGAAAGGTAGCAAAGGATGGGCAAAATTAATGAGTTTTCAGTTTTCTTGGTTATTTTTTGTATCCTCTTTGATCGTGAGTAGGGCAAAGTAATTTTTGAAAATAACGAGTTTATCAAATTTTATAATATTGATGTTTGTAATGTAAATTGAGATTACTTATTTAGAATAAATGTTTTAATTAAAGACTGAATGATTGCAAAATAAGCAAATTTAACTTGAAACGACCTTGATGTGCTATCAAATAAAAAAGATAGGCTTATAAGTTTATCAAGCTTTATATTTCTTCTCTTTTTTTTTTTTTTTTGCATTAATTCTTCTTAACTTATGTTTTGAAAACAATTTCTAATAAATGCAGCACAATGAGGGCAGGGAAATGTAATTCATTCATTTTTACACTAATTTATTTGGCAAAGTATTGTAATGTGAATCATTTTTGTTGTGCGGAAGCAATAACTAATTTGCAAACGTCAAGAAAGACTGGACATACTGATTTGGCAAGTATTTGTATAAGTTAACAAAAATTCAAAATTATAACTTCTGTAACAATGTTTTATATTGTTGTTTGTATATAAAAGTGTGATTATTTCAGAATAATCGGAGCTTTTCGGTGATTTTTTTTTATTAATAAGTAATGCAGAGCAATTGCAAGGGACGGAGCTGTCAGACGATTCTTTGTATTGAATCTCCTCCCCCAACCGTCTCGGGTTCGGGTCACCCGTCAAAGTGGAGCAAAGTGACAACTCCCCACCAGACGCTTTAATTGAATCCGTTGGAACCCGCCAAACCTCACGCGCTAGGATCCCCTCGCACAACCCGTTGAACCCAAAGCAACGCTCGTATTTCAGCTGAGCAAATACCACATTTAACTTAGTGTTCCAAAAAATACATTTTATGAGAGTCAAATAGTCAGAGGTCAACAGGGTCAAAACATCAACAAACTATTATTGTGTAAAGACAGTCTTTCTTTTATTGGAAGCCCAAATATAAAGTAGAATTTTTATGTGCAACTTTAAGACTGATTCTAAGAAAAACGGCTCAATGAGTATACACACAAGAAGAAAACTAAATGCTCATACATTAAATATACTGACTTTAACTAATTATAGAAGGATTAAGGGCTTTATTCATCTATTGAAGCTAGGAGAATAAAGTCTCAACAGCAATTTTTAAGAAGCTAATTTTTTTATAAAAATGATTTCGACTCAAAAATAAAATGCAAAGCGAACAGAAAAATCTGATCGATAAAACTGAAAGGACGCTTTCCGAAACTGAAATTTTTGAATTCGACTGAGTTTAGCGTTGGCCAAAGAAAACCAGATAAAAGGAGGCGATTTGATATTCTTTGTGCTCTAACTGCTCAAGCTCCTTACTCAAAAGAAACTTCAAATTCTTATAAATGAAGTTCAATTGATGAGTAATTTCATTTCTAAAATTTAAAACAAACATCCCTTAATTAGAAAAGCTATCATCTCCACTTCAAATCCATTGCCTATATTAAATACAATAAGTAGATCTAACGCCAACTGCAGAAATCTGTCATGGTAATCTTCAAAATTGCTTTTAAAAAAAATCGTATTTATATACACCATTAGTATTTTGGCCATTAGTTTCGAATTCCGTGGCTGTATGTTATTACCAAATTTTTAACAAATTAAATCTACTGCTGAAATTTTAGCTTCCTAGAAACTAGATTTTTTTTAAAACCTTAATCACACACACATTAACCGATTTGCAGAATTATTTCGACTTAAATTTATATTCTAAAACTTTTTTACTCTAATCTTTTTATTTCCTGATGTAGCTTTCAAGGCAATTATAAATAATAGATCTTTAAAAAAACAGATATTACAAAATTTATATATTTTATTTATTTTTTGATAACAGTTTAAAACTGATATTTCTTAAATAAGTAATATATTGTTTGTTGTGAGATTCAACTTCTCTTTTCTATTTCCCATAATGAAAAAAATTTGCCGGTTCCTAGATTCTCAATACAAGAAGATTAATCTTTACGAACAAGCTATTGAAAATGAATAGTTAAACTTGTAAATCATTAATTTTATTGGTTTCTGACAGCAGTTTACTCGATTACAATTTCATTGTGTTGTTAGCCCGTGCTGTTAAACCTATATGTCACAGAGGTTCGGCATCGGATGTTTTCTTGTGAGAAACAGATACCCCCACGAAAATCCGATCCGTAACTTTGGCGTTATTTTTTTTTTTTTCCCTTGACGGGGCCATTTTAAAAGATGAATCGTTTCTTCGTCGCAGGGGATCTTCTCAGGTGCGACTTCTATCGATAAAAATCAGCTCATAATTCTTGAAGCCGAGTGTTTCACCCCCTCCGAAGCTGTACTTGTCAGAAGTCAAAGAAGGTGCAAAACGTATACATGAATTTTGAGGCGCATTTTCCCTCCCGCCTGCTACCAACAACCTTAGTGACCCCCTCAATTCAGAAAGCAAAGGCAGAGCCATTCCGACTCATAGCACAACCTGAAACGAAGTCATTGGTGACTGTAGACTTGTCAACCTACGGTCTCCAAGTGAAACCACCCTTCGCGAATGGTGAACCCTGCCAGAAGTTGATAACAATAGAGAGGGAACTGTTTCCAACCTGTATCTTTACCTTTCTTCGATTCTCTCGAGAAAATAATGCCATAACAGAATGAAGAACAGGAATAGAAAATAAGAAATTTCATCAAAAAATGCAAATGCTGAGTAGAAAGACTTTTGATTTTTTTTTTAAACTCTTAGACTACTGGGGAATATTTAAAATTCAGCCTGCACAAAAAGTATTTTTTTTTTTATTTTCGAATATACTAATACCTGACTGTGTATGTATGAAACTACTGGATTTAAGTAACTACTATTACTTGAATTTAAGTTAAGCTTATTTATGTTGGTAAATTTTTATTTGGATATTTTTTAGTAATTCATCAACAAAATCTATGAATTATTAGTTAAAGTCTATTAGTATTAATAAAAATACTTTTTCGTTTAAACTAAAAAGTTAGTATGTTACAGACGAAGTAGATTATTTATTTATCTGATTAGTTTATTTAATACTAACTAGATATTACAACAAAAACTGGTATAAAAGACGAACTTTTTTTAATTGCCATGACTAACTATAAAACATGACTAACTACAAATCAATCAATAATATATTTTGAAAGCCTCGTTTTATTGTAACTTCAAATGCATCCATTAAGGCAAAAAGAATTATCAAATGATTAAATAATTATCAAGCTTCATTTATTAGTTAATTTAGGAGAATTATTGTCGGTGACTAATTCTGAATTATGGATGGCATTAATGGCATTCCTTGACAACATAGTTGTACTCTGATGTTATCGACAAAAAATAATAAAAATACATATTCAATTATTCACGTTATCTCTCAGTACAGGACAATTTTTGATCATGTAAACGATATAATTAAAAAAGAAAATAAGAAAAAAGCAATTCCTGTTGCGTTCCATGATGTATAACTTACATCTAGATACTACAATTTATTAAATGGCATTTAAAACTAAAATGAAAAGAAATTTAACGTGCCCGATGATTCAAAGAATTGAGTAAGCAAGCGAAGGCACAACGCTACAAGAAAGGATTCGCATCTTGAGTTGTTACCGGGAAGAGACTGGGACGGACCGTTTCGTCCTTTTTAGGACTCAGGGTGCGAATCCTTTCTTGCAGCGTTGTGCCTTCGCTTGCTTACTCAAGGCATTTAAAACTCTTAGATGTTTTATCGTAACAATCTGGAACTTAGGACAATAAATATTATTCAAGAGTAAAAATGGAAGTCTTTTATTCAATAAAGCTAATTTTGAATTTCGTGATTAATTGTGTTTTTTTTTTTTATCAGATTCAAAAACCAATCTATTTCTATTATACTTCAAATCGTATTATTTATCTGTCTTGTCGATATCAGATATTCGGTTTTAATACAACCTACATTAAAATGGTGGTTGACTGGGCAAACATGTCCTGTTCGACAAGTTTTAGAAGAAGTGGTAGACTATTCATACATTACCTTCATCTACAGAAATTGAATTTCAACCTCTTTTCCGAATATCACTTAAAACATTTATCAAGAATTTATTTACTTTTCAGCAATTTAAAATCTTAAGCGAGTCAATTTCACTGAATTAACATTTCAGTTAAGATTTTAAGTTTTAATGTTTTAAAGATTAAAAATATATCATTTATATATCTTGTAATTTTCAGAAATCAAAATCTATAATTTTATTTTAACTATTTTCGAAACAAAGCCTTACACTGAAATTATAGATCCTTTTTAATAAAATTAAAATGTACACTATTTTTTTTCTGACATTTTTTTTTTTAATTACAACTTTTTTTTTAATATTTTTATCTAAATACAGTGAAATATTTATATTTAAAGATCAGAAATTTTGATTCCTTGTAATTCCAATCTATTGACATTACAGTGTTATTATGTTTAGAAGTGGGTGTGAAATATTTTCGATAAATTTAATTCCATAAAATCGTTGTTATTTCTGTCTTATTCATGTTCATTCACACTGTTTTTGCTCTTTTTCTTTCGTACTAACGGGGACCATTCACTGCTGTCTAGAAGGTAAAGAACAGAGCTGCCAAGGGGTCTGTGAAGCAGCAGGGGGTCAGAGTTGCTCTCTTTTGTAGCGCACATGTTCATCGCTGTATTATGAACTCCATCCCAATCTCTCCCCTGCCAATCACAAGGGAGAACAAGAACGGACCAGCACCTGACAGTCCGAGTAAAATTAGAAGGGGAACACTTCAATCGGCTTAAGATTAAGACCTCTTCAACCACAAATGATTCAAAGTATCACTTAATGCGATATACAGTCCGTTTTTCTGAAATAAACAAAGCAACTTAAGTCGACTTTAACAAAAGTTTCAGAATTACTCTTATAAATTCCTTACATTCTTGGAAATTATATTTTTTAACTGAAACACAATTAGAAATAAAATATTAATATTTTATTAAGTTTTAATTTAATATTTAATCAGCAACGAAAATCTAATTAATGAAAGCATTAAATCAGATGTTATGAAAGAGGAGGGTCTTTGTTGTTTGTTTTGTGTTTTTCTGAATTAATAACCATTTTGATTTAATATTACTGAATGAACATAATACAGTATATGACAAGATTATGTGCATGACGAAATCTGGAGTACATTTCCTTTTCTTAAGAGAAAGGAAAAAAATGTAGATCGGATTTTTTTTTTTCTTTTTTAAAAATCATTTATTTAAAGTCAATTATAAGTGGGCTTTGAGATAATACATTTAATGCTTTTAACCGAGTAGAAATTAGTGAAAGCTATTATATGAGAGAAAAAAAAATCTAACAACAACAAGAATTAATTACCAAATGCTTTTAACGTGTGTAAAAAGTTGATGTAGTTTAGAAATTGAGGCCAGCATCCAGAAGAATAATTTTAAAAAATCATTTAGCACATTAAAATACAAACTATTAGTTTCGACTCGCTAATGAGTCGTTGATAAGTCTACGACAAGTCTAAGACCTGTCAGCGGTTTGTTAGCGAGTCGAAACTAGCTTGTATTTTAATGTGTAAAATGTTTTTTTTTTTAAACTTTTTTAGTCTGTGTGTTGGTCTCAATTTTTAAACTTAATAAGAATTTATGTAGAACATTTCTATAAAAGTCAGATTGCTCTAAGTTATGAATTATAGGCCAGGTAATTGTTTGTTACTAATCCTGACGTTAATTAAAGATAAATTAGAATACTTTTAATTGTTGTAAGTAATGAAATTATGCTTACTCAGGTAATAGAAACTAGTTTAATAATGACTTTTCAAATAGTTATGTAAAATATGTTAGTTCTCCACCACCGAAGGTTTGATCATCAGCTAAGAGCAGTCACCAGTAAACAACGAGTTCTCGATACACAGGCCAATAGGAAATATCGTCGGAATCAATATGGAGCCTGCAAAGCCTAAATAAACACAAATTTGATATCAAAATTAATAATATATTGCCGTGTCGGCGTGATGTAGTGGATTAGATGGCGGTCTTCCACGAGGCCGATGCGTCGCCACTTAGGTTCGAATCCCGGCGTCGACTTGGATGTTTATTTTCTTTCCTGTGTTTGCCTTCTTCTTCTCCTTCTCTTCTGCTGTCTACGGCATTGAAGTATGTGAAAAACTTGTCAGAATTGAAAATGAAATAAAAAATCTTCACAATTTCTGATCATTATAGGGTTATTGTGATAGATCCGTAATGTATGAAAGCACATGTAGGGTGTGCCCATGGCCCTACGCAAAATAAAAAAAAAAAAAATTAGTACAATGATAAAGAATGTTAGAAAGAAATACATGCAGTATTACAGCAATTGTAATTATATTTTTAAAATTATTGATCATCAACCAGGATCTGTTAGACAACCACAAATGTGTCTACTTAGTTCAAAACGTCAATTGTCGAAATGATGTGATATCTATAAAAATTTAATCTAACTGAATCTAACTTAATCAAATTTTAATCTAACCTAAGGTATATTAGTCTATTCCAATGTAATACTGAATAGTTTATTTCTATTTTGTTCTTTTGGATACTTCAATCTATCGACTTATGTTTTTGCTTCCTTTGTCGTATCAAAACCATACATTCTATGGTTATTTTTGATTTTTAGTCTCTTTCCCTATTAAATCAATCTGTGTGGATGTCTATATATATTTAACTAATAACGTTTGAACTAGGTTGATATTCTTGAAATTTGTCATATTTAAAGATGTCAAAGACAATCTAACTTTTCAGTGTGAGTCCATGCCAAACAATTCAGCGCGGAAACAATACAAAATTTTCGATAGAAAAAGCATTAGAACCGAAATAGTATGTAGTTTCTGATAATTGGTATCAGGAATGAAACTTTGTCCTGCTGTCCTATTAAGCTAAGCCAAATAAAGCATTCTTAAAATTTGGCGGTTTCTGGAATTGGAGTGGTTTAACTTTATATTCAGGAACATTTCAAATATAGACCACCATATTTCAATATTTATATTTCAATAGGTTTTACATTCAATTACTGCCATTGTAATTCGTAACACGAAATATATTTGGTTTTCGCAAAAAATTAAAAGTTTGCCTTACAGGAATAGGAGTGTAGTGATAGGAAAAACAAATAAATCTGTTTATTGTGTTAATGAAAAAAAAATGTATATTTAGAATCGATTTCTCTTAAACATTTCGGAGATTTGAATAAAAAAAAAATAAAAAAATAATAGTATTCGAATTGCTTTGCATTTTTCCCAGTTAAAAAAATTGATATAATAGAGTAAAAAATTAAAATAGCTATGGACTACTTTCAGTGAAAACATTCAACAATTGCCTTTAAAACACCAGTCTTTTTTAGGTTGCACACGATTTAACATTAAGAAAAATTGAGTCGTTTCATCATCAAATTTAAAATCTCACTTCGTTATATAGATAAATAAGTTCGCTGATGTCTTCTTAGGCTGAAAAGTTCTCTTTTTTGGGTGGAAAGTTTAATCACAGTCATCATCTTCAGTGCTAAATATCAAGATAATTTTAAAAATATTTGAATTTTGAATAATAACTGATGGAAAATTAAGTAAATTTTCAACAGAAGGTCTTAATTGGAATAGTAGGTTTTCAGAATTGTGCATGTTTGTCAAGTAAATATTAAAACTAACTTGGAATACTTTATAGTCTAACTAACAATAACTAGTAGACTTCAGAAATCGGAATTGTAAAATTGACCATATGGTAAAAAAATCTCAACAGCAATGTCTTTTTTTTTTATGAAAATATGACAAAAAAATATTTTTCTTTTGTTACCACAAAATCTAATCCATGTTAATTATCTATCTATGTATTGTTGTTTAGGGTTCCTTTATAGAGTTTTCAAATGGACTTACTATTTTCTTTGTAGTGATGAATCCTTTATTACTCTCGAAAAAGATAATTTTAACAGTCTTTATAGATTTTTTGTTTTTTTGCTAATTGTAGTTTGGGATGTCTTCATCCTCAATCGAAAAATCTCCCCTGTTCTGTAAAATTTGAGGTATGACATCGCGTCAACGAGATCTATGATTTAGGCACCGTGTTTCTGTACACATAACTCTCGGGGCATTAGTCGGGTCTTCAGTTCCTGAGAACCGACATATTTGGCTACGGATGACCTGTCGAGCTGAGAGAAGATCAGGAAACTCGAGACGAGTGATTCTGCCGCTGCTCCACCGACACTTGCTCTCACAAGATAGCCGTGAACAGTGAAATATTACCGGTGGGTTGGCGCTGTAGCACCCATAAGTCCTGCAACTCTACAGACGTAAAGGATATTTATTACCATTGCCAGCGTAAATCCTCTGGATGCAGAAGTAAACAAACAAGCGTAGAGATACTTTCCTCAGAAGAACTAACAATCAAAAGAAAAGATATTTTTTGTTTTGTTTTATTTTTAAATAGGACATGACTGACATTTTAGTAGAAGTTTAGGAAAAGGTGTGGAAAAAAAAAAGGGAGGGGAGGGTTCTATTTAAAAAGGATAAGAAGAAAAAAAAGTGACATCAATTCAATCTTTGGTGAAAAAACAAAAATAACAATTGCCAGTATCCAATTACGAAGTCCAAATTTACTTGTATCAATTTTTCCGCATAAATTTCCATATTATTTAGCTTATAGATTAGAGAATACGCTGAGCTTATTTTGTAAAAGCTATTTGTTTACTTTTACTATTACTTAAATATTTTTTTTCTTTTACAAAAAAAGTAAGACAATTAAAACCTAAAACCCAGATTTTTGTCAACAAATATGTTAGAAATTGAGTGATAGGGACCCATTTGTATGAGACAATTATACTATTTAATTGAATTAATTCTTTTTAAAAAAAGGAAAAGATACACATTATTTTCGAAAATTTTGCATTAATTGTAAACGAACAATTTTCGTAGTTGTTTATTTCAAAACTTCAGGAAAAAGTTTTTAGGAGCACTAAATTAAAAATTCGTTTTTTTCTTATAAAAATTTATTTATCTACAAATAGAAGTATGAAGTAGCGTAACTGCAATTGTAGAGACTCATTAATGAATTGGTTTTTAAGGCTTTCAGTTTTTTTAAAAAATATTTTTATAAATTGAAGTTTTTTTTACGTATCAAATTCGATTTGTGAAGTTCCTGCATCTAAGCTAATAATCACTAGCAATGGGGATGTTTAAGGTCTCTGGGTCGAGGCTGGAAAAGTCACGTGACGTAGGTGTGTCACTTCTAAAAACATGGCTAAGATTACCGAAAAACCTCTGTATATTAAAGATTTCTCAACTTTAAATATATTGAATAATCGGCATACAATTAAGGAGGCGTATGGAAATAATGTAGATACGTTATTTCTAGATGAAAGGAATAGAACAAATTTCTCTTTAAATATATTTATGCCTTTCATCTAGAAATAACGTATCTACATTATTTCCATACGCCTCCTTAATTGTATGCCGATTATTCAATATATTTAAAGTCGAGAAATCTTTAATATACAGAGGTTTTTCGGTAATCTTAGCCATGTTTTTAGAAGTGACACACCTACGTCATTTCCAGCCTCGACCCAGAGACCTTAAACATCCCCATTTAGCTAAAAGTCAAATTTTAAATTAATATAGACTTAAGATGGAAAAGTAAAAATGTCTTTATTCCAAGGATGACGATAAATAATTTACTTAGACAAAGGTAAAAAACAAAATAATGTTCAGAGAAGAAAAAAAATGAAATGTTTTAGAAATCTATCTGCTCTAAATTATGTTATTTTAATTATTACTTTTGTTAAGTATTTTGTTATTTCCCATGGAATTTTAGAATGTCAGAAAAGAAAGTAATTTAAAGAGAACTTTTACCATTGAAGAAGAAAAAAATTTGCAAATGATCATCCTCTGAATATCGAAAACAAAAAATATGTGGATGACAATAAGAACCAATGAATTTAAATTCTAGTGAAATCAGTTTAAGATTTAGAAGGAAGAATCGTTTTTCATAGAAAAGTGGAATTCAGATCGATATGAACTTCTGGAGATGTTTAAATTAACAGAGATGACGCAGGAGGTAAGAATGAAGAATACTCATGTAAATACGAATGTGTGTGAATATTTAAAGCTTATTTTTAGTAAAACTTAATACAATGCTGCATCATTGATGGCATAACGGATGGCTAATGAACAGGATCTTAATTAACTAAAAGTCTTTACTGTCCTTAGATATCGTAATGACATAGTACAGTCCTTAGATATTGTTCCACTCGCATATTACTTGAATAACAACTGAATTTGTCGTCTTTCATCTTAACATCAAGAGTTGAATTAATCTCGAGTAATAGCTTCTGAAATCGGTATAGTTTTAATAATTCAAGGTTTCTGCGTATGGGTCGTATCGGCTATTTTGGAACTGGATACATTCAGGATCCCATGAAGATATTTGGTATGAGTCACTTCCTAAACCTAACAATAGAAAATATGTTGAGTTCGAGTAATATCGGATACATATGAAACTGTTATTTCTTAATTCACTGCCTTAGTAATCATGATTGCCAATTACTTTTTATCACATAGGTACATGGCTTTAATGCATTATTTTGAAGCATTCTAAATTTAACATAACATGACTCAAAGTGGCTTAATTACGATCACCAATTGTGAATATCGCTTCAAGAACTTGATTCACTAATAACGCTCGTTCATCACATGAATGCGCTGCACTAGAGATGGGCAAAGTCGTTCTTTTTACTGAACTAGTTCTTTTTAGATAGTTCTTTTTATTGAACTAGTTCAAATGAACTAAGTCGTTCTTTTTACCTTAACAACAACAAAAAAAAAAGGTTTTCAAATACTTTTACAACCAAAACAAAAAGGTTCTCAAATACTTAATATAAAACCAATAATTCCAATAGCCAATACTGGAGTGGTAAAAGAACGATATATAACGAACTATATAGTTCTTTTCATGAACTAGTTCATTTGAACTAGATCGTTCGCGAACTATAGTTCTTTTACACGAACTAGTTCTTTCACGAACTACCCATCCCTAGGATGCACTATATTATTTAGAACAAATTATTATTAGACTTTTACTCGGCGCCTACGAAACTAAAAGAATTGGCAAAACAAAGTCATAACCGTTAAGCTTTATCTTTGTTTCTCTATGAATAAAGTTAAAAATTTATTAGCGACCCATTTGGGAGCTGTAAATTGTGATAGCGACCAAAATCGGTAGATATTGCGTTTGTCCTGTCCGTCCTTCCGTGTCTGTATACCCTTAATAACTCCCGAACGGAAGGTCGGATCGACAAACGGATTTCACTGTCATATTCAGAGGCCTGCAGGAATGGGGTATTTTATAAGCCACCTCCCCCTTATTCGAGATATTTGGCGTTGTTGTCATTGTACCCTCTTAACAACTCTCGAACGGAAGGTCGGATCGACAACGGATTTCATCACCGCGTTCAGAGGCCCAAACAACATAGGAAAAGGGTATTTTTAGGGACAAACGCCCCCACCCCCACCCCCACCCACCCATGTTTGAGGTATTTGGTATTATTTTCAATGGATTTCCGCTATTAGCTTAAATGTCAGATATGCAACCGTTTTACTTTAGTTGTAGGCTGCAGCGTGATCGATAAGTTCTCGGAATCATATGCTGAAAGTTGTCGGTTCGAATCCGTGTAACTTTTCTTCTCTCAATCTTTTTTTCTCAGTCCGCGTGGATTTTAGTTTTTTTTGTTTTGCCTAACTATTTTTTTATTTTTCCTTTTATTATTATTATTATTATTATTATTATTATGGGTCGTCCTTAAATTTATGCTTTAGTACAAAATTGTATTCACTTGTTAAGTTGGTTTCCTATTTTTATGTTACATTACGTAAGATTGAATTCTGATAAATAAATAAATAAATAAATAAATAAATAAATAAATAAATACAGAGTTTTTTTTTTTTTTAAAGCATAATTTTATGAAAGATACAATTACAACTGTAGGACTCGAGTTAATAATAAATAAAAATAAAAAAAATAAATGTGACATACACAAATAAGTGTCTGTACAATTTACTCTTAAATAAAGAAATAACTAAATAAACTTCACAAGATTTTATTTCGTTTTACGTCTGTTGTTTTATGGGCAAATCCACTTAGGATCGTCTGACAGAAAATTTGCGCTCAGTTTTCCATTCGACGAAAGTATTGATAAAAAACTAGTTTCGACGTGTTTATTACCCTCTTTTTTTATCTACCTGCCGTAATTAAAGGCATAAATAGATTGCACTCCTAAGAGATTTGTACTGATAACGCAGGGATGAACAGTTTATCCTTTATCCTGTTGACTTCGCCAAAAATCGATTAACAAAAAACTCTGCTACGATTAACAGTTGCAGAGCAATAACTTTAGTTGGTGTTCGACTAAGGATAATAAATCAGTGAGAAAAATTAAACACTTTATTACTGTAATCTTCACTGTCAACTAATCTGCTGAATACTTACACACTTTTTTTTTAGAGTAAGTTGATGATACTGAAAAAAAAAAAAAAAAAAAAAAAAAAAATCTAAGAAGTTCGAACAACAACAACAGCTTATTTTTCTTGAAATGTAGTTTTTAAGTCATCTGTGCCTGGAAAGATGATAATTTTAAACTATCTGAAAATTAGTAATTTTCTAAACTATTTTTTTTTTCGTAAGTCGTGGAAACATTTAAAATTTAATATCTGGACGATGTTCCCACATTCAATATCTGCAATTTTTTATTTTCTGAAAAAAAGTACATCGAATCCGCATTATTTCTCAATTATTAAATCAGATTGAATTTAAATATTACCAAACCCCGCATAATGGGATTTACAAAAAAGTTTAATGTTAATTGCTTAAGACAATGAGATTACAGAATATGATAGAAAGCCATTACTAAAATTTAATATTTGCACGATGTTCCCACATTTCACATGTGTTAATTCTATTACTTGTCTATGGGAATTTTTGTCGCTTTCTCATGCTGATTACACGACTAGAACCCATTTGGAAAGATTTCAAATTTAAAAATTACATCGTCCCTATTTCTCAAATGAGAATACCAGGTTTCAAGTAGATCCATCCAGGAGAAGACACGCACTGAATTATTTGATGAACCTCATTGTTCTGTCTCCGGATCCATTTTTTGATAACTGGTCGTAGAAGTATATTCTATGATGGAAATTTTTGTTGCTTTATTATCGTTAGATATTATTATATATAGGCACCGTAAGGTGACAGTCAGACTTCTGTCTCCCATGAACAGAAACACATACTAAAGAAGAAAGAAACATCCAAGCCCCGTGCGGGGTTCGAACCCAGATTCCGACACATCTCCCTAATGCCAGACAGCCCTCCAGACCACTCGGCCATTGTCATATTGAAAAGAAGGATCAAAAATTATCACATTGAATTCAATTCTAAAGAAAGAATCATACAAAAAATTACCGAAATAGATCTCTTGTGGGTATATAACTAAGTCGAAGCTGGTTTTATTTTAGATAATTATAGATTATAATTTTAAAAATTAGTTTTAATGTGCTGTTTAAAACAGAGTGGTTAATTCAAATGAAAATTCAGCCTACACACCAATTTTTAACATTAAAAAAAAGGCATTTAAATCTAAAAGCATACATACATCGCTGGAGCTTTCGAATTTCCTACACGACAATGGGTCCTGTGTGTGTGTATATGTATATGCATATGTTCCTCCTAATAACTTAACTTGCGTGCTTATTTAACAACAAAAGATTATTTAACTTTTATGTCTGAAATTTTTTTGTAATAGGTCAATGTCGAGAAATTGAAACGAAAAAGTGATAAAATTCTCAGAGAAAAGTAATACAAACGTAATGCTACATAACAAAGGATATTAGTTTCTAACAATATATCAAAGTAATAGAAACATTTAAAGTGCTGTGAATAATTAATAAAAGGAAACAAGTGCAGCACCTAACCAATTTAATAAACATCAATTCATTGCGTATTCTATTAATCTGTCCGATTAGATTTGCTTAAACAATTTGATTAGGTAATTCAAATTTAATTAATTTTTGCCCAGAAATTTTCTAACTTTTAAACTTTAGCAGATGTTATAATTTAAAAATACTTTTCGCTCCTGTCTTTTTCATAACATAACAAAAAAAATATAAATAAGGCATAAAAGTAACTTGGCCCAAGACAACAAAAACTTTTGAACAAATTTTAATAGACCTATCCTTAATTCTTTTAAAAATATGAATCTCTCCAATAAGAGATCATTGCTGTTGTTCTAAGTTAACGACACAAGAGCGGTAGTAACTACAATGTGCCACGAAAAAGGTACGATATCTCTAACAATGAGAATCTGGAGGACTAGGGAAGGTTATTGTTCTTCGATGGGCAAGATTCGGGAACAGTAACACCCACACTTTCCCCTACATTCGAACCGAGACTTGTTTGGTGACCCAAAACCAATTTGACGTCAAAGTTGCTGGACATCTGCTTCTACTTTCTTTGATGTTTTTCGCTTTTTCGTTTTTCTGGTTGTAATTATTTGGAAGTGAATAACATGAAGGGAAGTGCTTCTGGAAGTATGGAACTCCTTTGCAAATGGATAACATAATCATGTCATCAATTTCAAATCAAAGTTTTCGTTCATCTTAATATTTTTATTATCCCTACTCTTTTATTTTCTTACTTAAATGATTTTAAAATCACTCATCTTTCAGTAAACCGCAGAACAGTAGACTTACATTCATCAACCGAGGTCCCTCTTAACATTGCAACAGTGTGCTGTATAATGATTAATCACTGAAAGAACTTCAGTTTCTGTATGCACATCGATGGTCATTCGCTTTGCTTGCGTTGACAATAATATTCAGTACAAATATAAGCAAGAAAACATCAAGACTAAATATAACGCAAAAGATTATAACATTGGAAAGAAACCTACATGGACAGCAATAATGTAGTTACAATTTCTCTTTCTATAGTCATTACACATAAATGGACGAGGAAAACGGATATTTTTTCTTGTTTCTCAGATTATCGGCCAATGGGGATTTTTTTGTTTTTCTTCTTTCTTGTGTTTTGTAATAGTTTTTAATTAGTGCTAGCTGTATCCGGCATGCGTTGCAATGCCACTCAAAGAAAGAAAGTGTTTCTGTTTTAATTCTGTTTATTGAAGAATTAACACACTTTGGGATTCACAATATTTTTTGTTTTTCCTTCTGGTGCATACACGAATAAATCAGAAGGTTTTCCGACGCGTGAGCAGGCCACATACATCTGTCCATGTGTGAAGCATGGATTTTCCAAATTTAGTCCATACACTTGTAGCGATTGTCCCTGTGCTTTGTTGATGATCATTGCAAATGCGAGTCGCACCGGAAACTACAAACGTCGAAACCGGAAATACACTCATTTGTTGCAATGACTCGAGCTCCATATATAGTGAAAGGGTTCTACTAATTCATAAACCTTCGCGGGCGTGCGTACAACAACTCACCAAAGTTACATCGCAATCTGATGAATGGTATAGGAACGCATACGGGACAAACAAACAAAAAAACATTCATTTTAATATATTAAATGTTGTATATGAATTTTTGTTTGGGATATACAGTCGGACCTCTATTTAACGAAGTCACTAAATCCCGAAAAAAATTCGTTATTTGGAAAATTCGTTAAATAGAGATTCATCTTTTAAAATTACTTTAAACAACATAAAATCAGATTTAAAATACATAAACAATAAATATTATTAAAAAAAGTAATAATTTTAATGACATAAAGCATACATTACCATATGCGTACTTGTTAATTTTGTCTGTTTTTTTTTTTTTTTTTGAAAAAGTGTTTTCGCTCATAATACGTCTCGCATCTTTGCAATTCACTAAAAACCCCTTCAGTATTTTCTTCAAATTGTAATCCGCGTCTGATTGTTTCAAATGATTTTAGCATTTCATCATACAAAGGTTTTTTTAATTTCTGCATCATAATCATTTCCATTATCATCAGATTCATCTTCATCGCAATTCAAAGCTGTATTGTTTTTATTTTTCACACTGTCCAAAATATCCGATTCAGTTAGTGTTTCCGAGGTCTCATATTCAAAATCAAGTGAAAGATAATCATCAATCAGCACATCATCGTTAATTTCTTCTTTTTCCCTCAGCTGTATCCAAATTTCTTTCATTAATAATAAAAACATTTCAAGAAGAAAAAAAAAAATAGATACCATGAAAAAGTTCGTTCAATAGAAAATGCACTTCGCTATTTGGAGGTTATTTTACGAAGCAATTAGCAAAACGTTCTTGGTTCCAAAGAAAAGTTCGCAAAATGGTAGAAATTCGCAAAATAAAGGTTCGTTAAATAGAGATCCGACTGTACGTACTAAATTGAAACTTTTTATTTAAGATTATACCTTTTCTTTACAATTTGCTTGAAGAAAATTAATTTAAAATTTATTCTGCAGATTAATTGTACGTTTTAAACGTATAATTAATCTTATACGTTTTAAACATTTGAAACTAATGCTGGCTGAAACGTTTGTCACGTAATTTATGTTCGAATCGAATAGAGCATTATATAATAATATTTTAATCCGCGCTGGAAATATATCTTTTATGTAATAGAACATGTATGATAATTTCTTTAGATTTTTTTTGTGTAAGCCTAACATTTTAATGCGGTTATTCCACGAAAACTTTTCATTAATGCTTAAACCCAGATCTTTAATTATTTTTATATAGACTAATTTAATTCTGAACAGCATTTAGAATCATCTGGGGAGTTATGAAGACAATTGTGATGGTGAATAAAGATTTAGGCTTATTTGTTATTAGTATTTTTTTGGACATAAAAATAATAATAATAATAATAATAATGATAATTATTATTAAACATCATCCACCAGAAAATAAATTACTAAACATCATCCACCAGAAAATAAATGTCATAAACTACATTTATTAACTGAAAAAACGAATTTTCAAGGAGATAAAATTAACCGTCTCCCCTTCTTCAAGCCTTTTTACATTATAACAATAAATGAACGAGATTCTTTTACTACAATGACTTTAAAGTATTGATATTAACAATTAAAAAACGTTAATACAATAATAATAAAAGATCATACTCTTCATGTAGTTTATGACATTTATTTTCTGGTGGATAATGTTTAGTAATTTATTATCTGGTGGATGATGTTTAATAATATATATACAGAAGATTTAAGGAAGAAGTATAATTTGTTTGTATATAATAATGATAATTATTGGGGAAACTAAAGTTTTGGAACTTTTTGTAGTAATAATAATAATAACGTATTTTGTAAAAGAGCATACATATAAAATGTGACTAAATATAAAGATATATATACGTACATATCAAATCAATTTTATATGTATGCTTTTTTTTTAAATATCTTAAGTTCAAAAATCTCGAATTCGCAATCATCTATAATGAATAAAACATTTGGACAAATTTTGCTTTTAAGAATTTGTAAATATTTCTGTGATAATGAAACAGTAATATTTTTACAAAAATGCTTAAACTTTTTTTTTTTTTAACATTTTTAAAAAATTGTATTTTCACTTACAATCCTATAACTAAAACAACAATTTACGAACCAGATTAATAAAATTGTTACAAATAACATTTACTAAAGAAACATAAATAAATAGATAAATAAATAAATGAATAAATAAACAAAAATAAATATTTAGAATATATATGTTTTTGTCAAGAATAAAGAAACATGCTAATAATAAAAATCGTGGTTAAGTTTTGGAAATCTATTTGTTGAAGGAAGCTACCAAAATCTTGAGTCAATCTGTTGGTTTGTTTGAGTACTGGGAGCATGCCAACAACACGAATGACGAATTCCCGATCGGATGTCGGGTAATGAGCGAACCACATTGCTGCGTTGCTCTCTTTTCAACCCGAGAAGCCAGGGGGCTGTTCCGACTGCGATCACCCCTGTGATTAATGGATGCAGGCTTTCCTCTCTGCACAAGTCTTGGGACCTTCGCCTCCCGCCATCTTCTCTGTTTGGGGGTGGATTCCTGAAACCGAATCCGATGCATTCGTGACTACCTTAAGGAAAGCAAAGGTGGAGGGCAGAGAACAAAAGCTCTGGACCCTGCGACCAAACGAAGGATAAATATTTGGTCGGAAGCCTTTTGACCAACTTTTAAAACTAGGAACCACATCAGCATTACAATCCCGGCGCCACACGGAGTAGACGAAACATCTGGCAGAGCAACAACTCCCATCACAAGAAAGCTTTCAATGAGACCGATTTTTAAACTAAAAGCAACCGAAAATTAGGAAGAAAGCCATTCCTGAAGAAGGATTTTTCTTTTTTAATTCAATGCACGATTCACTAATATTTTTTAGCGTTTTGTTCTTTTCTTTTCTTTTATCTTTTTAAAAAACTAGAGTTTCAGTTTATTAATCTTTGTTGAAAAGAATTTAACAACGCCTTTCTCTTTGGAAAACATTATTAAAAAGACAAAATATCTAAAATCCAAGTCAAATACATTAAAGCAAAAGACAACTAAAAGAAAAAAAAATTGCCGCTGTTCACTTTCTTTAATGTTTCGTTGTAAAGCCATATTACTGTCATATTGAAATGCGTAAAAAACTTACGTAGTTAAAGGATGCTACTGTATAGATCATGTAGGCCTGGTCAGGGGAGAGAGGTTTGGAGGTTCAAACTATTAACAATTCCCGACCGTTGCATTGGCATGATATCACAAAGTTAATTGCAAAATTTATAAAATCCTCAATATTTCTGTCCAACAGAACTTTTGAAAGAAAGTTTTAAAAGAAATACTTTTGAAAGAATTCTTCAAAAGTAAGTAGTTTTGAAATGAAGTATTACCTCAAGAGTCATGATGCAATCGCAAATAAATAAGCTTTCGTGAATATTTGAAAAAATAAATAAAAAGTTGAAACTAATGGAGAATTTTAACAGTATTTTAAATTCTCAAGATGGTTGGGCTGGATTTTTAGGCATATATTACAACTTTTTATTTGTTTATTTTATTTTTCTTGAATAATATTTTTTTTTATCTCAGATTATGCTCGATTTTTATAAATTATTTAAGTATTATAAATTGCAAAACTAAGCTGGCACCCCTGCTTAGTTTTTGTAATTTATAGTTATGTTCAGCATACGTAAAAGATTCAATATCTATTTAAGTATTATGTATGCTATAATTTCAAAAATAATTGATTTCATATAAATTGCAAAGTTATTGATCATTAAGTTTACTGAAAGTAAAAAGTTAATAAGGAATTTCTAATATCGAGCTTAGTGACTGAATATACTAATTCATATTTTTTAAAAACATCATTGAATAATTAAAGCATAATAAAGATTAAAAGTTTCTATATAAGTCAAGAGTTGAACAAAAGATTATAAATAATTCAAATATTTGGCAACATAGACATAACCGTAAAAACTTATAAAAATATTAAGAATTAAGGTCTTTAATAACAAAATATTTTTAATTGCTAACGGTCATTTACGTGATGGTGGATAATTCAATTATTAATAATCTTTTAAACTGTTAGCAATTTTCAATAATTCATTTTCTTGCTTGAAACGCATATTTTTGTTTAATAATTTATTTATTTATTTATAAGTTATATTTATTTTTCTTCTTAATGAAGACTTTATTTTGAATCTATTTCACGGTTTTATTTTAATTTACTTTTTACTTTTTAAAATCATTCATTCCAATATTGCAAATGATCATGTTTTTTTTTTATATAATTCTAAAAAAAAATATTAATTATAAATTCTTTTATTTACTTGAAAATTTTATTTTATTTTTTTTTTTTAAATTCTACAAACTTTTATAATGATTTCAATCTGTTGCCTGGAATTCCTCTTCCAAGTAAAAACTATAATTTTCTTTAACGAACATGAAACTTGATCCACACAAACACAGAATGCTTAAAAAACAGCCCAGATCTCCTTCTCTCTAGATTTCTGATATCTGTGTAGATCACTAGAATACTCCTCGTCCAGAGCTATTTTTATCACTGAGCATTCATTGCATGGATGGTTGGAAGTGTGTACACTGTATTTCAACATGAAACAACAGTACAAAGTCGCAACCATTTGCAGAATGGGGGAAAGCTAACATCCTTTCTTTTTAGCTTGACATATCATTTCAGAAATTTGTTCTTCATTCAATTAGTTATTAAGACACCATTCTTTAAATGAATCTGATCAATGAAAATCAATGAAAACAAGAAATATTCCAACTGAACACATCCGCAAACTAACCATCAAAAATTGTCTTTTGTTTTTTTTTGCCACGAAAAGCTAAAGTTGAAAGTATCACTAAATAAATAAAACAGAAGAATCGTACATTATTTGACCAAGATGACATTTTAAAACATCCCATTTAAAAAAAAAAATAGAGGAACTTTTTTTAAGAGGAACTTTTACAAAATAAAATTAATATTAAAAAATTATTGCAACTATATAAAAGTGAAATTACTTTTTTATATGAATGCACTGAAAAACACCTTAATTCCTTCATAACTTCGAAGTATAAAAATTAAATAATAAAAAATACGAATATAAAATTTAATGAAAATTGAAAAAAAAAAATATTATGGAAGGAAATTTCTTTTATTTTAATTCATTACTTCAAGACATTAAAAATTTTCTAGATTAATTGAGATTTTTTTTTTTTTATAACAATTTTCTTTCTCGTTTGATAATGCACTGAGAGTAGAATTGGAAGTTATCTAATAAAATTTCCACTTATAAATGAGATTCAATGTGTTATTTTTTTTCTTTTTCCTATCGGGTTTTGAGATAATTACCAACGAACGTCAAAGAGATCTCACAGGGTTTCAAGGTAAAAAACCGGTCTCTTAGGCTTCAGCCGGTGATTCTTTTGGCCAGACCGCTTTCATTTACATGAAACGGGAAGTGAGGGAATGATTAGATAATCGAATATTCCAGAACCTTTCTGGAGTTTAATAATATAATTTTAACTATTGGCTTTATTATAGACTGTTTTACTATTGTTTTTTTATACACTGTAAAATTTTAAGATTTTATTTAATTCGTTTCAAAATCATTTCGAACATTAAATTTAATAAACAAAGTTGCGAAACACGACATACACTAGAAGAAAAAAATAGTAATAAAAATAGATTTTTTTTTTTATTTTATTAATATTTTTCTTCTAATCTATGTCGTGTTTGCAACCTTGTTTATTAAATTTAATTGATAATTTTATTAATTCGTAATTAATTCTGATTTAATTGAAAAAAATTGGCGAAAAATTGATAATGTTACTAATTCTTTTCAATTATTGAAAGATATATAGCAAGAATCAGTAGAATTTTACATAGAACTCGAAACTATAGTTAGATTTAATTCTTCCTTTTATTAGAAACATAGTAATAGATTTTTTACTCATATCTTATTCGTTGTTATGAGATCAAATAGATGTAAAGCTAGCAAAAACAGCCACTCAAAATTATTTATAACCTATAACAAATCTGTCAAATAAACTATCTTTCCAATCTCTTATTAATTTATGTAAAAAACATCATATTTCTATAACAAAATCAGCAAAATATTTTAATTTGTTTAGTCATTCATTCTTAATTTTGCCTAAAGAAATTGATCAGCTTCATATCACAGGCTTTATAATTTGCTAATCTCCTCTCTCTCTCACTCTAAAAATAAACGTATATAAAGCCTTAAAGAATATAAATCTGAAAATTCGTAAATGTGAGTGATTTTTATTTTGTCATCTTGACATATTGTAATTTTATTAGTTGATCGTTTTTGTAACTTTATTTGTTTACATTATTTCGTAGATTTTAATTACTTTCCGTAGTTGATGCAAAGGCGGTAATCGGTCGTTACAATATCATTTAGTAACTGAATAATGAAACGTTGTTTGAAGAAAACAGAAGAAAAGAAAAGAATTCTCGAGGATTATTTTTTTCTTTTTCCTCACTTTATCTTTACTCACTGTTTTGAATCTTAACCAGCAAGAAATATTCCAACAGGACATATTCGCAAACTAACCATCAAAAATTGTCTTTTGTTTTTTTTTTTTTGCCACGAAAAGCTAAAGTTGAAAGTATCACTTAATCCATGAAAGAATAACTATTGAATATTCTAAGCATAAAATAAAGCATTTTTTTTTTATCTTTGTGATTAATAAAGAATCGCAGATAATCAGTTCACTTTTTCATTACTTAAAAAAAAAAAAAAAAAAAAAAAAAATCTTGCAGATCGAGAGATCTGTAATATTTGCTGTTTTCATTCGATCCGTTTATAGCTAAGGGCAGTTAAGTACATGGAATTACATCGTGGTGAGAAATGTCAAGCCAACTTCTGGGATCTGATGAGTTCACAAGGTTTCACATCACCTCCACAGTAACTGATTTGGCTTTTCCCCTTCGCCAAAAGTAACTCAATACGCCATCCATCCTCTGACCTACAATTCTCCTTATAGACACAACAAAATTAGTGCACTGCTTATAAGCACTTTCTCAAGTATGGAAGACCCTATCGCCATTAAATTCGGAATCTGACTCTTAACAGAGGCTTACAAATTTCGTGATAATCCAATAAGACTAAAAGAATACGCTTTCTTTATTAGGTTTCTTTCTTCATTTTCAACTTTTAATTTCTTTCTATTCTAATTCTTTGGGTTTTTTTTTTTTTTAATTGTTCGTTTTTACATATCTCTTCATCCAAAAGAAATTTATTTATTCTGTTTGCTAAAAAAAAAAAAAATATTACTGTAATATTTTTTAACGGTGTTTTATAAAGGTTTTACAAAGAATGAATTTAATAAGAATTTATAAAAAAGCAGCTAAATTTTAAATTAGAAGACCCGGAAGTCAAGTGGTAAAACATTTGTCTGCAGGATGAAGGAACCGGGTTTATTCCCCTGCGGATGCCCACTGCGTTGACTTCGCCAGAGGGTCTTAGAATCCATCCAACCCTATGTAAAATAGCAGCGAATGTCCTTCCCGGTGTTAAAGGCTAGCGTTGGTCAAGGAATACCGGGAACCTTATCTCAAGCGATCCCAAGGACTCTATAAGCCTGTAGTGGAATACTTTAACTTTTAAAATTTTAAATTAATTAATATTTATAACAGTAAAGCGAAGCGTGAAAGATATAAAGATAAACTTATGACTAGAGAAATAGAAATAGAGATAAACTTATAATGAGCAGATACTATGCGATACTTAGAAGATGACTTGCCAATTCATTAAAAAGGGGAAAGAATCTTGAAATGGTTTACTTAAAAATTTTCCAAATTGGTAATTACTTTTATTATTATTACTATTTTTGAAAAGAACAAAGAATGTACTTATTTAAAAATTGTAGTAATTGCATTTTCTTTAATAATTTTCAATACGAAGATTCAAACAAAAAAAATACGGAATACCTTAGTTTTTGAACAATTAAATTGTCAGTTCTAATGACAAAAAAAGATTAAATGCTGATGCCATATTACCCTTACATACAACAAAATATGAAGTCCACAGAAAAGAATACATTGTTATTTGTAAAAAGCAAAAGATATCGAAATTCTAAATGAAATACAAATCAGGAATCAGTAATTAATAAAACTTTTATTACTTATTTTGATAATGATTCTTCATAAACCACAGAATTACTTCCGAACTTTTTAGTTAAAAACAATTGGATATCTCATTACAAGGATGTTCTCAATGAAATTCTAATTTGAATCTTTGTAATTTTTTTTTTCAGAAGTTAGTTTTTTTTTTCTTTGTCCTTCACTTCCAATTCATTCTATTCTGAGTCAGATGACTTTGTTTTTTCAATTTCATTAACTCGTTTATCTTAAAAGAAATTTTGTTTACTCTTCTACTTTCTTTTTCTATTTTGGTAATTTTTCTTTTAATTCTTCTCAGACCTTTGTTATTTACGTCTCTACTTAATTATACCAAACTCATTGAAAAACTATTCTAATCAATCCCAATAAACTATAGTGTAAATCAGGGGCACATTCTTAGGAAGTCTGAGGACCAATATTTTTATAAAAGTTCTAATGAAGGGCTGCTGCGTCTCATCCTTCAACCACTCAACCATTACTACTTAATGATTAGATAATGTCATTTATAATAATAATTATTAATAATACCTGTAATTTACATAAATATCTTACTAACTACTGATTTGACAGTGCCATTTAAAATCATGATATTAATAGGCAAAAAACGGCTGTCCGGATGTTTGTTTGTCATGAACGTGGAGAGAGCGGAGAGAGTCTTATTAGGTCACTGCTATCATGATAAAGCAACTGTTACTGTAGCGTTACGGTATGTTATTGGTCTGCAAATCGAAGGGCCCGGAGTTCGAATCCCACGCAAAAATCCCAAGTAATCTTTTTTTTTTTTTTTAATTTCATTTCATTTATTTTTTTATTTTCTTTTGACACGACCGTTTTGAGGTCATCATCATTGTCGTGATGCTGATCAGCAAGATGCTTTTTTAAATTCTGGAACAAGTGGTAGTCACTAGGCGCTAGATCGGGATTGTATGGAGGGTGATCAAGTTGTTTCCAGGCAAATAATGCAATGAGATCTTGAGTATGATGAGCCACATGTGGACGGGCATTGTCATGAAGCAAAACAATCCCCTTACTCAGCATGCCACGCCTTTTCTTTTGGATTGCACGGCGCAGTTTAATTAAAGTCTCACAATAGGTCTCAGAATTTATTGTGTCACCACGAGGCAAACAATCCATAAGAAACAACCCCTTCCTATCCCAAAACACAATATACATGATTTTTCGGGCTGAAATTGTTTGCTTGAACTTCACTTTCTTGGGTGAAGTTGAATGCCGCCAATGCATGGATTGTTGTTTCGATTCCGGCGAATTGTCGCCTTTTACAATTTGGCTTAAAAAAAATCACCAAAATCACTATATTACTCGAGGAAAGTCAACACACTAGCTAAACGTTTGGTTTTGTGCACCTCAATCAACATTTTCGGTAACCAGCATGAGCACAACTTACGATAATTTAAGTGTTTTGTCACAATTCCATAAAGAACTTCAGGAAACGAGAAACGAGATAAAGATGAAATCGTAAAGCATCTGTTCTCTCGAACGTTTCCATCAACTTTCTGCACCAAGTCTTCAGCAATGACAGAAGGTCGCCCACTTCGTTCCTCATCATGCACATTCGTGCGGCCTTCTTTAAATGCTCTAACCCATTCTTTTACCATTCCTTCGCTCAGAATGTTTTCTCCATATACTTCACTAATCGCCGATGAATTTCAGCCGCTTTCACATCTTTTACATTTAGAAACGAATGACAGAGCGTATTTCACAGTCGGCGGGATTTTCAATTGGCTGAGGCATTTTAAAATATTTACAAACAGATGTCGACATTGTCGAATTCTTCGGTAATGGCGTCTGTGGCTAGCCAACAGATGTAGGTACTCAATGCGCATGCGTGGAACGGCAACCGCAGCGCTGCAGCGGTCGAATTCCAAAACGGTACTTACTTACAAAACACGCCTCGTATATAAATCATTGAGATAAAATGAATAGATGAATTATTATTTTCGATACAAAAGCATTGCTTTACAATAACTTTTGTCATTAAACATAAATTTAAACGTAAAATTAATAGTGTTCATTTTATTTTTTATTTTCCTTTGTCTAAAAACCTACATGTCTGTAAATTTGAGTGTCTGGTTTGAAACTTAAGTTTGAAGTATTTCAAGCAATCTATATTTTTGAACAGAATAAAAAGTTTAAAGTTGTTCATTTTATGATTGTTTTCCCTCCTCTTTTTTATCTTTTAGTTATGATTCCCTTACTTACAGCAAAAGTTACTGGATTTTATCTAATAATATATTTTATTAGATTACGATTCACTTGATTAAGAAATTAATGATAAATCTACTCAATGATTTTAAACAATCATTTTTCTTATATAAATCTTATAATATTATGTAGATTATTTCTTACATTGTAATTGCTACAACAATTCCATTAGAATTCCATTTATCCTTCTATTTATTGAGTTCATTATTATTATAGTTAAAGTAATTCTATAAAAGGAGAAATTTAACGTTTAGGATAATTTAAATTAAAAAATTTAAATTACCACACAATAAAAAATATTGTGATAACGTTAAAAAATACAAATTATATTTACAACCGACCAGTTTCGCTGAAGATATCTTCGGGGAAACCGGTCGAGTTTTTAATTATAAATATAACTTGTATGTTTTGTGTGTGAAGCCTATATTTCATTTAAAGTAATCTATTTATTAAAAATTCTTATTTTTGAATTCAAAATTGATTATAAAATTTCTACAGCAGAAACAAAAAATTTATTGAAACCAAAGTAAAAAAAAAATTGAACTGATTTCAATCTGAAAAAAAGATTGAAATCAATTTTTACGTTTTTTATTTATTTTTTTTTTTTGGTAAAGATTTTAAGAAATAACTGTTTATTCTTTTTCCAAATAATTCTTTTTTACATTGATTTTTATTTCTTAGTTACATAATCAATAAATAGTTCATACATTAGAATTTCTTTTTTTCATTGGAAACATATTTACTGTGACAAAACTTAAAACTATATTATTTTATTTTAGAAATAAAATAAGTAATGATTTACCTGGAATGAATTAATACTTCTTCAAAGATTTTTAGTCCATTTATTCCAAATAATTAATTAAAAACTAAAAATCTGATCTGAAATAAAGTAGCATTATGATTAAAGCAATTTGTTATAACTTATTTCTGGAAGAGACTACTGAAATCACTTTGAGGAAATGATATATTTCATATCTGAGCTATCTTACAAATGAATGTTGCAGATGTAAGAATCTCTCTTTTTTTTTTTTGGACATCGTGTTTAATAAGAACAGATAAACAAGTTAAACGATTTTTTTTTTCAGGAGCCAGTTTTACGACGAAATAAAATGAATGAATGAAGATAAGAGATGGTGTTTCTCTCTTATCTGATTTCAGAGTTACAGAGCCTGATGGAAGAGGATGAAAGGAGGAGGAGATCAAAGTAATCCATCTAATCCAAAAGAAGTTGATCCCAATCTGACTATTATAAAAAACACTAAGTAATTTGCTGCAAATAGTTCTGTTAATAGTCGAAGCATTTAGATTTTCTGTCTCAGTCTCTTTACATGAACCCATCAATGAAAATAATAACAAAAAAAGTTCCTAATTTTATGTCCGGGTGGACGACAGTTAAGTGGAATAGTTAAGTAATAAAACAGAAATACTTCCAAGAAAGACATCAGCCACTTTCCTCCCCCTTAATCTCTCTTTTTTTTTCTATTTGAAATCTGTCAGTTGTAAAAGGGCAAAAAAAAAAAAAATCCGACTCTTAAAGTTAATATTTCAATAAGTGTATTTGATGTTATTTGTTTCTAAAAATTTTTCTTAATTTTATTATTAAAAACGAGAAAGAGACAAGAAATAGTTTGCATTTTCTAAATGAGAGTCAATGAAATAGTCTTACATCTAAGATTTATTTATTTATTTATTTATTTATGGTTTAGTTGTGTTTGATGGTCCTGTGAAAAATGGTACAGGTATTTATCAAAGATTTAGAGTTGGCCTCAGAGTTCAATTTTTTTTTAGTATTTTCTTCCCTAAATAAGCAGAATCATCTGGAATCGTCTTAATATGGGTCTGTGTTCTTTCTCTGAGGTTGTAGAGAAGTGAACATCGGACTCATCTTCAACTCGTTGGCCTAAAGCCTATTTCAATCTACTGAACTGGGTTCCATTAGCTATTTTAACTTTACTTAACTTTTCAATTTTCGACTTTCCATTTCCATATTAACGTTTTTTGGATATAACTTGGTATTCATTTGTTTATTATCTCTTCTTGCGTTTAAAAGAGTGTCTTTTGAAGCTGCGAAGCAATTTTTATAATAAAGAAAAGAAGCACTTGCTTCTCGATGTGTGATACATCAAGAATGCATTCCCATTTTTAATACCTGAATTTGGCTGATGCTGTCTTGGGTCTTCTGATTTTTGCAAATAGAAAAGTAGGGAGCTCTGTTCTTTTACCTCCAAACCTTATCGTTGCATTTATGTAGATTCATTTTCTTTCTGACAATAAGCTAGAAACGCAGATATTAACTGCTACTGTATTTCTTCTTATTAGTTTGGGACGTTCTGAGGAATGATCTAATCCCAATTTCCATTTTATTACCATAAAAATGAAAATAGAGTAAATTGATGAAGGGGATCAGTTAAAATTTCTTTTGATATTAGCATTGAATTTTGGCGACTCAAGGGAGTCGCCTCTCTAATTATAACATTTTGGATAAATAGGACAGAATCAAGGCAATAGCCTTGATTTCTGGATATTGAAAGGAAATGGCAAACTCAAATATTGACACTGCTATGTTATAGATTTCCAGCTTTTATTCGGTTCAAGTTCTTTTGGAACTTTTTTCCCTCATAAACAAGTGTATTTTTTTATAGATAATCAGTTAGAAAACTATTATAAAATGGAAGATCCTAAGATGGATTTTTGATGTGATGTGCTATTATTTTTCGAAAAGGCAAAAATACAACATAGCTCAAAAGAAGATATCTACCATGTACGGAGAGAAATCTGTAACTAGAACGTCCCACAAGAACTTAAACCGGGCGATTTTTCTTTAAAAGGAACACGCTCCGTAAGGCCATCTACCATCTATCTACCTAAAAAAAAAAAAAAAATGCATTTTTTTCCTGAGTTTTACCTTATTTGAAATCTAAGACTAGGCCAATACAAAATTAGGTTGAGTCTTCAGCAACAGAATTCAATACAAACAGCGATTAACAGCTGAAAACGTAGTCTAACATTCTAGAGGCAAAGTATGTTAATGTAAATCTTCAGCTTAAAAGCTGAGTGACCACTTTATTAGAGACATCATACTAATAACGAGTTGATCCACCTTTAGCTTTGATCACAGCCGTATTTCTTCTAGGCATAGATTCTACAAGGTGTTGGTACCGTTCCGCTCGAATGTTGGTCCGTATTGACAGGAAAGCCGCCGTTAGTTGGTTCACATTGGATTGTTGCGTTTCTAGGCTTCGAAGGGATCTTTCCACTTCGTCACACAAATCCTCGACAAGGCCATCAGATTATTGAGCCACCCAATGAAGCAAGTGGAAATCACAGTCAGGTTCACTGAACCAATCGAAGACCAATCGAGATCACAGACTGTATTTTCTTGTTGAAAGTGGTCATCTTCGTCAAAAACATTACTCATAAAAGGTTGCACCTGTTCAGCAACAATGTTAAGGTGGCCTATGGCATTAAGAGATGTTTCCAGGGGTATTAGGGGACCAAGTGCTTGTAGGATTGTCACTTGGCAAGACGGGTGCATAGATTGCTTCTCCATATTCTCATCTTGCCATCGTAATGGGGAGAAAGAACCGAGACTCTTCAAACCAAGCGACCTTCTTCCCTCATCAAGTGTTCAATTGCAACGCTCCTGGACTCACAATTCTATTTTTCCTGTTTTTCTGTGATAGCAAAGGCACACTGTGTCTCCTGTATTAAAACCAATCAGGGACAAGGTCTGACGTGTTGTGCGTTCTGATATGTGTTTTGGTGCATCTGCGTTGTATTCATCTGCAGTCTCTCATGTTGTCGTCCTTCTGTTGCCGCAGACAATTGAGGAGCTTAGTTTCAAAACCCGCCATCTCCAAAAATTACAAATTTCGAACCAATGGAGTTTTTGCTAAGTTCAAATCAAAATCCGCCGTTTGCATACAGTTTAACTTCAAAAACAATATATTGCGATACGATTTCGATTCGAGTGCCGTTTCAAAGCCCGCCATGTTCAACAGGAATGCATTTTTTAACGACTACAAATAGATTTTTTAGCCATATTAACATTTGTAAGAGAAAGGATTTTCGGTAATCATAATCTTACAGCTCAGACTTTCTGAATGCGATTTAAAAGATTCAGAAATCAAAACTTTCAGAAAAAGCAAAAAAAAAAAAAAAATTAAAGTAATTAATATGTGTATGTTGAATTATAGAGGAATTTTAGGCCACCACACATCACAATTAAAAATAAAATTTCTGTACAATTAAAATACGAGTATTTTCGAAATGGTCTACAGTTCTTTCAAATGAGTGAAAGTGTCTTCTTTGTCACTTGACAAAGAAATATAGACCATTTCAAAAGTAGGCCTACTCGTATTTTAATTATACATAAATTTTATTTTTAATTATGATGTATTATTAAAATTCTTCAATAACAGCAAAAAATAAAAACAATGGTTATAAGAAATCTCTTCGCTGTACATGTTAATGTATTAAATATACTTTTTCAAATTCCATTACAACTTCAAATTCCATTACAACTTCAAATTTCATGCAACGATATTTCACAGACGCTATCGTTCTTTTTTTTCAAGTTTGGCAAATTAAAATAACAATAATGTTTATGCTAATAATAATATCAACAATGTATACACACTGAAGTTATTCCAATGGCTTAAAAAACAACAAATAATAGTCCAAATCCTTCAACGTTAACAATTTTTTATACCAATTATTGAAATTTATGGTCTTTGTTTCGTATTAAATTCTGGAAATAAGACAGTGTATTACTATTAACTGCATAGCCTTTATCCTTGTTAATGCATGAATAGAATTTGATTGTATAAGCTTCTATTGCATATCTTGTGTGTTTATCTTTAATTTTGAATATAATCTCTACGATTTTCATTAATGCAATGTCTCTGTGAAATATCGTTGTATGAAATTTGAAGTTGTAATGGAATTTAAGAAGTATATTTAACTAGTCGGGTACCGTCGCTTCGTTCCGGAATCCTTACATTTATATCATTAAAAAAAAAAAAAAAAAAAACAACTTTATTTATTTAGCAATTTAATATTGAGATCGGAGAATATATGACTTCCCAGCCCGTTGTGGCCTTCTCCACTTAACTCAGGTGTACTGCGGGTTGGCGCCACACACCTGGGGTTGCACCACACATTTTTGCATGTATCTTGCAAACGCCGAAACGTTTGTGAATGACTGATATATTGTTAGATAGAATTTTCAAGTACCAACAATTTCTCAATATAATGTTCTCTTCCAACTTTTATACTTTTCGTTTAAATTGAGAAAAAGTCAAAATTTAACCCTTTAAAAGCGACATTTTGGAAACCAAAAATTTTTTTCGAAAGATTTTTGTAGCATTTTGCTTGTCTTCAAAAGATATACATTTTATCCATTTGCAAGATCAATCTATCTCTTATAGTTTGGTCACAAAATTAGAAAAACTTACAGTCTTACTACAGAATGACAGACAGAATTACGTTTTTATAATATATAATAATATAGTAACAATGGTTATTGAGAAAGATATTTTGCAATAACAAAATAAAAAAAAATTAGAACATTACAGATGTTTTACATCTACTGTATTTTTGTTCATATTCATGAAGTAAGAAGCTTATTCTGCGACTACCATTTTCAATATTTTTTTTTTTTTTTAAAAAACAATCAGTTTTCAAAAAACATGAATTTCAAATGTCTTTGAAATCAAAGTTTCATTTTTTTTCATTGCTTATACATCTTCATTGACTTATACATCTTCATTGTTTGATAGATGAAGGTTTCTAGCTAACAAACTGTTTATCTGTTTTCTATTTAATTTTATGTTTTTATTAAAAAAAATATATTTTAATGTAAACCTATGTTTGGATATAGCCTACTAAGTTATCTACAGACTATTTACTCAAAATTATGAAACATTGATTTAGTGAAACAGAATTATGTTTCTTCATTCTTTTCTAACATATATACAATTAAATAAAAAAAAAAAAACTTCAATTATTGAAAAAATATCTTTATCTTGAAAAAAAAATGAAAAAAAATGAAAAAAAAAGTTTCAGTTTGATATTTGAGTTTGATTTTTGAGTTAGATACATGCAACAGTATCAGTTAGTTGAAAATGCAAATGCACAATTTTCTTGATACATGATCTTCAAATTGTCCTGCTTTTGATGTCATATAACATCTAATAATATTTTAACTAGTAAAAATAATATATTTTAACATATTTTAACATTTAATAATAGTATGCAGTGTTGTTATAGCCTATTTGTCATTTGTTTATTTCTCATCAAATTCTCCCTGCTGTAATTTTGTTCTCCATGGAATATCAAACTCAAAATTTTTTTCACAGATACCTCTCACAAAGTTCTCTATATTCTGTAAATATCAAATTTTCATTAAGTCCCCCACCAGAGATATTGGGGCTCAAACTTTGAAAAAAAATGAAAATCGAGCTTTTTCTAGAGCTGTAACTAAATTAGGTAGCCAGTAACAGAGCTGAAATATTTTTTGCTTAACTTTGAATGAATATCTTTTTTCTAAAAAATTTATAGCTTTTCTATTTCGTTCCTTCCTGCTCAAATAAAACGCGTAACTTTGATTTTTGTTCAAAACCGAATATCAGTTTTGGTTCTAAATTTCAGCCATTTGCATTAGAGATATGGTAAAAAAGTATAGGACATAAAATATAGCTTGAAATGTACTGAAAATACTAATTTTTACCACAGCTTTCTATCATTTTGTTTAGGTGAGTTATCAAATTTACCGCAACTGTATGCAAAGGTCAAAAATGCCGGAAACCATAAAACAAAAATGGACGCCATTTTTCAACGAAGGCAAATAAAAAAAAAATAATGCCTGTTTTGAAGAGCTCATGCATAGGGGTAAAAACAGTAAAAACATCAATTTTTTTTTAAAAAAATGGTCGAGCAACCAGTGCTGGACCGTATGGCATGGATTGACCCCTTCTTCAATATTTCGTCTTTTTGATGATCAAAAAGACTTCTTCAGGATTACAGATGAGAAAAAGATCTCTGTCTTCCTCCACCAAACGTTAAAAATACAACATTGAAAAATAACAATTCGATGTTTTAAATAATAAAACATACTTATACTTTAAATAAACAGCATAAATTTCTTCAAAAACCAATAAAACAATTAATAATCATGCTTTAAATAATTCTTTTCCTCAATTGTAATCCTGAAGAAATCTTTTGCTGAAAAACACTTCTTCAGGATTATAATTGAGGAAAAGAATTATTTAAAGAACGAAATGTTGAAGAAGATAAAGATTTTTTCCAGGAGTAGAATTATGTTTGTTTTGTTTTGTTTTATGTTCACCTTAAAGGAGAGTAAAAAGTTATTTTATCAGGTAATTCATCTTCAATAAATAAAAGTGCTTGAGAAGAGTAAAAATAACGCAAATGATAATAACTTAATAAGTTTTTAGCACGTAAAAATATTTTTAACCAGTATGATAATAACTTACTTTACATTCTATTGTCAGTGTTTATATTCTTATATAATGAGACTAATTTCCATAGCTTATTCATTAATGTATTTTAATAGAGTAAAACAGAGTATTTTAATAGTAATAGAGAAGCAATTTTGCACGAATATATAAAATAGATTGCATTTTTTTAAATGAAAATTTCATAACTTTTTTTTGTTTTTTAAGTTTTAGTCTGATATACACCATAGTAATTATGATTATCATATTTCAATAAAAGTGATAATCATTAGTATACAATATAATATTTTATGTTAAACTTGTCTGAGGTTGTAAATTTAGTTATGTGACTCCTAGCTAATTCCTTTTACTCTTACTGCTATTTGTTCCCTAAAAGTTGCTGTAAGTTAGGAATTTACCGTTTGAGACGTAACCACAGCTGGTGTCAAAGTTAGTTTCGTGAAAGCATTAAACATAGATCTTCAAACTGCTGGATTATCATGAAACTAAGTGAAACTGCTCCAAATTGCAGTTATTACATTATGCATTAAAGAGTATCGACTTCAAATCCAGTTTCGGTTCTTTAGAAACTCGAACCACTCAAATCTAGATATCTTTAGACAGTAGATACGGAAATTTAAGAAATAAAAAGATTTTCTAATTTTACTAATATGAGGTATAAATTTTTTATTTGGAGAAATTTTACAAATTACGAACAGGATGTTGATCTATAGAAACTGAGAGTGTTGTTATTATTATTTTTTTTAAATTTTTCTTTAATACAAATATTTTGGAATGTGATCTTTAACTTCATAAGCATCCAAATCACACAAGTGTAATCTTTTGCAAACGTATCTACAAAGGAAATGCTTGAATAAATCTCTAAATTTTTTGCCTCATTAAGCGTGGTGACACTTCCGTTACATTTTAATTAGAAAGAGCCTTTGGATTTCTTCCATTTTTTTTTCCTCGTGTGGTTGGCTAGTGCCACCCCCGCATCCTGCCGCACATCACCCCGTTCCCGGGTGTTCGTGCTTCGAGTGCGGATGCTTACGTTAGGCGAACGAACTCGGACATGGAGTTCATCGGGCGAATTTTCTGCAGCCAGCCATGCATCACGGCCAAGCAGAGCACCGGGCGGTGTCGGGTGTTCTTGGCTTATGTTTAAGCTAATAAAACGAAACTCAATCTGCCCTGCGCAGGCCGTGCAATATTTTTACCACAGCCTGGGAAAGCGGATGCTTCCAAGCCGTTAAATTTTCGTGGTGGGAATAACTTTCGTTGATTTCGCGAGCAGTCCCGCCCTGCCTTCTGAGACCTGATTTAGACTTCTCCGGGCCTGGGAGCCGGCGCTTGCGATACGATGGCACTCAACAAACAGTGATGTCGATGTAAGTCAAAAAAATCGAAAATTCGTAGCGGGCGAACCTTTAGACTGATTTCCTATTGCGTGGGTTGCCCGCCGTCGGAGAGAGCATGTTAGAAACAAGGACCAAATGTAGCCGGGGACCCTGGAGATGCTGCAGATGCGCTAACAATGGTCGCTTGTTGCTTTGCCGCTGCTGCACACTGCGCATGTACGAACCAGATAAGAAGGAAGCCATTTCTGTTTACTAAGAAACAGCAAATGCAGACATTAAATCAAATGGAGATCAACATAATTTTCCTATTTGACTTAAAGGAAACAAGTAAAAATTACTTTTTTTGCCGCATTTTTAAAATAATTTAAGTAATAATTAAAAAAAAAAGAAACAACTTCTTCAGAGGAGTTTGTGGACTAATAAAAAATTTTAGTTCTTAAAAAAAAAATCCTTTATTTTATATTTATTTATTGAAATAAAATTTTCTTTAAAAGAAAGAAATTTTCTTGGTTTTAATATATATATTTTAAATTAACTTTGTTCGAACTGAAGGATTTGCTTTATAACAAAATTTTATTGCGATAACATCTCTTTCTCATTTCTAACTTAATTTTAATTTTAAAGTTTCAAAAATTATCAATATATTTTTTTTATGAGCAAAACAATTCAGAAACAAGACATTCAAAAATGCCTGAAACTCTGGACCGTTAATGCAATTGTTTTTAATAGAGACAATTTATCAAAAGAATATGGTTAAAGATGTTTTTCTTTTAAAGTCGACTTCTAAACATAACTATAATTAAAATTAAATATAAAAAGACAGTTTTTAATGTTTTTTAATTACAGTTTTTAATGAAAACGTCTGAATTTCTTATCTCTCTCACTAAGATATATTGAAATATATTTTAATTATTTAATAAAAAGAAAAAAAAAAACAAACAAACATAATAATTGGATGTTAAAATTTTTTTTTCAATGAGAACTTGTAGCTTACTCTGTACAAATTTTTATTTTTTGTTGGATAACTGCAGATTATATTATGTTCGTTATTAATTATATATAAAAAATATAGTTTTGTAAATTAACTTTAAAATTGAATTTAACTTAAAAAAAAAAAAAAAACGTTTTGTATACTGATTACTTGTTTAAAACATAGAATAATATAAAAAAAAAATCTTTTTTTATGAAGCTTATTTATAATTTTAAAGGAACTATAATTAAAACATTAATTAAAACATTATAATTTTAATGTTCTTTTTTATTAAATATATTTATTGCAATTATTAGTATAATGAATGATATAATAAAGCAGCATATGTATTTTTTTTAAAATTCAATTTAATTTTTTGTTTTTGTCTCTTTATTCTTTTTAATTTTTTTCTTTTTTTAAGTTGACAAAATAGGGTTGATGTTATATCAGTCCTCCTTAGATATTACTCGCAATAAAAAAGATGATGTCATCAGCATAAGGAAAATATATTTAAGATTCAAACAATTAAATTAAGGATCAAACTTGATGTCTTATGAAATTCCGTTAACTTATTTATTTATTTATTTATTTATTTATTTATTTATTTATTTATTTATTTATTGTTAGTTTCTTTAACTTTTCTGAACATACTAAAATTTCATGGTGTTTCTAACAAATGATTTTTTAAAACACAACCTGCTAGATGAAATCTCAGCACGAATCTTAGCATATATCTTTAAATACATTTAAAATTCAAATTAATTTCATCAAATATTTTTTTCTGGTCCTTTATCATTCCATCTACGACTTAGGGTTTATATAATCTTTTCTGTTCTGGAACGTTGTGTTCAACGATTGTTATCTGATGCCTTAGTTGTACTACAACTGGAACGACATAATATCACTATCATGTTGTAAAGGGAAAATAAAGATTAACTCAATAGGTGAAATCTAAGAACTATAAGAATGGATTCAAATTCACGTTGAAAGTCAAGAGCCTGTAAGTGTAATTCGAAGCCAGAAACTGATCGCAAACACTGGCGTAGTGATGCTCATTCGAAAAACTCACCCAAGGCAATGAAGTGAAGTCAGATTTATATGGCATTTAAGATAACTGGAAGGCTTCTTTAGTAAAAGTTAAATAACTAATAATTTAATATGACTTTTTGTTTCACAACTACAAGCATTATAGTTAATATTTAAAAAAATAAAGGAGATTTTTGAAGTATTTAGCTTTTTGTCCTCTTTTGTTGGAAATGTACCCAACTATTTTAGATAGAATGTAATATTGGAGTGTCTCTAATCTTAATGTTTCTTAAGATGTTTTACGTCCTTTTCTTCATTCTTGTAGATATCATCTATAAAACAAACTACGTCAGGTCATCTTCGTACTGATAGTCCTTGTCGTCATCGAAAGAGATGCGATTCCTTCTGATAAAATTCCTGTTTAGCTACAGGAGATTTTCAACACCCTTCCATCGGAGGCTGCTACCTATCTTCCCTGAGAGTGGATTGCTCCATCACAGTATGTCGTTGGCTGTGTCAATGAGCGTTCCCCCGCCTGACCAGAGCAGCTAAATTTAGGCAGTAACTTGAGCCGGGGTGGGGGACCGCGACTGACAATCTAAGCAAGGAGGAGTTTATTTCGTGAGAAACAGAGGAAGATAAACAAAATTTAAATGCACAGAAAAAAAGAAGAGAGGAATGAAGGGGAATTTTACTTTCTTGTTTCTTTCTTTCTTCGCTGCTAAACCAGAGCTGTTTATCTATAAGGCAGACATTACACCAAGTTAAAGATAAATCAGAACAGCTTTTAATCATTTGATGCAAATTCACAAAATTAGCCTACATCGAATAAATGAAAAAATAATTATTTTTTTTAACGCTGCACTCATTAGAACAAGCAGCAGTAAGACTGCATTATTTGCTATAAATATAATAAAAAAACAAAAACAAACAACAAACAAACAAATAAACAAAAACAATAAAACGTAAAGTACGGTAGTTAAAATAGTCTCTAGTTTTTCGTGGACAAAATATTCAGATTTTAAAAGACAATGTTCTTTTTGCTATGACTTTTTTTTACACTTCTTAAGCTTCTTTTTCTTCATTCTTTTCCAGAAACTTTCAGTGAAAGATATCAAATGATAAGAATTAAAATTAAACGGAATTTAATTCATGGAAAAAAATCTTCTATTGAAGAAAACCTGCAAAGTTTCCTATAACTTTTCCTTTTAACTTCAAACATTGAATTGAATATTATCCGTAACAGGAAATTTAATGAAGTAATTAATTATTTGCCATAACACCTTTTAAATGATAGTAAATTTGTAAAGTAAACATTTGGGAAATAAGAAAGAAAAAAATCAAAGGATAATCATTTCAACAGATTTTAGGAAATCAATTTGCAATAAGTTTTTTAATTACAGAACTGTTATAATGAAAAAGTAGTGAATTAATTTTTCCAATTTTTTTTTTTTTTTTTTATTTTCAATATGCTATTGAAAAGGATGTAGTAACCAAGAATTTGTAAATTACAAATTCAGGTTCTTGGTTACTACGTTCTTTGACTAAAAAAAATGGATATTTATACAAAATCTACAACCCTACCAATTGTTTCCTGAGATATGGTAGAAGACAGTGTCTAGGAAAACAATTAACTAAAATAAAAATTAACCGGCAAGTGCCAAATGTTATTTTGAACAACTTCTTCTCTGGATATTCATGGATTTTGGAATTAAAAAAAAATGTCCTAAAATATATTAAGGGTTTTAGTGGAATTTGAGTTTGAAAGAAATCCAAATGTATGAAGTATTTTACAGCTTGTTTTCCTAATAGACTCCGCAGTGTTAAT
This sequence comes from Thereuonema tuberculata, assembly GCA_023159025.1. Classification (NCBI taxonomy): domain Eukaryota; kingdom Metazoa; phylum Arthropoda; class Chilopoda; order Scutigeromorpha; family Scutigeridae; genus Thereuonema; species Thereuonema tuberculata. The sequence goes on from JAFIDM010012231.1 coordinate 81,263,876, forward strand.
ACCCTTGTTCTAAACCTCGAGGGAGTGATTTAGAACAAATCGTTGAGTGATCGAACACACTCAACACATGTTTTCTACTGTTATTCAGACAACTCTATACTAACTGCAAGTCTGACAAATCTATTGAGATGCGCTGTTTTCAATACGATGATGTTCCATCATGTAAAGTTCAAGTTGTGCGGAGCTGACGGATTTATCTGAATCGAATACAATTCGGAATGAGCTAGTTATGCTGCAAGGGAGAATTCTACATGACACTCTTTCAACAGGGATGGCTGGTAACAATGGTCATCAATTTTGGTTTTTCAAATTGTGAAGTTATCGAAATCTTCAGTGAATTCAATTGTTAGATTATTGCTCAGTAGGTTATTCATTTACTATTCGTAAAGCCATTTGTTTTCAGAAATATCATTAGATCCAAATATAAACTTGATGTTTATTGAGATATAAAAATTAAAATCATTAAAATATCTTTGTCTCCTATGCCTTCTAAAGACGAAGCTTGAAAATGGAGGAATGCATCTATATCTTAGAATTCCTTACAAATAGTGTATGTTGAAGACTTGAAGAGGTCACGACGCCGGGAGAAAATTTTTTAATTAAAAAGAAAACTGCGAAGGGAAAAAATGGGCAAGAAATTTCAGAGGATACGAATTCTATTCGTTTGTGGATTAGAACTGACTGCTAGAAAGCTTCTTAAATTAGTTGGCATTTCTTCAGAAGAAATCGAAGTCAAAGTTAAATTTTATACTTGGGAAACCGAATATTCGAGCGTCGGGCTAACCATCCGACCTAACTAGTACCGTTGAGAATCACTAAGAACCTAAACCCCTCGCGCACCACAGGACCTGTATGGCCTGTTGTGGTAACTTAATGCCGGAAATTGCTTCGTTATGTAGTTTTAAAATCTATCAAAATAGAATTTGCAGTTTTAGTATGAATTCTCTTGACACTGTAACTCGTAGTTATCGTGATGGTCATTTCATCTTTTCGCTAGATTTTATTAGAAATGTTTCATGAAAAATTTAGTTCCGCTTTATGAATGTTCTTATTTAATTAATATTTACCTTAAATGTATAGCAAAAAAAAAAGATTAAATAAATTTCAAATTATTAAACTAGATATTTTACATTTATTCAGAACAGAAAAACAATTGTTTTCCTTTTTTCTTAAAAAGAAAAAAAAATGATTAAAAATTAAATTAATACAATAAACTTTTACAAATATTTATATATTCTGACAAACTTAAAGTTACATAAATATAATTACCTTTAGGCTAAAGTATTTTTTTAATTCAGCGGAATACATTTTCATTTAATATCAGATATATAATGAAATTTACATTTTATCTGGAACTCCCATTCTCTAAGTAATTTTTTTGCTCATTTTATTTCATTCTTTTGTATTGCTCAAAAGATTCGTTGTTGACTTAAAACTTTGATAGAAACTAATTTCATCTGTTAAAGGGATTCCTCAGCTAAATATGTCCAGAGTTTAAGGCTGTTCTAATGCTCAGTTGTTGCCAGCTTAATTGCGAGTCCATGCAGATATGAACCATTGTAAATGCGAGCACGAGATGTGACCATTAAAGAGAGATAATAACCATTCATCTTTGTCTTCCACAAAATAAAATGACACTTGATCAACTTGATTCCACACTGACATTGCACGGAATCTATACAAAGCAAAAGCTTCAGACTAACATTTGCTATGAGCAGTTCAGAGGAAATAAAAAACTATAAAGATAAAGAAGCTTACAAAATTATGAACTTAAATTTCTCATTTCATAAATATATGAGAAGAAATTCCGAAATTACATTTCATTTCATTTAGGCCACTCAGAATAATGATTGTAATCACTGGGGTATTTTAATTTCTATTTTTGTACATTTGTCAATATATGAAAATAATGAATGCCTAGAACCTAAACAAACGGGAATTTAGAAAGAATATAAGTTTATTCCTAACTTTATATCGTAGACCAGTGGCTCTCGTATTTTATACTATTAGATCTATGCCTATTAAAATTTACCTACCCATGATTTTATAAATTTCTTTATGTAATTGTTAATCGGATTTTAAAAAAATACTGTACAACAAATTTAATTAACTTTACAGAATTAGGCTAAGCAATAATAATTAACTTAAGCTAAATAAAAATAATATGTTTTTAAAATTAGTTACGAAAAATGTAAAGAAAAGTAAAGTATGGCTACAAAATATAGAATTTAGTGAGTTTGATTCGTTTTCAAAAGCAATTAATTTGCTACAGAAGATTATTCTGGGTCTTCTGAGGATTCGATTCACTTCTCTTTCAGGGGTTCCATATGGGAATATGAATGCAATGGTTTTCGAAACACTTTAAAATCGAAAATGATTTCTGTCAGTCTGTCGGCCCACTTCCCATTAAGTTCCAGGAATGGCATACTTAGCTAGAGATACGTTAGGGGTCTGGCTTAAGACCTGCCATTTTTACAGACAATTCAAACTAAGATATGAAAGTTGCATTCAATTTTCATTTTATTTAATTTTATTAATTTTAATAGTTGCGTTACAATTCACTAATTAATATTAGAAGTGAAATCTGAACAAGAAAGAATAAATGATAATCATTAGAAGATGTAACAATTTTTTTTTGCATAAATGACGATGAATCTATGATCTTTTTAGCCGATAATGGTAATTGTTATTTATAAAAAAAAATAAAGAGAAATTTTAAATTGACATCATCACTTTATAAAAGAAAAAAAAAACCTTCATTTAATTCGTAGCATTAATCATTTTTATTTATGGCAATTTATTTTGAAAACATATATTAATAATGATAATAAAAAAAATAATTAATAGTAACTAATGGTGTTTTTAGTTAATATAAAGTGCTTATTGCATATGCTGTGTTGACTTGTCACAATTATTTATTTCTTGTTAAATAATAAAGTTTTTTCATCATTTCATATTCCAAAGACATTGCTTGACTTGTCGAAAAAATAACTTCCAAAAATAACATTTCCATAATGCTAATGAAGATGACCATTCATTCTTCTAAATTATAAAGGCTTTTTTTTTTTACTCTCACATTATAGCCTAAATTGTCATAATCTTCGTTTTCGAATGTATTTAAAAAAATGTAATTCATTCATGTTCATGAATAATCCAAGTGGTGTAGATTAAAGCATTAGCCTTTGGGTTCAGTACAGTGGTAGGAAAGGCTCCAGCGATGACTATCCGAACGCTACGATGTTAAGATCAGAGGATTAGTCCGAAAAGTAGTAGTAGTAGTAATAATAATAGTAATAATATATGCGTAGTATTTTTGATTGATATCAGTTGAAAGTGTTTCGCACTATTTCCTATACATTTTGTATTCGAGGTAAGAAAGAAACGAACAATTTTCTCGGTTTTCTCATTTAACATTGCAGAAGTTTTATAACTGTTCAAAGATTTACAGATTTGTTCTAACTTGTAAGTTCGAGTAATCGCTAATATATACATCGAAGAGGACAAAATACATTTTTTAAGATAATTTTTATCCAAAATACTCATGTCTTCAATCCACGTTGATTACAGTAATTCCAAAAATAGTTATTTAAGAACCAGAAACACTAATGGTAAGATTACTAAATGGATTTGATT
>JAFIDM010012231.1:81280987-81295077 GCA_023159025.1 Thereuonema tuberculata
AGCATTCAAATAGATATATATTTTTTTTTCTTGGACTAAGCACTTAAAATTTATAAATGATTTATTATCATTTTCAGTAAAATGTAGAATAACAATTCCATGAAGAATTATCTCTCAATAACAATCCACTTATTTCGTTCTTGAGAACAAAATCACACCAATCTTGGATTTTTATCAATCATGATTTTTATTTAACTTTAAATAGCGGTTGTTCTCAAACTTATTTAGGTAAGTTGAAAACGTAGAATCATCTTCTAAGCTATTTTATTTGATGTTTGTTTTCAGAGAGTCGTTGCTTACTAATTTAAGAAAGACGGAATGGAATCGCACAAATTTGTTCAGAACAAATTTAAATCAACTTAAATTACTTAAACCTATATTCCATTCGTTTAATTGCCATTTTAATTGTTAAAATTATCCTTCAAGTCGCGAGCGCAATAATTATGATCGCAAACTTGAATTCCTAATTAGAGTAACCTCAGATGGGTGTTGTTTTTCTGTTGCTACATTAAACAGCAGATAACATTGCCTTTTTCCCCCACCCCCATTCTTCACAGTTGATTCAGATGTTTTTTTATGTTACGTGGATGATAATAATTATTGTGGTGATAAAAAATAAAAATAAAAATATCTACATTGCATTGGTAGTAATCATGATTTATCACTGCTATATACTTTTCCGTTATATTTTTCGTGTGATGTATGTCTCTGTTGTCACATTGAAAATGCAAATGAACTATGAAATGAAATATTAATTTATACTCGGAAACTCCAATAGCTTTAATGATTAACCTAAATAATTCAAATAATTAATTAAACTGTAAACTTGTTTTAGCAACGATCAAATAATGTTGTTTTGTGTCCCTTAGTGACTAAACTAATCTAGTTTTTGTTAGCGTATTACTATATAACAGACAAAGTTATAATTATTATGAAACAAATTAATAACGCTGTCGAAAAAAGAATACATTCTGGTAAATAAACTACAAGGCTTCAAATCGAAAAGTACTGAAATTCTTCATTTGATCTATCTGTCTACATAATTGTATAATATTTTGCTAAATTTAAATAATATTAAATAATATTAAAAAAAAATCATTTTAAATATATCAACACTACATACAAAGAAAGAAACGATAAAGTCTATGACTTTGACTAAATACTTATATATTCAGCCCCCAACCCCATATTAAATTCAGGGAACAGGTACCAAATGCAGTAACAGCCCCCCCCTCCCTCCCCGACGTTATGATCAAAATCACAGATTCTTAACCAAGAACATCGTAAAAACCCCAATGATTTCATATTTCTCCCTTTTAAACATGCCACACACAGTTGTTAGCATTATTTTTCAGAGTAAATTAATTTAACACTAACCACTGCTTTCCGGGGTTCGGTTCTCATATGGGTTTCGTGATGGTGAACAATCCACGCTGGGCAGGTTTTCTCGGGGTTCTCCCATTTCCTCTGAACTTCTCCCACCATTCTTTCTCAATCTTTCTCTTCATCTGTCGTTACTTCCGTGGGTTAGTACATTAGACCTCCGATCGCAGTGTTTGGCTTCCCTGCCACCCACATTCACTACATAAACATAAAATAAACATAAAACACTACTTTTTACAGCTCTACCCTAAAGTTTAGAAATGAAGTTTAGAAAAAATCGCTTTATGCAAACATTGTAATGCAGAATAGCTCTATGCAGATAGTTAAAGCAGAAAAGTAGTTTATCTAAAATGTGGACTTAATTAAACAAAAAAAAAAAAAAAGTCTAGAAGTGATAAACTAACTCATATGTATATTTTTTTTGATTAAGACCTCAGCCCGGACCCCTTTGACGACCAGGCCCCGATGCTGAGGGACCAACTAACGCCCTCCTTGTGGGGACCCTGGGGGGTAGTTACTTAAGTAATTATATTTACTTAATTTACTTTATATGATGATGATATTAAGAGACACTAATCATTTATGTTTCTATTCAGTTACGTTTTTGAAGATTTACTGAGCATAGCAGAGGCATTATTTCTGACATTTTCATAAATAAGTTAAATATTGAAAATATATCTGTATTTAAGTAATGTAAAGATAAATATGAATTATAAATCTTATTAGAATTGCTGAAGATGATTCTTTGGATATGTGAATCTTATTTCTCTCCATTTTTTCTTCTTTTTCTTGGAAGGTTTTGTAAAGCCTTTCTTTAGTTCACAGCTTTTATCTTTTAGATAAATCAGATATTATACCAAATATTCCCAAAGAACAAATTGAGTGAAATTGATAAGAAACCTCTTTTCTCCGTCTTCAAATTAAAAATCTAAGCATAACTTTACAACTATTTTAAGTAGTTCTAAACCCCATACAACTATTAATCATTCTTCTCATATTTTATGAAAATTATTCTTGGGTAAAAGTACGATTTAGTGATGTATTTTATCCAAATTTATCACTTGTACTCTATTAATTTTCATTTCATTATTTTTCCTAATAGCAATAAGTAATATTTTAGGCCTCCTAACCTTTCGTCTGTACTAGCACAAATTATTAAAATTTTACATTTATAACATTGTTACTAGCTTTTCCCATTTGAATTTCATTTATAATTTTTGGATGAATTGTAAATTCTAATCATTATATTTGTATATATGCTACCGAAGGAACCACTGCTGCTGTGATACCATCCGTAATATCATTTATAGTAATCATTGAAAAAGTTAGAATATTATTTGTTCAGGTATATGTTGAGCTGTTAATATTCATTCTTATATTTGTCTCATTCTTCTTTTTTACTTCTTTCGGCTGCCAAAGGCTTTTTGTTAATTTTCAGGTCAGTACGATAAGTCCTTGTGGTCTCAGTATAAGTAGAATGTACCCAAGCCCTGGAATGTATCCGAAGAACAGAATAGAATAGCTGCTATTCTTACTAATTGCAAAATACCTTGTAAGGGGCCGTTCAAGTATTACATAAGCATTAAGGTTCAGAGTTTGCTTATTTTTGCTGACAAGGGGGAGGGGGGATCAGAGCAACGCTTACGTAAGACAAACATGCACGCGAGAGAGTGCACTGAGCGAGATAGACTTTTTCTTCAGTATTTCAAGTGTACTTTTATATTTAATTTGCTTCATTTTAATTCAGGAGTGAATATCATGTAATTTTGGCTATTTTAATTTGTTATTCAGTGTTATTTCCGTATTAATTTGGCAAATCTTACGTAAGCACGGGGGGGGGTTTTGGCCCCCTGCTATTTTTTGCTGACAAGGACTAGGGGGGGCTAAAATGACTAAATGGGCTTTACGTAATACTTGAACAGTCCCTAATCACCATTCTAGGATGACAGGGCCAAGACCATTTTTAATTCTCGTATCTTGCTAAATACTGGCCAAATTGCTCTTCTATCATTCTATCATTGAACAGGAGTTTCCATCATGTTATACCGATACTTTCATTTCTCATCAGAAGTGTACAGAAGGTCCTTGATATATGTCGCACAGATATATCTCGTTTCGAATACTGGTCGTTGTCATATTAGGAAAGTATAAACATTGAAAATGTTCCTCTTTTCAGGAATATTTGAACTTACTTTGTATACATTATGTATACTGTACATAACCACTAGGAAGGATGGATTGTTTCACGGAAACAAATGCTCAGGGAATCGCGCTATCACGAGAGTAGCCATACTGCATAATGGCATGTAACTTTCTCTACGGATCTTGTAGTATCAAGAGACACCTTCGGCAACGGCTAGCAGATTTTGGACTTCATTCTCGGCATCTCTTAAGTCGTCCACCACTGACACCCAATATAGGCAACACCGTTTGAAGTACAAACGCGTTCGGGAATCTTGAACGGTATCCGATTGGAACCGTGATGAATTCAACGACGAATCCTGCTTATATATTGGCGCAGACAATCACCTGTATCCGTGAATGAAGGAAGTGTGGTTGTCAGGCTGCAATATAGTTGTCAATCAAGCATGCCTGGGTTATACTAGGAAGGCAGTTGTAGTCATCACGGAATATTGAACTAGTTCAAGAATTGCAGAATACCTATTAGAATCTACCACAGAACAATGTGTGACATTATTTGACTCCTTGCCTCACCCTCTATCGGTTTGTTGGCACCTGAGGTTACAGTTTGGAGAGCCATCTCGTACAATAGACGATCTCCTCTGCTTTGACAAAAATTCTAACATACATAACATTCTGCAGTGAACTATATTGCCTACGCTGTCATGCCTTCCACTACGATAATGCTAGACCTCACACGGAGTGACTATTCAAGTTATACCTCCGTGGGATTCGTAGCTAGCCAATCCCCAAACCTTTCGCCAATCAAGCATCCTGGGGTTATACTAGGAACGCAGTTGTAGTCATCACGGAATATCGAACTAGTTCAATAATTGTAGAACGTCTGTTAGAATCTACCACAGAACAATGTGCGGCTTTATTTGACTCCTTGCCTCATCCTATATCGGTTTGTTGTCATATAGGCAGAAGATAGTTTACTACGTATTAACATGTGGCCATTATGTTACCACCACTCTGTAATAAACACCGTGCTTCAAAACGGAATCTTCCTCAACTGAAAGCTGGAATGTTTCTTCGGAATTACCAAATCTGAGTAAGAAATTGGATTAATATTTTCTAATGTTCTTTACACTGTTCTTTACCATCTGATTTCAGAGCAATAGAAATTTTACGCATATTCACTAAAGCTTGTCAAAGTGCGCTAAAAGATGTCTTCTTATCTTTCACTTTTCAGTTAAGTTAAAGTATCCCACTACAAGCCTTTGTGACTCTTGGGGTCATGGAAGGTAAGGAACCTGTTTTTCCTAATCACCAGGACTAAGTTATGACGGCCTGACTTTAACCACCGGAAATGAAACCCGAAAACTATTCTTCAGAGAGCTGAGTGGATCCAACCGACTAATCTGAGAAGAAATCATCGTGGAAAAATCCCGACCTCTGTTGGGGATTGAACCCGGCTCCTCCAAGCCGCAATCAGCGTGTTACCATTTGACTATCTGACCTTATAATTTTTTAATAAGGAAAAAAGTTAAACGTATGTATATTACATAAAAATAAATTAAAATAAAATAAATAAATAGTAGACGACAATAAATCCAATGACAAATCCAAACAAAATTGTTTAGTTTATTTGTAATTAGTCAGAAAGATTAAAAAATAAAAAAAAAAAAGCCCTGAAGAACTTCCACCTAAAATTCATTAGACTATCAAAACACTATAAATTAATTTTTTTGTAAAAATAAAAAAAAATCATACAAAAATGAAATCAAACTATCTTTCGTAAATTTTTGTTGTGATTGTTACACGCTTATTATCAACAAGATAAATGCAATCACATATCATTATCCAGTAAACTACCGATTATCCGCGGGCGGTTTATCTGCTCTCTTGTTTCCATTTTTTTTTTTTTTTTACTTTACAATAAATTACGCAATTAAAAAAAATTTAATCTAGAATAAGATAAACAATAAAAGAGGCTAACAAAGTAAGTGAAGACAATTATAGACAAACAATTTAAAGAACGACCTTGTGGGCGGAGCTTAGTACTGCAGGTTACACTAAATTACGGGAGAGTCTTCCCATAATAAGAAAAAAATAAAAAATAAATAAATAATTTAAAATAAAATAATTATTTATAATGTGTGTACTGTAACTGTATGTATTGCCATTTTAATGTAAATAAAACATGTTAAAAGCATTTTTGTGTTGATTTTCATCCTTTTTCGTCCTATTTCGGATTATCCGCGGAATTCGCTTATCCTTGGTTATCCGCCACTCAATTCCGCGGATAATCGGTAGTTTACTGTATTTACATCACGAGATGTGGAATTGGTCGCATTAACAAATCCATCTAATTATTTAGATATCACTCCTCAAAGCCTCATCCCAAAAGGCGAAACTGGTCATACTTATTGTAAATTTTAATATGTATATGGTTTTTAAACTAATTAAGTGTGTGTGACCTTCTGCTTTTATTTCAATAGTTATGACATGTTAAAAAATTTTTGTTTTATTTGTTTATTATTATGTTGAATCTGCTTTTGCCCTACTAAAAAAAAAAAATCTTCGAGAAAATAATCCCATTATTTATGAAATTTAATTTTTGAAAAGATTTAAAACAGATAGTAGTATGTTGTATGTCTGGCCGTGCCGGCGTGGCCGTGCGGTCTAGACGGCGGTCTGCCGTTGCGGCCTGTGTGCCGGCACCCTTGGTTCGAATCCCGGTCGTGGCATGAATGTTTCTTTCTTCTTCTGTTTCTCCTTCTGTTCGTTCCAGCGGGTATCACTTGATGCTGCCTCCCTTGGAGTACCCTGGGCAACAATTCATCGTTTAAAGGCATCATATCTCGCCCCTAGTTGTGGCCTAAAGAAAGCTGATCAAGCTACGAGCCCGGGCATTTGTTAAAAAAAAAAAATATAATAATATGTTGAATGTCTGCATACGTTTACATATACGTTTGTTTATAAGTTTATTTACACGAACAAACTATGCTAGCAACTTCGTAACAAAGTCGATGTTCTTACTATAAAAATGCCAGTAAAATTCTTGTTTCATCTCGTCACCACATTGAATCGTTGAAAGGCTTTTTATTATTATTATTTTTCGAATAAAGAAAAGATAGTCTCTTCTTTGTAAAGTGCATGACAAGTTATATATATATACTGTATATACACGGACGCATAGAAATAACGGTTTGTTTTAATTTTTTTCGAAAAATAGATTTCGTCCTCATGCTAAAAACAAAATTCCCAAATGAATCTATCTTGCATTCAAAAATCATTCAAAAAAACATTCAAAAATCAAAAATAAATGCTTGGTGGATGACGATTTAGAGTTGATTTGGAAGACATTTATATTGAAATCAAATAGAATTTCGGTGCAATATTAAAATGCTACTAAAATATTAAAAAAGTTTTGAAGGATTTTTTTTTGTTTCCAATTCATAAATTCATTCAAAAAAAAAAAAGTAAAAAAAAAAAAATCCCTTGATTACGATAAGCACATCCGTTTTAAACACATGACAGACAATAACAACCCCCTGCGGTGCATTCATATAAGGCTTATCAAAAGTAAATCATCTAAAGCGAGCTTCATAAATATCAGTACCATAATTTTAATATATTTCAAAAAATAAGATAAAACGTTCTGAAAATTAAAAAATCTCTTATTAAAAAACAAAAATACAAAAAAAAATTCTAAAGAATTATTGCATTTTACAAAAATCCCAATTTGCAAATACAATATGATATTTTAAAAAACACTATAGACATGTAGAAAGTGATGAGGAAGATAAAAAGAAGTAACAGTAAAAGAAAGTAAAAGATGAGTAACACAAAGTTTTGGAACTTAAATAATAACAGATCGTACTATAATTAAAATCATATACTGAAACATAACCAAAATCATATAGAGTTCAAAAATTAGTGAAGTGGACTTACGATCCTCTGTGAACTTATTCTTTCGATACAGTTAAATTGACAGGAACTAGTAAATACTAAACTTTCATTAAGTTCTACTTGCCTAAGAGTACAAATAATACATATGTAGAACAATTTCCTTATTTATTTCACTTACTAGGCAGAAATCATGGACAAGATTTATAGACTACTTATGAACAGTTAGGAATTCACAGTAAGCCATAATTTGGTGGTAATAATAATAATAATAATAATAATAATAATATTTTTTTTTTTTTTTTTTATTAACATAGATAGATAACACAGTACAGTCCCGTTAGGGAGGTATCCCTATCAACGGGTTCTGATATTTATATAATTTTTTTTCTTTCTTCTTACAATATATATTTACATAGTATACATTTGAAAAATATATAGCTTATAAGTCTACAAGATTGTAAATATAAGAACAAAAAAAAAAGAAAATAACAATAATTGAGTATAGATGGGTTGACATATATAAATAAATGATTGATTATTAGTATTGAAGGTATTTTTCGATAACGTGCTTGAAATGTCTTGAAACGTATATTAGTTTTATTAATAGTTAAGTTAAAGTTAAAGACTCGATCAGGCCCTGAGGACCGCACGAAGCCAAAGCCTGCCCGTGCAGGCCGAGGAGGCCGCTGGAGGGTAGGCTCCAATATTTATTTAATAGTACCAGTCTTATGTTTTACTTTGGTGTTTATTTATTTTTTTTTTCTTTCCTTTCATTTCTCCATTTTGAAGTTTAAATTCTTCCAAATAGAGATATTTAGAGGAAAGAAAAACAATATAAAAAAATTAATGATATATTTACTTTACTTTTTTTTTTTTTTCAAGTATTTTCAATAAGCCATTTTTTAAGGTTTTTTTTGACAACAGATATTTTTTGATGTTCTGAGAATATATTTATATTCATATCATTTATGATTCTTTCTATATTAAAGTTTATATTTCTGTGCCCACAACTATTAAAAATTGGAGGGTATGGTAGTTTTATTTTATGGTTTTGTCTTAGATGATAATTTTGATTACTGTTATTCTTTATTTGTAATATAATATAGTAGTTTTGCATTATTATGTTGTATAAATTTTTGTTTTGGGAATAAAATTTCATACTTATTTAGGTTATAATTTCTTTTGTGTGAATTTTTCCAGACATTTTTTGAAAAAATTAATTTAAGCACTTTTATTTGTATGTTTTTTAAGTGGTCCAGATCTATATTATTAGTATTGGCCCAGATATTTACCCCGTAGTTTATCAAGGAATTAAATAGCGCATAGTATATAAGTATCTTGATTTTTGTTGGTATAATATTTTTTATGTGATAGAAAATATATATTATAGAATTTAGTCTTTTGTGAAGCATATTTATATGTGTGTTCCAAGTGAAGAGGTTGTTTATTGTAATACCTAAGTATTTGAAATTTGTTACTGTATCAACCTCGAAGCAAGAATTGCAATTTCCATTTTGTGCATGTAAACATGAATGAGAATGAAAATACACCTTTGGTTGAAAGTTTGCCATTTGTTTTTTCGGTCTTATAAAAATAGCTTTTGTTTTGTTTTTATTTATTATGAGTTTATTGTCGTGCATCCAATTTTGAATGTTTATGAAGTCTTTTTGAATAGCCTGTCTTGCATTGATAGGATTCTTGTTTATTGCATAGATTATAATGTCATCAGCATAAATGTAGATATAGCAATCCTTGATTTCAGCGAAGAGATCGTTTATAAACATTATGAAGAAGATTGGGCCTAGGTTGGAGCCTTGAGGTACTCCACAATTTATCTTTTTCGCTTTACTGGCGTTCTTATTTATGTTTACAACAATTTTTCTGTTTTTGAGATAGTTTTTTATTATTTGAAGGGTTGATCCCCTAATACCCATTAGTTCTATTTTTTTTAGTAACAATTCATGATTTATTAAGTCAAAAGCTTTACTAAGATCTATTGTTAGAAGTAAAATAAAATTATTTTTGTTTAGTTTTTCATTAATGTGGTCACTGAAATTCTCTAATAACTTTGTGGTGCTTTTTAAAGTTTGGTAGGCATACTGATTACTGTTTATTATATTGTATTTTTTCATAAAATTTTGTATTGTATTTGTGAAGTATTTTTCTATTATTTTATTTATGGCTGATTGTATTGCTATTGGTCGATAATTTTCTAGTTCGAGGTGGCTGTTATTTTTATATATAGGTATGATTTTGGAAATTTTTAATTGATCTGGATATTTATTTGTTGCAATTATTAAATTTATTAGTTCAGTAATTACTTTGGGAAAAATTTCATTTTCTTTTATATCTTTTGTTTTTATGTTATCAAATCCTGCTGATTTTTTGTTGTCCATTTTTTTAATAATTGATATTATCTCATCTTCAGATGGACCACATATTGCTATTGAATTTGCTATGGTATTATTTTCCTTTTTTTTAATAATAGTATTTTTACATGAATTATTACGAGTTTCCCCTATAGAGGCAAAATACGTGCAGAATTTATCTGCCAGTTTTTTGTGCTTGTTAGGACCTTCCATATGTTCAGAGAATTTTTCAAGTTCTCGGTTGTTATTGCTTTGTTGTTTGGGTGGTTTTCCTAATAGATGATTTATTTCGTTCCAACATTGTTTGGGATTTTTTTGATTCATATTAAATTTATTATTATAGTATTCATTTTTTGTTCTTGTGATTTTTGAGTTTAATTTATTTCTGAATGTTTTGTAGTTTTCGTAATAAGAGACGTTAGTTTTATTACTTTTGTATTTTTTAAATAATTTATCTCTTTCTATTATATCTTTAATTAGATCATCTGTAATCCATTGTTTTTGAAATCTTTTATCTTTCATTTTTGTAAGTTTTCTCGGATTCTCACAAGCCTTTCTATGTTTTGTATTGTTCTTTATTTTTAATTTTGAGTTGTTATATTCTGTTAATATTTCATTATATAATGTATCTACGTCTGTAATTTCTGTACTTTGAATTTTGTCCAGTAACTTCTGTAAGTTATTTTCCAATTTTTCTTTACTAACAATTTTGTAGTTTTGTTTTTTACTAAATGTTTTGTCATTATTATTATTTTTTTTATTTAGTTGTGTAAGCTGCAGGAGAATTAGGTAGTGATCCGAGATTGTCTCTTTAAAAATGTAGCTTTGAAATTTTTGGTTTGGGATGTTAATGAAAGCGTGATCGATATTAGTTGAAGTTACACCCATGGAGTTTTCATTATGTCTTGTAATACCATATAAGCAATTTTGAAAACCTCTATTACACAATGTTTCTATGTACAATTTGTTACCTCTGCATTCTTCTATTTTGAATAGATCAATATTAATGTCACCTAGAAGTATTGTATTTTTCCAATCATCCTGAGGATCAATTATAATATTTTCCAATTCATTTATGAAGTTGACTTTGTTTAAGTTTGGTGGTCTATATATGTTAATAAGATTATAGCTGTTTTCCCAGTTTTGCTTGTTTATTTTTACGCAGATACATTCAAAGTTTTCTGTAATTATATTTTTTTTGTTATACTGAATATCTTCTTTGATATATAATATTACACCACCCCCTTTACTTTGTTCTCTTAAGTTATATAATAATAATAATAATAATAATAATAATAATAATAATTCATTCATTCATTCATTCATTTTATTTCCGTTACATTTTATCATAGTCCTGTTAGGAAGCATTTGTAGAGCTTCCTATCAACAGGTGCTACCGTTGAGTACATTCATATTGATATATTTGAGTTATTAGTTACAAATTGAATTAAAAGAAATGGAAGAACTGAAGATAAAGATCCTGGGAATTAGTGAAGTAAGATGGAGAAATGCAGGAAAATTAAAAATTGACAACCATACTATATGGTACTCCGGAGGTGACTCACACAGAAATGGTGTGGGCATAATTGTTAATGAAGAACTTGTCGACACTGTTGAAGGAGTAAAAACTCACTCTGACAGAATAATAATCATGAAATTAAATACAAAACCTGTAAAAATGAACATCATGCAAGTCTATGCCCCTACCACTGCTGCTGATGATCTAGAAATTGAGGAATTTTATGAAGGAATTGAAAAAGCCCTCGAAACCACCAAATCACACGAAATAACAATTGTTATGGGTGACTTCAATGCAAAAGTTGGAAGTGAGAGAGATGGCGAAGCTGTTGGACCCTTTGGACTTGGCACAAGGAATGAAAGAGGAGACCGTCTGGTTGAATTCTGTGGAAAACACAACATGATTGTAGCAAATACATGGAAAGATCAACCTCCTAGAAGATTATATACATGGACTGCCCCGGGAAACACTTCAGATAAAATAATAAAGAATCAAATTGACTTCATCCTTATAAATAATAGATTCAAGAATAGCATTAAAAATGCCAAAACGTTTCCAGGTGCAGATTGCAACTCTGATCACACTCTACTTGGTTGCACTATGAATCTAAAACTGAAGATACTCAAAAAAAGAATTCAAAAAACAAAAATAAACACAGATAATTTAAAGAACATAAATCTCCTCACAAAATATCAAGAAGAAATCAGGAAGGGAATTGAATCTGACAGACAAAAAAGACAAAAATAATAACAAGTGGGAAACCATGAAAAAACTTATATTGAATACAGCAGAAGACACACTGGGATTCAGGAATATTGAGAGAAAAAAACCCTGGATGACCACCGACATATTCACCCTCATGGATAAAAGAAAGAGTTTCAAAGGAAAAGATGAACTCAAATACAAAGATGCCCACAGAAATATTCAAAAAGAAATAAAGAAATCGAAAGAAAAATGGCTTACTGATAAATGTACAGAAATTGAAGCCCTAAGTGCAGCACACAACTCCAAAGAAGCACATAAAAGAATAAACGAACTTACTGGCACTTACCATTACAGACCTATGTGTATTGAAAACAAAATGGGCAAAATAACTACTGATAAAGAGGAAATAAATCAAATCTGGACAGACTATGTGAAAGAACTTTATGATGATGAAAGAAATTATAAGGAATCCGATACAGAAATGGAAGGACCTGCTATTCTAGAAGACGAAGTGAGATTTGCCCTGTCTTCACTGAGACCGAACAGAGCTACTGGCCCCGATGGTATACCATGCGAGCTTATCAAGAACATAGGCGAGACTGGTATCAAAGAATTAACAATACTGCTTAATGAAATATACATAACTGGAATAACACCACTCGAAATGAATAGATCTATTATAATCCCAATCCCTAAGAAAACAAATACTACTAAAACTACTGAGCACAGAACACTAAGCTCAACTAACCACATAAACAAAACCCTCCTAAAGATAATTCATAACCGAATATATAAAAAAGCTGAAGAACAGATTGGAATAACACAGTTTGGCTTCAGGACAGGTATTGGTACAAGAGAAGCAATTTTCTCATTGGCACAAATTGCTGAAAAATCTATAGAAATAAACCAACCCCTCTTTTTATGTTTCCTAGACTATGAAAAAGCTTTCGACAGAATAAAACATGACCAACTAATAACAATACTACACGAAATAGGTTTAGACACAAGAGATATAAGAATTATTAAAGACATCTACTGGAACCAAGAGGCAAAGATTAGACTAGGAAATGAGGAAACCCAATGGATCAACATTAAAAGAGGAGTAAGACAAGGCTGTGTCCTTTCTCCGATTCTCTACAATCTTTATGCAGAAAAAATCATCAGAGAAACGTTGGAAAGTAGAAACGAAGGCATAAAGATAAATGGCGCGATAATAAACAACCTAAGATATGCCGACGACACAGTTTTAATTGCACAAAGCCAAACAGACTTGCAGGCTCTAATTGATGTTATTGAACCAAAGGGTGAAGAGATGGGACTGAAGGTAAATGCCAGGAAAACAAAAGTGATGTGTATTAGTAGAGAAAGTAGGAAAATGAATATTACCTGTGCTAACAACAAACTGGAACAGGTTGAAGAATTCTGTTACCTGGGAAGGCATTTTAACTCAAATAATGACCAAACTAAAGACATAAGAAGGCGAATTGGACAAGCTAAAAGACAATTCAATAACATGAGAAAAATTCTGTGCGAAGGAAAAATAAACACAAATTTGAGAATAAGGATCCTTAAATGCTATATTTGGCCCATTCTACTGTATGATTGTGAAGCGTGGACACTTAAAAAAGTTGCAAAGAATAATATTGAGGCCTTTGAGATGTGGTGTCTCAGAAGAATTCTGAAAATTAAATGGACAAGTAAAGTTTCCAACCAGAAAGTCCTTGAGAAAGCTCGTACAAAAAGACAATTACTGAATACCATAAACAAGAGGAAACTTGCATATTGTGGACACATCCTAAGAGGGGATAAATACTACATTCCTCAGCTAACTCTGGAGGGAAAACTGGAAGGCAGCAGACCACAGGGAAGAAGAAGACTGGGCTGGATGGACAGCTTACGAGAAGGGACTGGACTGAGCACAGAAGACATCATCCATAAAGCGAGAGACAGAGAACTTTGGTTTTTGTTAGCAGCCGAACTCCCTATCGGAGATGGCACATGAAGAAGAAGAAGAAGAGTTACAAATTAGGCATTTTTAAGAAAAGTAAAAAGACTAAAATTGCCGATTATACAGT
>JAFIDM010012231.1:81298808-81310393 GCA_023159025.1 Thereuonema tuberculata
TACTGTAAAAATGTACTAACGCACGTTAATTTCCTTGTCTAAATACTTGAAGTAGAACTCTTTATATAGTAGATATCAGCTTACATAATTTGTTAAGTTTGTCTGTCTGTCCGTAACTCGATATAATTAAGCTATTAAGATAGATCCAAGGTTCTCAATGGTACCATTGAATCAAGGGTACTCAAATTGGATGAAATATTAGTTCATTTTGTCATTCCATGTTGTTTCCATGAAATTTTACCTGAAATTCTAACAAAACATAGGTTCAAAAACAAATAATTTTGTTAATGAAATTTGGCTTACTCACTCAGTTTTTTTACGCTGATTTTGAAATTCAAAACCATTTTTGCCATAGAAGCTTCGTTCACAAGTTAGCACAGTATTTAGATTACATTTACTTTATATTTGATAGTTGATAATAAAATGATTTTTCAGATTTTTTTATGCCTGTCGTCCGACAGGCTTTGATGCTAGTTTCAAGATAAATAATTCGAAATAGTTTAGTTATCTGAGTATGTAATATGACAACTTAATGAATAAAGACTGGTGTAATTAATTATTACATACATAGATTTATTCTATAAATAGTTTATATATATCAGTCATTTATTTGAGTTGAAATATAATATCATTTATTTAAATAATTAATAATTAAGTGAATAATCGCTCGCAGTCACAATTCAATTATAAAGAAGTTTATAGTTCCTTTCACTTAATAGTCAATGCTATTTTCTTCTATATCTACCTATATAAAAGAAAAGTCCTGACTCACTCACTGACTGACTCATCAACGCCCAGCCCAAACCCTTGGACCTAGAAAGCTGAAATGTTGCACAGAGGTTCCCTTTATGATGTAGACAAGGAATAAGGCCGGATTTTTCGAAATTCACTTTAAAGTTGCATTATTGATATATAGGTTGCGCCAACCCGCAATACATCTGAGTTATCCGAAGAAGGCCACAACGGGCCGGGAACTCGTACAGTATAATAATTTTCCGATCTCGATATTAATTTGCTAAATAAATAAAGTTTTTTTTTTTTAATGCTAAGTATGCAAGGGTTCCGGAACGAAGCGACGGTATCCGGCTAGTAGCCTACTTACATATTTGAATAAGTCTGTAGTCACTGTAATCACTAAAACAAAGAATATTTTGTTCCATTGAAATCTCCCATTTCATTAAATTTGGATAGATCAATATTCAAACACTAATTCAATATGATGAACTATTCTATAATCTGAATACCAGTTGAACTCTCGTATTCATAATTACATTTTTCTTTATTAATTATGATTTGAAATAACAGTTTATTTCCATGAAATACGATTTTGTATCACAATATGGCGTCCTGCTGTTCTATTCGATCGGCTGTAAGTTAAATAATAATCATAAAAACTATTTACATCGATGCACATATAATAATTTTCATAACTATTCTGCGTCGGATAAATAACTCTTATCAGCATTCCAAGTATCATATATCACAAGTAAATAGATAATCTTACGTCGATTCAGCTGAAATAGAGAACAGAAAATTTAGTTATCCATTCTTAATGTGTACTTCATTCTATTTCGAAGTTTGTCGACATACCCCTAGTATACTTAGTTCTATATGATTATATTTTATAAGCATATTTATTTATTGTAATTTATAATCATTTTTATTGGATTTGCTGAACACTCTCTAACTTATCAATGAGAACCCTTGTCTCCATCATATCGCCATAATATTAGAAATCTGTCTTCCACCGATCAGCCATTAGCTCTTCTTCCTTCTTTTAGTTAATAATGCATCTTCAAAAACAAATATCTGTTTATAAATTTGCTTTAAATTAGTAGTTTTATCGAAGAGTGAAAAGATTTTTCCTAATAATGAAACTCGAATGACAATTTAAGAAAAGTGAATATAATTTTGTGCTAAAGCATAAATTTAAAGACGACCCCTAATAATAACAAAATATAAAAATAATAATAAACCTTTATTATTATTATTATTTATTAACGAAAGTATATTAATGAAAGGAAAAAATAAAATAAAAAGTTAGGAAAAAAATAAAAAGAACCTTAGAAAAAAAAAAAAAAAAAAAGCCAACGCGGACATTGAGAAAAAAAAAAATTAAGAGGGAAAAAAACCAGTAGATACACGGATTTGAAACGACAATATTCAGTATATGAATCCAAGAACTTAACGATCACGCTTTAGCTGCCAACTGAAATCAGTTGGTTCCATTTCTAACAATTAAGCTAATAGCGGAAATCCAATTAAAACAATGCCAATGTATCGAAAATGGGGTTGCATTGGCCCCCCAAAATATCCTACTCCTACATTGTTTGGGCCTCTGAACACGATGATAAAATCCTTTTGCTGATCCGACCTTCCGTTCAGGAGTTGCTAGGGGTGGACAAACACGGACGGATAGGACAAACGCAATAGCTACCGATTTTGGTCGCTATCACAATAGCTTCAAAATGAGTCGCTAAAAATCTTACATTTATCGATTATAAAATAAAATTGTTCGTTTGGGTCGTTAAAGAACGATAAAAAGAGCTCTTTTTTTTAAATTTTGTAGATTTCTATTCAGGTATTGATTTGAACGAAATCCTTGATAATATAAATTGATTAATTTCAATAAGACTTCTGCATAATTGAAACAAATTTTAAGAGAAGCATTTATTGAATGTTTCCTTATTTCCCGAGAATTTGCGTTCTGTTTATGTTCATTTCTTATTTAAATAGCATTGTGCAGCGCGCTTGAAGTTGATATTCTTGAGAATACTGAAATTACCAATTTAACTTCTTTAATTTTTCTCAAATCTTTTACTGAAATCTGAACGTTTCTTAAACTGCGCGTGTATTTTAAAAACTTTTGAACTCTTTTTCTAATACTAAGATCAAATTTGAAATTTTTACTACCGATTTAAATAGTGGTAACAAATTAAGAAAGAAAAATGTGAAAAATAAGCTCTTAAAAAGGAGTCCATTCCGCAGTTTACAGATTTTGAGCTCAACATGTCATGCATTTCAGCCTTTATTATGGTAATTGTGCAGTCGGGATTCTTTGCTTAACAATATACTTTGATTACCAGTAACCCACCTGCAGTTTTATTTCAGAAATAAATAAAAAAAAAAAGAATCAAGCCAATGAGATTTCATCGAGAACTAATTTCCATTGCATAGAAACTTAGTACTTATTTCAGATTTATTTATCATATTTACAGATACTGTAATTTTTACAAACATTTAATAAGATAAAGTAAATCCTATTTTTCTTCATTAAATATCAAAATAAAAGTATTTAAATAATTTTTATCGATTGTTGGATGCTATAGCTGGTTAGGCAATTTTTTTTTTATTCATAGTAATCCAGATGATACCAACACAAGATTGCACTAATTAGAACTTTGTATTTTATTCTATTATGATAAGACTGTAGAATATTTTTGATTATTTATTAACGTAGATTTTCATTGTAGGCAGGTTGTTTTTGTTTTTGTTTTTATTTCTTATATTTGTATAGCTCTCTCAAAATACATAGTAGGTTTCTTCTTTAAGATTTTTTAAAAGCATTTTTTTGGGAAAAAAAAGTTCTTTATTTTTTTACATTTAATTTTACTTAGAATTACACAAAATTTTTGAATCCGTTCTTTCGACTGTCTGTGATCATAAACATTAAAAAACAAAACAAAACAGATTTATTTTAGAAAGTAAAGACAGGAATAGCATTGATTATAAAAAAAATGACAAAATTGTCGAAAATATCTCTTTATAGATAGCTATTAAAAATACCTTGTTTATAAAAACTCAGAAATAGTTTATCAATGTAAGATCAAAAATACCATCGTGAGACTATTATTAATGGTAAATAAATAGTAAATAAAGGCCCAACTTATTATCAAGAAATATTTAAAATTTATTGGCAGGTTTATGCTATCCACTGTTTATTTGAACACAAATAATTGTTTATATTAACAAGTGAATATAATTTTGTGCTAAAGCATAAAGTTAAGGGCGACCTATAATAATAAAACAATTCAAAAATAATAATAAAAAGAAAGTACAATAAAAATAAAAAAAAAAGTTAGGAAAATAAGAAAAACAAAAACAAAACAAAAATAAATAAATTACCCATCCTGACATTGAGAAAAAAAAAGAGTAAGAGAAAAAAAACAAAAACAAAAAAGCAAATATACGGATTCGAACCGACAACCATCAGTGTATGAATCCGAAACTTGAACCATCAAGCTGTAGCTGAGAACTGAAATAAAGGGGGGTTGCATTTCTAACGTTTAAGGTAATAGCGGAAATCCAATGAAAACAATGCCTCTAAAAATAACCCATTCCTAAAGTTTCTGAGCATTTGAACACGATGGGGAATTCCTTTTGTCGATCCGTCCTTCCGTCCAGGAGTTGTAAGGGGTGGACAGACACGGACGGACGGACAGGACAAACGCAATAGCTATCGATTTTGGTCGCTATCACAGTAGCTCCCAAATGGGTCGCTAAAAATGCTGAATAAACAGAAGTTGATGCTGCCTAGTTTGAAATCTTTTCCATTGTTAATATTTTCTGTTCCTTTTAGTTGGTACTAAAGAATTTTAGCACAAACTTTAACGTCTGGTTTTAATTTGTTTGTTTGTTTTACAAACAGTTAAAAGATTGCTTTCATATTTAAAGTTAATTTTAAGTACGAATTAAAAATTAAGGAAAAGTTGAAAACAAGATTGAAAAGAACAGTTTCGATCCGCATGGTCGTTCTCAGCTTCATGGAGTTGAGGATGAACATGAGGTAGTTAAGCAGGTCGAAACTATTCTTTCAAATTTTTTTTGTTTTTAATTTAATAACTAACAACAATCTTTTAAATGTTTGATTAAAAGAATAAATTACTTTGTTCGGTTTGTTGATTCATTAGTTATTATGAAACTCGATTTCCATTGCACACATTTTATAAACTTGATATTAAACAATAAACAGAAAAGAAAGTCAATAAGAAAAATGCCATCACTAATTGCTGTGTCTGGTCTGCATTTGGCGTCAAATGATTTAACTGAGTTTAAAAAAAAAAAAAAAAAAAAAAAAACAACAACAAACTATCTAATCTTATTAGTATTTGAAGATGAGTTTGCAGCTATCAGAGATTTTAAAAGGTATGACAGCTAATAGGATATATTGTGATGTCTATTATTTAAACGGGAAACGAATTCAAGAGTATCTAAGGAGGGATTAAAAAAGACTAATCAATTATATTCTATTTTGCCAATTTCATTTATTTATTTTTTTATTTAAAAAAAAAATTAATTGTAAAAAAAAAAAAATCCTTAAAAATTCCATAGATTACTGTTCCCTTATTTCCGAGAACAATCGGAGACTTCGGGGGAAAAAAGCGAGGAAGAGCAGGACTGGTCCTCGGACCTCAACTTTGTCTACTTCGTAAGAGTCTTACTTTCTCTGCTGCCGATCTCAGAAGTGGATAAAGAAGTGATTTACTTTTAAACGAATTTAATCGGCAGAGTAATCTCTAGACAATGTAAAAAAAAAAAAATTAAATCGGAGAAATAATATAAACATTTACCAACTTCTTAATTTTTTAAGTAAGATCTTCCATTCTAAAAGCAAAATTTCGGTTAAGCTATTTCTTTAAATTATCATTTTATACAAAAATGATTTATGGTTTATAAACTAATGTAGAAACTTTAATCTTAACCTGTTTAGTTGCATTGCTTGGTTTGGTTTTAGACTTGTTTTCTTCCTAAGCATTGAATATTAGAAAACGAAATGAAATATTTGAATAAGGAAATGGAATTTCTTTCAATCTCTCTTCCTAATCACAAAAGTAAGTTTGCAGGTGTAAACAATCAGCTTAGGATGTAATTCAACATTTACCTCACGTGCCGAAACATACATTAGTCAGGTTAATCAGAACAAGATCAGTTCTGCCCATTGCTGCCAGCAGAAGTCTGTCACAGCTGTCCACCAGACAGACTGAATGTGTGAGAGGTACTTCCCAGATAAATGTTTAAGAAGTTAACAAGAAAGACATCCTATAGAAATGTATAAGAGGTTAAAACTTCTCGATAGTATTTATGGTAAGGATCAACGTTCTTTCACATCGGATTCTTATTATAGCATGTGATTTTTTTTCTTCTTTTTAATACGTTCTGTAAATCGCAGATTTCAAATCTCTAATTGTCAGAAAACGGATGAGAATATAGAAGTAAAATGACATGAAAATTTCTAAGAAAAGATTACTAAATCCGTTACTTCGTCTGTCTTTGATCAATATAAATTAAAACTATTCATTAAATAAACACGAAATTTTAATTGTAAGTTTAGATAACCATAAGGAAGGTCTGTTGTGATTTTTCAAACAGTTCAGGCTTAAGGGAGATAAGACCCATTGAAGCCAAATACAATAAGAACCATTATAAGAACCATTATAATAAGAACCATTGCATCCAAAATATATTGCTGTTGAAGGACAACAAGAGCGATTAAGTAAGATCTATTTAACTTACAAAATTGAAAATTTAATGACTATTGGCTGTCGTTGAATGCTGTCTTTCTATTAATTATGATAAAAATTGGACCTTACAGGAGGATCTTTTCGTCCAAAAATTACCGTATTTTAAACTTTCCTTTTTTGTTCTGATTATAATAGCTAATACACTAATTATGCAAAGGAAGCTTAAAGTTTTTTGGGGATCTTAGGATGTGCAGTCATTTTGAATATAGAGATATTCAAAAGTTGATATGCTACTATACAACTTGTCTTTTTTTTTTAATAGCGGTTTTCAAATCATTAAATTCTATATAAATTATACGTCCGATTTCATTGTTAAAGTTTTAATAATAATGTAATACAATTTCTCCTTTCAATTCATCCACATTTATTGATATTTAAATTAATTACAAGCTACTTGTTTCATTTTGTCAGAAATAAGTCTTCACAGTGATATCCATTTTGATCCATCTTGTAACTGTAGCCCTTGATTTTTAACATTGTAACCTTAATTTCTTAGGAGTAAGAGGTTCATAAAATCAGTAAATATGTATTTGAAACTTAATGTTCATATAAATTCTTGAAACTTACTGCATATTAAGGATGAAGAGACGACCTAACTTGTACTTGATATTTATTTTGGAGTGGATTCCTATCGAGAATTTTTGCATTAAAATCATTAGAAGCCAAAACATGAATTTCTAACGAAATTCTGAGCAACGGAAAATATTCGTTTGTTAATTTACTATCATCTTTCGCATGCTTGGTTTGTTTAAAATTAATTGAGTTTATAGAATGTAAGTAAGTAATGAGAATTTAGGGAATTTGGCAATTTGGTAATTTGGTAATTCAGAAAAGAATTCAAGAGAGCTTTCATGTTTGGGAGACGTTTGCAAATTCTTCTCTTTACTTTTCGACTGTTTTCACGGCTTTGAAAAACAAAGAAAAAAGAAAATGAAAAAACAAAACAAAAAATAAACAAAACAAAAATGAAATATTTTAAGGAAAGTAGGCTTTAAGTTCTTTCAATGGCTTCTTGTGCTAATATATAAAATCATATCTAACTAATTCATTACTAGTTTCCTAAAGTTGCGCTTTATTTATGAATGATTTTGTAAGCTTTTTTTTTTTATGCCTTCATATCTACTCTTGAATTACTAAGTAGAAGCATTAATTTCGCACTTGTATTATTTTGCTAATAAGTTACGTCTTTCATGTGATTTAATATATGGCAAGCAACTTTTAAGATCTAAGGTTTAAATATCTGAACTAGAAGAAACACAGCTATTATTTGTGAAAAAAAAAATTACAATGAGAATGTAAAGTCTGCTGTTACTCTTTGAAAAGCTTGTCATCATCATCGAACTTAACATTACGTAACCTTATAAAGATTTTTTCATACTGCAATTATTTTTATATAAAAAAAAAAAAATTAGCAATGTTTTAAAATTAATTTAAGTTTCAAATTAATTTTGAGTTTTAATTTTGATCTCTTAACCAAATTGTAAATCATTATAGTAAAATTAATTAGTAAAGTACAATGCAATGAGATGAGATTACAAGGATTACTCACATTTTACAATTATACATAATAATAAATTTTAAAGTGGTTCATTTTCTTTTATCATTAGACAGTATTTTCTTAATTAAAGCTTTCTCATAACTTTTTGAAAGTTAGTGAAAAAGGTCATATATTGAAAATTTCATTTTCTTTTTGAAAAACTGCGATGAAAAGAAAGCAAAATTAAAATATTCGTAGTTTCAAAAACAGGAAACACCTGTTTAAAAATGCGAATTGCTTTAATTTACTAATCCGGCAGCTTTAAGATTACCATGTATTATATATAAGGTATTAAATTATAAAATTATAAATAGTTAGAAATAAATTTATTAAAGTAAAATAACTTATTTATATTTTGTTTGAATGATCTATTCTAATTACAATAGTATTCAGTAAATTTTGAGGTTATATTATTATTTAGGGCACCCACTTTTTTTATAAATCCAGTGGCAAACTCAAATTTCATGAAATCTTCAAAAGATTGCTTATTCTACTTCTTAATTCTTTTTTTACTTTGTGGGTGCTCTGCAGTGGTTCAACAGAGCCACCAAACGGTAAACACTAAAGCCCGCTGAAATCGCCAGGTGCACAAAACCAAATACGTGCGTTTTTTTCTGTCACTTCAT
Organism: Thereuonema tuberculata; assembly: GCA_023159025.1. Taxonomy (NCBI): domain Eukaryota; kingdom Metazoa; phylum Arthropoda; class Chilopoda; order Scutigeromorpha; family Scutigeridae; genus Thereuonema; species Thereuonema tuberculata. The sequence goes on from JAFIDM010012231.1 coordinate 81,307,493, forward strand.
CTCCCCTTTTTAAGCCCGCACGCATCTAATCCGTGCATCATACTTTGGTCGAGGTTTAACAGGACATCAAATATTGGCTCTTTAAAGCTAATAAAACCAGTTAATACTGGGTTTTTGGTCACGAAATCTTTGCACCTTTTCCTCTCCCTTACAAAAAAAAAAAAAAAATCACCTATTTGCCGAATTCACAGGAATTTTCAATATCAATCGAATGCTATTTTTTTTCCCCAAGAATCTTGCAACCTGATTAAAATAGAAAATAAAATAGAAAAAAAACTTGACGACAACAAAGAAATCTCTTCACTAATGAGGATAAAAGTAATGAGCATTTTTTTTTCCTTAACAAATTACCAGAATGTTTAGTATATTGCTTCAACCTAAATGAGAGGGAGTTTTATGGGCATTTTGTTTTGGAAAAACACTCTTGCTTGGAAAAACTATAGCAAGGAATACATATTCTTCTCGAGAAAGAAGGAATATATCGAAAGAAATAAAATTGACCAAATCAACTCAGGAGCTCGAACCCAAATTCAAGAGAAATAATGAAGTTGGCAAGCGGTCATCTTGACATTTAAGTATAAGCTAGAACTGCTATTACAAGATTTAAATTCAATCAAAATTCATCTGCACTTTTACTAAAAACATTGTAATTTTCTTGTCTTTGCAACTTTTTTTTTTTTTTTTTTTTTTTTTATCTTAGCCTCCCAGTAAATACGACTCTCTTTGCATGTTGTTTGTTTTCTCTGACTTCGATTTCTGATTCCATTGTTCTTCTTTAAGTCCATTTGAAGTACCTGAATATAGACACTCTCGAAAAAAAAATGTTTTTTGGGTATCAAGTGTATAATTAAAAAAGTAAAGTAACAAACTCTTCCTCTAAAATTTATTTGTGACAAGAAATTAATTGTATGATAAATAGTCACCTATTGTAATCCACAACATTTTAAAAATTATCGGTTATTTATGCTTATTTAATTTTGCCTGCTTATATTTTAAATTACAATTTTCAAATAATCTTTTATTCAGGCTAACTCTTGCCACCATCTTATTTTTCTCAAATTACAATTTATATATTACATATTTTTCTTTTTAGTGTCAGTAGTTATGTTCATTCTAATGATAGACGTTTCCAGTTTTTTCGACAGGGTTAGGGAAAACCGGACATCCGCTAAATGCTGAATTCAGTCTTTTTTTTAGCTCGCAAATGAATGCCGAAATGAAAAAATTAACAGCAGTTTTACTTTTAAATATTTTGATTCTTGCAAATGTTGAATATATATTTCAATAATGCGAGTGGTAGCAGAAGCAAGTGGAGACATGACCAAGTAGATAGAAAAGAGTACGCATCGAATGTATGGGTTTGATTAAAGTTGAAAAGGTCAAAGAGTGGATCGTCGAAAAGCTTGGAATCATGTTCTAGTAAAATATTATGAAGAATTTTTTATTGTAACGCTGTTTGTGTGAACGGTTCGTCTTGAATTGTATAGTTATCATCCTTGAATTAATATATGTCCACAAAGTAAAAACATAAAACAAATTCAATATAATACCATTATTTAATACTAGCTAAAATAACTGTTCTACTTTGTTACAAAAACACAAATATCCTGATGTGGATGAGAAAGAAATTGAAATTGTGAGATCACTTCGAAACTTTTCCAGTTCGTACAAAAATCACATGATAGGAACAAAGTAATGTTATATTATTTTCGATATCGGAGAATATAAGATCTATCATCCCTTTCTCCACTTCTTCAAAGCCTATCATATAAACCTTCCACAGTTGGTAAACAATCACGTGATCAGTAAAAATTAATATTATATTCTTATTTTGCAACAATATTTGTCTATTCCCCCCCCCCCCCACACACACACCGTTTACACCCCTTAGGGCTCGATATCGAAAAAGCATCTTTTCAATTTTGACAAAGAAAGCTCATGACAACTTTCGTGTTTTCACCTCAAGCGATTTTTGAGATTCGGAAACCCTTCAAAAACAGTTGCCTCTCTCCTTTACATCTATTAGGATCCGAATATCGAAAATTTGCCTAATATGTATCGTTTCGATTTTGACAAAGTACATTCATGTCAAATTTCATGTCCACTAAGGAGAGGATGCGGAAGATATTTATGCACAAAAATATTTTAGTTATAGTGTTTGCCACCAGGTTGCTATGTGGCGCAATTAAGCACAACAATATTTTCGCTCCAATTATTGCACGACAATATTTGTCGCCACCAGGTGCACATGTGGCTCTATTTCAGGGATTTCACCCATAATATTTTATATTATGTAAATATTTGTTAGAAAATATATATATACAAACATACAACTTTGACTTTTATATATATGTGTAGATAACCGTTTTTGCTAGCTCTTCTTACATATATTACAAACAAAAGCATTATAAAATATCAAAAAAAAATAAATAAAATAAAAGTTTGATTTAGTTTTCTTTTTTCTTAATGATAAGTAAATTATATATAAGTTATATATTTTAATCTTTATCTCTGTCTCTCTCTCTCTTAATTTTGAAACAATTATTTAAAAAAATAGCAAGAACATTTCATTATTTTAATAATTACTGAGTAAAATATTGAATAACGGGCATTTTTTTTTAATTTTAAGAACTAATTTATTTTAAACTTTTCAATCATCTCTATTAAAACTCGTTAGTCTCTTTGCAGTTTTCTGATCATTTACTGAGTTTTCTGAGTATAACAACATCCTTCAAGTGTTAACAATTCAACTTCGTCTTGATCAACTGGAGGTAAATGTTTGAATTCCATTGTATTACTGTACATCACTTCAGAGATCGATAATCATCAGATTAACAAACTGATTCCAAAATGATTGTAATAACTATCCGTCCCAGTAACAGAATACCACCCAAAACATTT
>JAFIDM010012231.1:81321563-81333055 GCA_023159025.1 Thereuonema tuberculata
TTTTAAAACTGATATTCTGAAATTTCTGTATGTAAGTATAATGGGATCAGTATAATAATTAAAATTTATTTTTAAAGTTAGATATTTGTACACTATTTCTGTGTGATAAGAAATCATTGTTAGCCAATGGTTCACAGAGTTTTCTGCTCTCTCCAATCTATGAAATTTCATTTCAAAAGATTTTTTAAAAGCAGAAGCGACACTAACTTATTATATCTTATTTTCTTTTTTCTTGTCCAAAACTATATCGAACTAAACCAAATAATAATAATAATAATAATAATAATAATAATAATAGAAACACATTCTACACGATGAAACACACACGATGAAAGATGCAGGAAATGCCACACTTAAGACGATCGACCACATATTATCAGGCTGTCCCCTTCTGTCCCAAACAGACTACCTCCACCGACACAATCAGATAGCGTCGATCGTTCATCAACAGCTAGCACACAAACACTCACTTATTAAGAACACGGTCCCATATTACAAGTACACACCACAAAGCGTACTAGAGTCAACCTCACATAAACTGTACTGGGACCGCCCCATTCACACAGACAAAACTATACATCACAGCAGACCTGACATCACACTTGTTGATAAAGTCAACAAACAGACCTATCTTATTGATATTGCAATGCCTATCAGCAAGAACATGCAGAAAACTCACGCAGACAAGATAAGTAAATATACAGACCTAGTACACGAGCTCCAGAAGCAGTGGAGGCAGGACCGAGTACGTGTTGTACCCATCGTTCTGTCAGCCACTGGTCTGGTGCCTCACACATTGCACCACAGCCTCATTACACTAGGACTTCATAAAAACATTTACGCACAACTCCAGAAGACTATGGTACTCAACACAACACGCATAGTTAGGAAATTTATGGACACAAGCACCCATCCCTAACTATTCTTCCATACTTTTTTTTTTTTTTTACATTTGGCAATATGTGCTTTGGTCCTTGACCCGCCATATTGTCTTAGCTGGGGAAACCCATGGTTTGAAACGTTTTCGAGATAATAATAATAATAATTCTCAGTGTATGAAAATAAGGGTCATCATTTCTTCCTCAAGTCAAACTTTTATAATCACAAGACACTGAACGCAAAAAAAAGACTAAGATTTTTTTTTCTTAGAGATGGGGAACTGTTTGTTTCAGAAATTTTCTGCCATTAGTGATATCTACCGTACATAGAATGCATACCTAGTCACCACTGATCTCTACCACTGATCACTATATCTTCAAGCGCCCCCACAAACTTTCAATAGTATCTACGTATGAACTTTACATACGAACAATTTGGACCTTTTTTGTATACTTAAGAAGCATTATTCAATAATGCTTTTCTCAATGGCTTTGTATATAATTAGAATGAATTAAGTAGGCAGGCAAATGGTAATCAAAAAATTGGCCAAAACGAGCACTATAAATTTGGTTTGAATCCACTTTACCAACTATCCATTTTGTGTTTAAAATTCAATGCAGTACCGTCCTGTACATTCCTTCCTTTAAAGCAGTGGTTTTCAAGCATTTTTGATCCGCGAACTCTCTCGATATAAAGTGAACTCAATATTCCATTCAAAACAATAGCCAAATACACAACCAACCAAAAAAAAAAACACATTTGAAAGAGGAATTGGCGCTATGTTGCCATGACATTGTTATTACTATGTTGCCAGAAAAAAAATTGTTATTACTGTTTTGTTTTTTACAGGGTTATAAGCAACCGGAAGCACGGAGTAGAATTCAAAGGAAAAAAATGGAGATGTCCCCAAGTGATTCTCCAGCCTTCAAAGGATAGAGAGAAACAAATATTGTTATTTTAATTCGAATTCAAATCTTTCCCAGAATAGTCCAGTTGCCAGGCTCAAATATTTTTCGGCATAATCGGGACAGTATTATTTTCCACATCAAATATAATTAATAATCTATTAATAGAATAACATAAAAAAAGTCTGTAATTTTTTTTGCAGAAATCCATATCATATCAATAGAATAAATAAACCTTCTAAACATATTATACATTCTTTTTTACACTTTCAAATGAATAAATTATAAAAAGCTTTATTATATTTATATTTATCAAAATTGAGATTCAAATTTGAAAGTGTCGTTATTAGAAATTTCAATATAACAGAATAGTATCTTACTGGATAATAATCTTACTTGTAATCAATACTTTCTAATATACAAGTTTACAAATTTTAATATGACCTGTTAATGCAGTCGATATTTTGCAGAATCAAGTCATTAAAAAAAAAGATAATATTAATCCTGAGATCCTTTCAAATTTCTGGTTTGATGACTATAATAATGTTTTTAATGAGTAATATAAACATTATTAAAAATAAATAAACTGGATTTCATTCTAAAGTAATTGTGCAAATGTTGCTAAGCTGCAAATAAACAAAGCGTTCAAATTTGTCATTTGAATTTGAACGCAATTTATAATATCAACAGAAAGAGATGCTAATGATAGATTACAGTAGTGAAAATAGATTAACATCTCTGTAGAGTCATGCAATGAAATCATTCTGCAAGCAAAAAACGAAAGTTAAAAATTTACAATAATTAAATATTAAATCACACTCAATACTCGTTAGAAAACACATTCATTCAATCAAATTTATTATTTAAACATACTTAACTAACTTTTTAGTACTTCAACTTTTTAAGAGACAAAAAGATTTTCATGGTCTTACTTATTACATTATTTTACAGATATTCTAGTTTTCAATGACAATGAAAGTTTTATATCGGAGTGGAGAATTATTTCCAGTTTCTAATTTCTAACAAAGATTGAAGACATCAAGGGTAAATATTTGTTTTTGATTGGATGATAGGACTAATTTTTTTTAGCTGGATGTTTTGAACTCAAGAGATCCTCCCAAATGATATACAAACTTCCTGGCAAAGTACACCATATACATAAGCTGACTAATTAAATGCGATCAAACATCTTATTTTGAACATTTCATCTACTTCAACAGATAACATATCATCTACTTTTATTCTATTTCTAGAGGATATGAATAAGAATAAAAACTATCTATTAAAATAGTGAGGGATGTTTATATTTTTAACTTAGAGAATAAATAAGCATTACATCAAATTCAAAAAAAAAGAAAATCTGTCTAGCCATTTAAGCGAAGAGTTTTCGGGTTGTTTTCAGGGATGGGAGGAGTAGAGACCTAAATAAATGGGTCTATGTTTCAAATTGGACTATAAATAAGCTACATATCAAATTTGATGAAAATGCGTTCAGACGATTTAACGTTTGTCTACAAATAAGATAAACAAACAATGAACATATCAACAGACAACTAGATGTAGGACAAAACTATTCAAGTGCGAATAGTTTTGATCTTCTCAACCTCAATAAAAACATCTGTATTGGTTAAATTTTGCTATATACCAAAATATTAAATTATTAATCGTTCATTGCTTATGCACCTAATCTAATAATTATACATAAAATGATTTTTTTTTTAATAAAATTACATATAAAAAAACCAGTAAGAGTAAGTTACCCTATCACTGTAAAATTGAAATTGTTTAATGATCTTAAAATTCATTAGAAGACAATAGTATTTCCCAATATTAAGAAGCTCCATGAAACAATAGTAATGATAGAATTCAGTTGAAATTTTTTTAACAGTTGTTTCACGCTTTTGGGCGATTTCACCCATGGCCATAACTGTTCCGGGATATCAGGTAAATAACTGTTTATAACAATCTCATTTATTGATGATTGGTGATAAATCAATGTGCATTCCAATTTTCTGATTTCCTGATTTGCTTCAAAACAATACTTTGTGGCCAACTGCAAAAGCATGTAAAGGAATTATGCCCTTTCATTATAAGAGTACATTTTATTTATTTTTTTTTATTTATTTTTTAATTCTGGGATAATATCAATCAATTCCTTCTGACAAATGTTCACTGAAAACTTCGCCCGATTGAATAGATCGCGTTTACAAGTTACTATTCGTGGCCGATAATCGCTAAAAAGGATGAAAATCTGAGATGTCATCCAATAAATGCTCATTTTTTGGTGATTTTTCAATTAAATTAAATAAATCTAAAGATTAATTAAAAAAAAAAACCAGCCTAAATAAATTAGTTGATGACTCTAGCGAGGATTACTGGAACATTTAGTGAAGATTGTCTTAAGGGAATAATATGAAAAATAATCAATACTAACTATTTTAAGTAAAACAAGAAGATAGGGTAAATAAATATATCAACTTTAATTTTCAAAGTTGAAAATCAATTTTAAATCAGCCTTTATACCAGATATATCTTTATGTCAGTGTACGGGGAAAGTCGAAATACATACGGAAAAAAATAACATTTTTTTTGTGTGTGTGTGTTTGTAGCTCTGACATTAAATGAACTCCGTCCTCCCTTTAATTGATAGGTAATCTTTACCAACACAAATGTTGGTACGATACATGTGCGGTTTAAAATATTAATAAAGATTCCTACTGTTACGTATGTTAATGATAAGCCACGAACTGGACGACCTGTAAGCAAGAAGGGTGTTTAACTTCAGATCATTTAGTTATCCAGGTGCATCATCACTAAATATTCAATCGTCAGGAATCGTACCGAAATGGGACAGAAAGAACAATTAAACAACAACAAAATTTATTTGACAGCAAAAATTTTAACAAAATTTCAACAAAACTTAATTGACTTGAAATTTTGTAGAGTCGCTTATGCAAATTGCATTTTTAAATTTGGACAGTGCTTTAAGTACAATAGCTCCAGACACGCCTGTTTTAGTGATTTTTTCCTGAACTTCTAAGAAAGGGTCAACTGACATAACAGTTATACCACCAACACACAATGGCCTAACTAGAGTTTTTGGCGCTCTATGCGAATCACCAAAATATCAAGTCTGAGATCTTACATCTAATTTCAAAATAAAAATGGTTTGTATTTTAGAAAAAGAATCTCTTCCAGATCTCTATTGCTTACTATTAATATTATTATTAATTTTGTTTTATCAAAAAAAAATTGATACTAGTAAAGCTTCAAGATTAAAAGAAAAACAAACTTTTGTTTAATTTTCTTTTTTTTGTGTTTTCTATTTTTATCTCACTCACTGATAAGACTTTCGTCATAATGAAACTTGTTTTAAATAAAAAAAAAATACCTCATTCTTGTAGAGTCTATCGTTAACTTATTAAAAAATTAAATAATAAAATTTTTATTAAATTTAAACAGTTGAAGCTTCGGAAAAAGTTCACTATATTTGAGAGAAATTAATAAGTTATTTTGTTAACTTACGTAATAACTTAAAGTAAACTAATAGAGTTTAATTGTTTTGTTTATTGTGAATAGAATTTCACTGAGTATCTTGTGTATTTTTTTCGGCAGAAATATCATCCAAGATTGGAAGGATGTCGGATGGGGCTATCTGTTTCTCATGTGCAAGCGGGGGCCGACAAATGAGCTAGAGAGCGGAAAGGCACGTGGCAAAGACCGGCCTCCCAGATTAAATGGCAGTGGGATCCATTACCTGTTCCCGTTGCAAGATAATGGAAAACACCGGAAAAGCTGAGTAAATTACGGCAAGCCGCCTTATTAACGATGCTATTATTTACCGGGATGCGAATACAGGCTTTGGACCCTTGAGGTTGTCATGGCGATGGGACAGGGACGCTGGAAAAACGCCAGCGTCCCCGTTGGTAACGATTTTTGCATGAATGATGAACGGGACATGATTGAAGCGCCACAGGCTGGCCATTGTATGGCTTATTGTTGTCTCCACTGAGGGGCTGAGCGTCGTCAGATATTTCTTTTATTCTACTTAATACTTATCCCTTTAAAGCAATGAATATAATTATTAAGTATTTGAACAAAAAACATTTTTAATTTGTAATTCTGAAAAAAAATAAATCAAATAAATAACAGCTATGACATCTTATTAAAGTGAATCTAAAACAAAGATTATAAAAATGAAATCTGTAACAAAGAACTTGACGCTTACTTTCATTAAAAAGTTATCTCTTAAAACTTCTTTTTTTTTTAAGTCTTAAAAACAAAACAAAAATAAAAAAACCTACTTTTTTGCATTCAATTTAAAGTTGTATTAAATATAAACAGTTGAACAATATTTTCCATTCTCTACAAAAAAAAATGAATTAATTCGCAATATTTACTTAAATTATATAAATCGAATTAATTTTAACCGTATCAAACGCTACGTGGAATAGATTTAGGACTTAATATTGATTGTTTAAGACATGAGATAGCAGCAGAAATAAAACAGGAATCAATTTGTTTAGATTCCAAAGAGAATTTTTGTCTTCTTCCCGTTTTAATTTTTCGACAAGGACCAATTGGGAAAAGATTTGAAAATGTTAAAGTTACATTGTCCCTAATCTTCAATATGCATACCAAGTTTCAAAAAGATCTATCCAGTGTTTCAAAGTTGTTGGGACGAGGGTAAGGGCACATGCAAAATGATTGATTTAATGAATCTCACAACTGTACAGAATAGGCTAAAAATCATTGCATCTATAAATATAATTAAATATCTATAAAATAATAGTAAATTCTTTTATAACAGTATATTTATAAATTTGATAGTTTGAAGGTAATCTGAGATTATTTTAAATTAAAGGCAAGAACGTAAAATGTACGGAAAGAACTGAAATACAGATCTAAAAACTATCCAAGTAAAATTTAATCCAAATGCATTAAAGAAAAGCAAAAGAAATTATTATTATTATCAGGTCCCGCTGTATTGGCACATGTTAACTAATGGGTTCAGGGAAAAAGGTCTAGAAGATTTCATTTTTGCGACAATTCGTTTAGATGTACAGGGTGGCTGTAATTAACTGACACTACTCAAAGCCATCTATAGCTCACTCGAACAACCGGAATGGCACCTATTTTGATGGGGGAGACTAATAAAGACTTGGGAAGAACGATTCCGCTGGGAAGATAAAGTAGTTCCAAAAGTCGTCGATAGGGGGAAATGTGGCATTATTATAGCAGACGTAGCCGAGAATTTGCATATAATCCAGGTAAAAACCGTTCATGCAATTCCCGGCTACATAGGCTACAACAGCGCCAGTAATTCGGGCTATAAAGAGACTGGAAAAGCTGGTTATCTCAGCTTGCGCTTCTTATGAAGTTATTTTACCTTCACTAGCCCAGCAGAGCAGCCGCTCCTCCTGAGTTTAGAATTCGTCAGAACCTGCTTAAAGATCCGCTGTCAGATAACGCATTGAAATTGATGATTAAAAAGTTTGAAGAAATCTTTGATTAAAAGTTTGATTAAAAGTTTTTATCGATGATTAAAAAGTTTGCAGGATCATTATCATTCCGCCTAGCTGAGGATCCAGAACAGACAATTACAGACGTTGCAACTGCGATTATCGACGGCACAGAGGGGACCCTTGCTGGTAGTAGCAGCGTCAGTGGAGTAGTACGACAACTGGATTTGACATTAACTACGGTATAGAAGGTCTTGCGGAGTTATCCTCTTCTATCCATCCAAGGTCAGCAGCGTTCAGCAACTCTAACACAACGATTATGGTAGGCGACTGATATTTGCTCTCACGTTTCTTGCCAGAATGGAAGTCGACGATGCTTGGCCTTGGAGAATTCTGTGGGGAGATGAGGCCCATTTTCATCTGGATGGGACTGTCAACACCCAAAATTGTCGAATTTGGGCATCCGAACGACCCCACGCGTTTCACGAATTCGCATTACATTCACCAAAAATCACACTTTGGTGTGGCTTCACAGCATATTTCATCGTAGGGCCATTCTTTTTTTAAGAACATTACTTCAACAGAACCAGTAATTTGTCCCATTACCGCACAGAAATATTGCGGGTATTTACGCACTATCGCGTACCATTTTTTATAATCGATTTCTGGTGTGTATTTTAAATCATTAACGCCTCCAAATGTATAATAAAAATAGAACTTAATACGCGATATCGTTTGGAAAAAAAAGGTTTCCTTTTAATTAAAGCTAGGTTAAGTCAATTGAGGTGGAATCCGTTTGGAAATACGACGGAAGAAAAATACTTTACATTTTGAAATGACCACCTGTACCCTAAATAACGACAACTATAAGGTATGTTTCTTAAAAGAAAACGTAAGTATCATATCGCGATATGCTGAACAGTTTCGTCATTCCTTCAAGACAATGTCTCGACGAGATAATTGTTAAGCAAGATGTAGCACCACTACATATTGCACCACTCGATCGGTACAGCAGCTTCTACGGCGTCACTTCACAGACGAAAGAGTCATCAGTCGCTTCTTTCCGGTTGCATGGCCGCCTCGATTCCCGGATTTAACTCCATGCGACTTTTGGCTGTAGGATTACTTGAATTCCAAGGTATATCTTGGCAGAATCCCGAACTTCACTACTTTAAAGGACAACATATCACGGACTTTGATGAACATTCCTTCAGACTATTACGTTTGGCTGTAGAGAATGTTGTAGAGGATGCAATTCCTGATCCACAAGAGCGGTGGCCATATTGAACCTAGGGCATTTCTGCATGGAGAAAGTAATATGCTGCAGAATAGGTGATATTTCAGTCCAGATTTGTCTTTGTTATTCATTTGTCTGTCCATTGCAACTCTTTTTTTACATTGCACAGCGACACATTTTTTTCTCTATCGGCGACATTAGGAACTACCTTTTTTTCCCCGCGGAATCCTTTATCTCATGTCATCTATTAGTCTTATCAAATTTGTTTCTTGTTCGATCGATGGCTTTCTGTAGTGTTAGTTAAAAGTACCATCACCTTGTATGAAGTAGTTATGAAACATTAGTTTCAGAGTTTCAGTTCAAAATTATGAAGTCGAAAGAGTACGACTGAAATATCTCCAATTTTATCATATTTATAAGTTATTTTTAATAATATTAAAAAAGATGTGACCTTGTATCTCAAACATAGTAAGTCACTGAAGATTGGATTCCTGAAGAAGGTGGAGAATTTTCATGTTTAAGTTTCTCTTCCAATTTCAGGATTCACTCCTTTTTGTCAATTAGAGGGTAGCAGGCACTTTTCCAGGCTTAAAGATATAACTGGCCTCCAAATACGATGTGTGCCGTGAAAATCTATGCCTCATTGCTCTCTGGGCTGTCATGGTAATCTTTAACTTATAAGGAATCGACACACCCTATATCTTTCAAATGTGAGTTCCCTTTTGTGAGATGAAAGTACACATGAAGTTAAGTTTAGTTACTTAAGTAATTATATAAAGAAACAAGGTAGGGATAGTGATTAGTAAACCAATCACAGTGCTGTGCAACGGCTTCTGAGTCACCTTTACTTTAGAATAGACTGCGCTGGGATGGTCTAGAAAATGCTCGCGCGAGTCTGTTTGCGACCCCATGCTATCTAACTCACCCCTATTTATATGGAATAATCGTCATTCTTAACTCAAACCTTGTTAATATACTGAATTCCTAATAATGATTTAAAACAAAAAAAACTTTAAAAAAAAAATTGCCCATGAGGGGATCGACCTACGCATTATTAGGACGAAGCTCTAATCAACTGAGCTAACAGACTACCTACAACATTCAACATTTATGCCACCTACAACTTTGCTAACAGAAGCCGTTGCGAAGCATTGTTGCATATGTGTCCACAGACAGACAAACCGGGGATATAAGGCATCTTTCAGAAGCCTAAAACAAAAATTCAATTAGTTAAGTATTACATTTTAAACTCTTACATAAAACTTAATTTTTCCACAACTGAAATAACTTTAAAACAATAAATGAGTATCATCACAACATGATAAGAAAAAAAAAGTTTAGTTAATTAAGTAACTAATTAATGAAAAACCAAAGCTAATGAGAATATTATTTATTTACTTCTAATCTTAAATTGATTTTCTGTCTAATATTCATAACATTAATGGAAAAAACTTACATTAGGAAATCATAAAGAAAGAAGGAAAAAAAATTAAAAATAAAAAAATAGAGAAAAAACAAAAAAGAAAGTAAAAAAATAAAATAAATACAGGGAAGTGCAGGAGATTCGAACTACAGACCTTTGGATTTGCAGGCCACTAACATAGCGTTATCCCACGATAACTCTTACTTTCTAAAGATAGCAGTGAGCTAATAAGGCAATACTTGAAAATCGACGAAAATGACGCCGAATATCTCGAAATCTATAGGGCGTTAGCCCCAATATATATATATATATATATATATATATATATATATATATATATATATATATATATATAGAAGTACTTCATGTGTACTTCCATCTCACTTAAAGGGCACTCATATTGGAAAAATACAGGGTGTGTCGACTCCTTGCTAGTATTAAACATTAAAAATAAATAAGAAAAGCATTCTGAAAGCGAAAACTAAGGTTCAAATGGACCTCTAATTATGCTACTATGGTATCGACGACCCATCCTCTCCTTCAATAGGAAGGCTTACATTTTTCTGCTCTTTCATTTTTTTATTGTCGTTCTGCTTTTGTTTGAATTTCAAAAAGGCCGAGTAGGTCTAGGATTTCTGTAAACTACTGTTTGGTGATTAATAACGATGTTGACATGTTTCTTTCGATTGTATTCCTGCGACAATTTTAGTGATTTAACAGAAAGAAAGCAGATATCATTAAATATCTAAATTGAAATAAATTATATACAATCTAATAGAAAAATTTAGCTTTCTCTACAGATGTTATCTAGGGAATTCATTCTCAAAATTTTCTTTGTTTTTATTGACATTTTTGCTTTATTTTTCGAAATAGATAAAATTTTATAAGGAATGTCAGTAGATTACGAGATAACGGTATTTAAACACTTTTTTTTAATATATTTGAAACGTTCACAACATCCTCAAAACACAACTCAATGCCAAAAATAAAATTAAAGCCATCAGCACTTTTGCCGTCCCCACACTAACATATTCGTTCGGCATAATTCCATGGATAAACACTGAACTCGAATCACTACAACGCACAACATTCACGAAACACAACATGCACCACCTTTAGTCCGCTACGGAAAGGATGACTCTTCCCCACAAAGAGGGAGGCCGAGGACTCATCAATCTCATCACCCTACATGAAAAACAAGTACACATACTTAGGGAACACTTCCACCAAAGAGCACAACACTCCTCACTCCACTCAGCCATTGTTAAGCCTCACACACACCTCACACCCCTGGACCTCGCAAATCCTTCTCTAACACTCACCACCCACACACAGCAGCTGAATCATGGGCTCATAAGGAACTCCATGGCAGACATCGCCACGAACTCAGCCAGCCTCATGTCGACATGGAAGCATCGAACAGATGGCTGACGAGTGGTGAGCTGTTTGGGGAGACCGAAGGGTTCATGATCGCGATACAGGACCAAGTCATCCCCACACGCATCTACAAGAAACACATTCTACATGACGCAAACACATATGACGACCGATGCAGGAAATGCCACACTACGCATGAGACGATCGAC
>JAFIDM010012231.1:81333065-81404753 GCA_023159025.1 Thereuonema tuberculata
GTCGATCGTCTATGAACAGCTAGCACACAAACACTCACTTATTAAGAACTCGGTCCCCTACTATAAGTACATACCATAATGCTATTAGAGTCACCCTTGTATAAGCTGTATTGGGACCGCCCCATTCACACAGACAACACCATACATCACAACAGACCTGAGATCACACTTGTTGATAAGGTCAACAAACAGACCTATCTCATTGATATTGCAGTGCCTGTCAGCAAGAACATGCAGAAAACTCACATAGACAAGATCAGTAAATACACCGATCTAGCACACGAGCTCCAAAAGCAGTGGAGGCAGGACCGAGTACGTGTTGTACCCATCGTCATGTTCGCCACTGGTCTGGTGCCTCACACTTCGCACCACATCCTCAGCACACTAGGACTTCATAAAACCACTTATGCATAACTCTGGAAGGTTATGATACTCAACACAACACGCATAGTTAGGAAATTTACGGACACAACCACACATCCCTAACCATTCTTCCACACTTTTTTTTATTTACACTTGGCAATATGTGCTTTGGTCCTTGATCCGTCAAATTGTCTTTGCTGGGAAACCCATGGTTTGAAACTTTTTCAAAATAATAATAATATTAAAGAAGACCAAACACACACAATAAGTAAAATAAATAAATATAAACACTTCATTATAAAAACTTCATGACATGTTTCGAGGATCTTAATCCTTATTGTGTGTGTTTGGTCCTTCTTCAATATAATTACACACATCATGTCTGATAATTATTATAATAATAATATTTTTTTATTTTTTTATTTCTAAATACAAAAGTTACAATCCCGTTAGGAATGATAAATTCCTATCAGCTGGTTGTGAATATCGGAATACCATAATTATTTAATTAATAATAATAATAATAATAATAAGTCTCTACACACAATTTTCAAAGTACTCGATATAGCTACATTGAGCTGCAAAACGAAAAATAAATCCTAACTATCTTTCAAGTAGTACTACTTAATGCTTATAACATAGTCAGGAAATTTATTCATGCCACTGGTGAAAGCGACGGAGAGTAAACGTTGTGTGTATTTCTTAAATAGATTTCTTACTAAAATTCTCATTTCTCAAGTTTGTGTGATTTTATATTGTCTGAAAACAATCTGTTTCAGTTTCAAGTTCATTCGTCAACCCTTCCCAAACAACTAGAGGTACTCTTCACTTGTCTGCCTAACTATTTGTCAAGCATACAGGTATTACACACTGAACTCATTGGTAGACTTCTGTACAGCGGAATATTCCAGGTTTAACCAGAGATACACAACAACAACAATAATAATAATAATAATAATAATAACACTCTACTGTGCCACACAGGGAACCATTCGGGCACTTGGAATCAAACAACACAACATACCTCCCACTGCACGGACACAAGAATACATCCCCCCTTGGAGACGTCGCCTTGAGGGCAGCATCAGCGACCTTAGAGGAGACATAGCCAGGCTCACACAATACTGTGCAGGAAACAAAACAAAGAAACTTATGTCCCAGGTTAGAAAGATATTCAAGCACATAAATACTCGCCCTTCACATTCAAATCATCATAACCAGGTTCAGGAACATCTCGACACACTAAAACAAAAACTCAGTGCACTTGCAAAAAGATTACAAAGATACAAACAGTGCACTCTGCGCAAACAACAGAACAACACTTTCCAATACAATGAGAAAAAATTCTACAGATCCCTTACATCTCCCTCCACTGCACCCAACACAAACACTCCCAACAGCGAGGTTTTACATGAATACTGGTCGTCTCTGTGATCAATCCCTATCCCCCACAATGATAAAGCACCATGGATAACAGAGGAATAGCAACTCACTGAACACTTACCCTGCATGTCCTTCCATGAGATTACTCTCGCAGACATACAGAAAGCACTAAAACATGCACACAACTGGAAGGCTCCTGGTGCAGACGGAGTCCAGAACTTCTGGATCAAGAGGTTCACGTCCCTGCATGGAAAACTAGCGCTTACACTCACTGACATAATCCAACACCCAGAACATATGCCTCGTTTCCTCACACAGGGTGTCACATACCTACAGAGCAAGAACACTGAAACAGCGCAACCTGCAAACTACCGCCCAATCACTTGCCTCCCCACACTTTACAAACTCCTCACCTCCTGCCTCGCAGACAAGATCTACACACACATCGAGACATATAACATTCTTTCCGAACAGCAGAAGGGCTGTCGCAGGAATTCCCAGGGTTGTAAGGAGCAACTCCTTATTGACTCTGTAATCCTGCGCCAGGCACGCGCGAAGAATAGGAGCTTACATATCGCATTCATCGATTACTAGAAGGCATTTGATTCTGTCCCTCATTCCTGGCTCCTACACACTCTTCATATCTACAAAATACACCCCAGGATCCCGGCATTCTTAGCTGCCACGATGAAGAGTTGGAACACAACATTACACCTACGCACCTCTAACACCTCCATCACTACAGATCCCATTCCCATAAGGAGAGGTATTTTCCAGGGAGACTCCTTGAGTCCTCTTTGGTTCTGCCTCGCCTTGAATCCACTGAGCCATATACTAGATAACACAAAACACGGTTATAGGCTTACCACAGGCATACCACAGGCTTACCACAGACACCATATAAAATCACACACTTACTCTACATGGATGACATTAAACTCTATGCCACAAACAATGCTCAACTTACTAATTTACTACAAGCCACCACACAGTTCACCAAAGACATTGGGATGGAATTTGGAATTGACAAATGCCGCAAGTTACACATAATACGTGGGAAGACTTCGAATTTGGAGTGTTTTGAACTGGACTATGGTTTGGCCATCCAATCCATGGAACAGGGAGAGACCTACAAGTACCTGGGCTTCCAGCAAGCGCGCGTCATTGACAACGCAAACATCAAAAATGCACTGAAGAACACATACCTTGCTCGAGTTCACAAAATCCTCAAAACACAACTCTATGCCAGAAATAAAATTAAAGCCATTAACACTTTTGCCGTCCCCACACTAAAATATTCGTTCGGCATAATTTCATGGACAAACACTGAACTAGAAGCACTACCACGCACAACACGCACTACATTCACGAAACACAACATGCACCACCCCAAGTCCGCTACGGAAAGGATGACTCTTCCCCGCAAGGAGGGAGGCCGAGGACTCATCAACCTCATCACCCTACACGAAACACAAGTACATACACTTAGGGAACATTTCCACCAAAGAGCACAACACTCCTCACTCCACTCAGCCATTGTCAAGGCTGACACACACCTCACACCCCTGAACCTCGAAAACTCTTCTCCAACACTCACCACCCCTGACACCCACACTCAGCAGCTGCGTGAATCATGGGCTCGTAAGGAACTCCATGGCAGACATCATCACGAACTCAGCCAGCCTCATCTCGACATGGAAGCGTCGAACAGATGGCTGACGAGTGGTGAGCTGTTTGGGGAGACCGAAGGGTTCATGATCGCAATACAGGACCAAGTCATCTCCACACGCAACTACAAGAAACACATTCTACACGATGCAAACACACATGACGACAAATGCAGGAAATGCCACACTACGCATGAGACGATCGACCACGTAATATCAGGCTGTCCCCTTCTCTCTCAAACAGACTACCTCCACCGACACAATCAGGTAGCGTCGATCGTTCATCAACAACTAGCACACAAACATTCACTTATTAAGAGCACGGTCCCGTACTACAAGTACATACCACAAAGCGTATTAGAGTCACCCTCATATAAACTATACTGGGACCGCCCCATTCACACAGACAAAACCATACATCATAATAGACCAGACATCACACTTGTTGATAAGGTCAACAAACAGACCCATCTAATTGATATTGCAGTGCCTATCAGCAAGAACATGCAGAAAACTCACGCAGACAAGATCAGTAAATACACTGATCTAGCACACGAGCTCCAGAAGCAGTGGAGGCAGGATCGAGTACGTATTGTACCCATCGTTCTGTCTGCCACTGGTCTGGTGCCTCATACATTGCACCACAGTCTCAGCACACTAGGACTTCACAAAAACACTTATGCACAACTGCAGAAGGCTGTGGTACTCAACACTACACGCATAGTTAGGAAATTTATGGACACAACCACACATCCCTAATCATTCTTGCACACATCTTTACACTTGGCAGTATGTGCTTTGGTCCTTGACCCGCCATATTGTTTTTGCTGGGGAAACCCAAGGTTTGAAACATACAAACATAATAATAATATGAAGCAGTCACTCATGTTCGGAGTCACAGTTTAACTGAAACGTATCATCAATTCATTTCTACTCAGACATAACAATAGTGATCAATTAATACTTGAAAATGTTATTTAATCCTAATAAGTTGTGTTTTGCAATGAAATTCGTCGTATTAAAAATATTTATAAAATTTAAATACGTTGTTTTGCAATTGCTCTAAAAGCATTAATTTGCTTTTAATTGCTTTGTTGTAGCTTCGTTGTACCAAAGCATTCGATTATTAGGAATACATACATTACCACTTGTCTACTGATTTGATGAGCTTCACATTCCTAGGAAGTAGGCTAAAAATAAAAGGCCTACTTATAATCTGTAAAATTAACATAACCGTTATTTGCTTTTTAAGTATTTCTTCCAATTTAATTTCTGATTTCAGCGAAGCTCACCAAAAATAATAATAATGTTATTGCATTTAAAAAAGTGTGTTAAGGTATGTTATTTACATTTTTTTTTTATTTCTTTAAACTTTTGAATTTTCAATACAATAAATATTATAATCCGCTTTTTGGCTAATTTGGAAAATAAAAGCCACCCTTTATGAAATTACTAAACTTTTGCTGTAATTCATTTCACGGAAATGTTTACATAACCAGAAGACAATTCCTCCGTTGCTCCATCCCTGAAATCTCATTATGCAAGCGAAACATCTTCATTGGGGAGTGTCGTACTCATTACGCGCCGTGTTGCCTCGCTAATGATGAAACTGACCCCGTGGATCCCTTAAAAAGGTTAGTTTCCGTTTGAGATCCGGTTTCCGTGGTTCGTCCGAGTAAGCGTCGTCCTCCTCCCCTTTTGTAACCCATCGACCCCTAACTTCCGTTTGGAATGGGAAGGTTTCTCTTAACTTCAGATTCACTTGTCTCACCTCCCCCGCAATGAACTGAGGTTATAAGTTCTAATTCAGGATTCTGTTTCGTAAAGCCATTAAACAATGTTTGGATTCAATTACAAATTGTCAAAAAAATAAGTTTTCGAAAGACGAGAAAAATAAACAAAAGTAGATTGTCAACAACATAAAATGCTTTTAAATGGAGAAACTGTGTTTAGTTAAAGATGAAAATAGTCGAATCTACCAAAAAATTCGAACTCTAATAGCAATTCTAAAAGTAAACAATCACTGATAAAAGCAAATAGTTAATATCTAATTAAGAACAGTAGTAAATTCTGTAGCTATTTTTGAGTTTCAATAATTAATCTTTTATTTATGACCACTTGTATTGGGAAATTGGAGCCTCATAAAAGTACAATCAGGGTATGGATGATCATAATAGAAAAAGGTAGTGATCGCCTTGATGATAAAACTAGAAAAAAGCTGTAATCATCATATTGACCATCATACTAGGGAAAAAAAAAGCGAATAAAATTGTGCTGAAGCGTAAATTTAAGGGCGAGCCATAATAATAAAAAATAATAATAAAAACGAAGTACATTAACATAAGGAAAAATAAAGAAAACGTTAGGAAAATAAGAAAAAAAAAAAAGACACGCGGACATTAAGAAAAAAAAAGATTAAGAGAGAAAAAAAAAAGTAGATTTGCGAATTCGAACAGTCAACCTTCAATATATGAGTCCGAGACTTAAGCATCAAGCTATAGCAGACAAATGAAACGAGATAGTTGCATTTCAAAAATAATATTGGAAATCCAATGACAACAAAGCCAAATATTTAGAACATGGGGGAGGGGGATTTGTTGGCCCCTCAAAATACCCCATTCTTACGGTGTTTGGATCTCTGAAACGATGGTGAAATCCGTTTGTCGATCGGACCTTTCGTTCGGGAGTTTTAGGGGTTACAATGACAACGCCAAATATCTCGAACATGGTGGGATGTTGGCCCCTGAAAATACCCCTACGTTGTTTGGGTCTCTGAACACGATGGTGAAATCCGTTTGTCGATCCCGACAAACATATCCCGAACTTCCATTCGGGAGTTGTTAGGGGTGGACAGACACGGGCGTACGGACCGACAGGACAGCTATCATGGTAGCTTCCAAATTGGTCTCTACAAGTAAGCTGTAATCATCGTAAAGATGATCAAACTATAAAAAAAAAACCAAAAAAACTCTGATCATCGTACTGCTGATTGTATTAAAAAAGGCCGTTAGGGGCTCGAAATTATTATCGAGAGCCTAAACACATGTTACATCAGGCAATCTTTCTAAAATTGAATTTAAACACGATTACTTCCAGATACACAAAATAAAGAAAAAAGGTAAAGTTTAAGATAACGAAAACCTATTCATTTATTTCCGTTTTTACATAAGATTTAAAAATACATCATCGTATTTAACGTTAATAACAAAAAACAATGATGATTGCTTGAAACAAAAAATAAATATATAACTGCTTAACATTAAAAGTTTACACGAGAAAATAATACTTAAGTATCGAAAACTCAATTCAGCGTAAGGCAAAATAATTAACAGACATAATTAAGTAACAACTTCAAATTTAAAAAAAATAGATTAAACTATAGATAAATATAATAAAAAAAAATATTGGATTTCATCCTAAAATCTGTTATCGTTAATAGTTTGCAATATTTAGCTGCAATATTTTAAAAGTTTGTTACCATTTACAAAATACAATCTTTTTATTAATTAATATTTTTATTATAAATAATGTATTTTTTAATACTTATATTTAATTGTTAATATTTAATATTTTTTGTTTCTAATTTCGGTAACTTACTTAAGTGTTTTTCTTCGTATATTTAATTAGCAAAAATTGCAGTTGTATCAATCTCTAATGAAGACGATTCAATGGATACATCTAAGGATTTTCTGAAAGTTTTCTTCTGATTATTCTTAAAATTTCTTGGTTAGATCAACTGTAGAGGCACCTTCTGGAAAGAGTATGGTAAGAACTAGATAGCTGACTTGACAGTAGAGCTTTTACGTTGACCGCTTATAAGTTACCACTTTAAGCTTTTTGGATTTTTCCTACCAATAAAAGTATTTCATGTTAATATAATCTTCTTATTTACTTAAACAATAAACATACGGAAATGTTTCTATCATTTTGGAACACCTTTACTTTTTACAACACATCGCAATTTTCTTATTAGTTTTTTACTACTGTTAAAGTTTAAATATGTGGGGTACTTCAATTAAAAGTAAAAGAGTTAAAATATAAAATTTTATAAAATTTTATAAAAAAATCATATAAAATTCTTTGTATATATATTATACGATTATAATATATTTTATTAGCGTACGGAGTAGTTTGTACATATATTTTTTTTGTTAATACATAAAATACTTAATAAAGTATCAAATTAAAGTTGTTTTTTTTTTTTTAAATTCTTAAATTGGCCAACACCTAAATTTCACTGAAGAAGGGAAGAAACTACTTTGAAATCTTTTAAATGAACATAGTTTTAATTTTAACTTAGTGTGTTGGCTAATTTAAGCATTTGGAAGAAATTTTTTAAAACATCAATAAAATAAAATTAAAACTTAAAATTTTATAAAACTTAAAACTGCTTTGAAATTAAACTGAAGCTAAAATTTCCGTTTTATGAAAGTTTCACATCGAAATGACTTTAAAGTAGGCCTTGTACTCCACGTAGCTGTTCTTCTTTCTTATTGTAATTACTAAGTGTATTATGGGTTTCGGTGATTTTTTTTTTATTATCTGACAGTTGACATGAAACCATCTCCTTTTCTGTCGAACATTGCGATCAATCTTCCTCTGGAAGACAATTGCTATTTTCGAAGTATCCGACAACCCAAGAAATATCGCCAAAGTTTCCCTTATGACAAAGATATGTCTGTGGTTGTCTCCTGAGGGTGGGATGACTCTTCTTATTGCCGCAGAAAAGCAATTCGCGGCAGCTACACTGAAAAGGCGTCTGGGGAATTGAGAAAGTGAAAAAAAAAAAATGATGGGCTGTCAAAAGTCGACGTTCGTATCCAAAGAAAAAGATGATGAGGAAGAACGTGAAGAGAAGTAGTAGAGGAGAATAAGAAAGAAGGGACGAAAAAAAAATTGCCTATCCTCATCTTTACCTTGTTAAATTCAGTCGGATGTGTCTCTGGCGCTGCGAGGCCACGTATTTCAATTTCCTTCAGGTGTTAAGAAGTCGACAATTCAGACGACTTGCTATTATCAGTCCACCATTCCATTAGTGAGATGATCACAAGAAGAAATTCAGAACGAAGCTAAAAAATAAACTGTCTTCTATTAAAATACTTTTAACTAAATGATCTAACTTCATTCACTTTATTTTGAGCTCTTGTCACTACACCAAATAATAATCTAACTAGGCTTCAACCTAAGGCGCTCAATCTGGAAAATTCACTTGTTATCCACTTAAAATTTGATTTTGGTTTGATTTAAAATTTGTAGTCTTATGACTTTGTACGTAGAGCTTCTAATGTTATAAGTGGGCTGTTAAATATAGACTAATGTCAATGAAACGTAACACATTTCTTCTTCTTCATTAGCAATATTTCGCAGGCTATTACTTTTTCCTGCTTCGTCAGGCTTACAAAGACATCGAATATCTCTTCTTAAATACATCGAATATGTCTTCCTAAATACATCGAATATCTCAAATATCCTGCGAAGTATTGCTAATGAAGAAGAAATATGTTAGGTTTCATTAATAGTATTTATTGCATACATATTATGCTTGCAACACATTCTCTTAACACAATTCAAGATATTCAAAATACATATTAAAAAAATAATCAAAATATTCTCTTATAGCAATCAGTATTTTATTTAAAAAGAATGGTGTGACATGTTATTTTCATATAATTATTTCTATGTTTTCAGTACATATACTAAATATTTATTTGGTGCTAATATCCAATGTTAGTTTCATGTTATAGATTTGTTTGCAACATGAAATTCTATGTTATATCCAGAATATTTCCTGTAATTAAAATACTCCTCTGCAATTTAAATCTATTAGAATCATTGCTTAAATTTTTAAATTATTCCAATCACAAGAACGAGCTGTATTTTTTTAAGAGATGATTAACAATTTTTTTTAAATGATCACCTTGATTTTTTTTATGGAACCAACCTTCTAATTTCATTTTAAGATTTCATGATATCTAATAATTTACGTTGAAAATGTAGATTATTTACAAGATGTAGCTTTTCCTCAAACGAAATACTCACTGTGAAGTCCGTTTCTGGGGACAATATGTGGCTAACGATGAAGTATACTTTGTTTCTATTAAATTACCGTAACAATGAAAGCTGAAATTAAAAATACATTGTTATGGTAATCTAATAAAAAGAAGAATCAGTATCATTGTTAACCATCTACCAATGGAGCTCACAGCAAAGAGTAGACAGTAAAGATATTGCAAGAGAACAAGTTAATTACGAAAAAAAACAAGTACAAAGTATTGTGCAGTTTTGAATTTGTATATTATTTCTAGACATTAAGGTTTTTTTAAGTTTTTTTTTATTTGATTAATTTTTTTTTATAAAGGAACCCTAAAATGTCGGTTTGGTTGACCTGCTAATATCACCACTTCTAGGGAAGTAATTAATAGAGGACGCCATGAAAAAGTGGCCTCAGCCGAGGAGCTGAAAGAACTGATCGAGTCTAACCCGTAACAATGTCCACAGGAGATGGCTGAGAAACTAGAGGTATCTCACACATCAATTTACGCCACCTGGAAGAACTTGGCAAAGTGCGGAAGATGCTCAAGTGGGTACTCCATGAAGATCACAGAAGGAGACAAGGCTCTACGTTACACAATCTTCGCGAAGAAAAAAAGCTTTTCTTGAATAGAATTATAACCGAAAATTCGGTTTATAACCGAAAAGTGGATAATGTATGACAATAAGAAGCACTCATCATCTTGGCTGGATAAGAACGAGCCACGGGCGGCAACTCCTAAACCGCCTCTTCACCCATGAAAATTCTTTTGACTATTTGCTGGTCCACGGCTGTATTTATCCATTGGAACTTTCTTTCCCAGGGACAAACCATTACATAAGAATTGACTGAAATGCACCAGAAGCTAGGAAAGATACATCCTACACTGATCAATCAAAAAGGTCCCATTTTGCTTCACGACAATTCAGGACCGCATATCGGCAGAACACACCTGCAGGAAACTTAACGAACTTGGATATGAGATTTTGCCTCAGCCGCCTTATTCACCGGAACTTTCGCCAAAAGATTTTCATCTATTCAGACATATGGACAACTTTCTGAAGGGCAAGAGATACCTCCAAGATTGTGATCTCAAAAAGGACATCGAAGGAATCCTACAACGCCAAACCAATATATGTGCAAGAAAGGAATTTATAGCGGAAAACAGCATCGGTAAGATTTATAGATGCAGATGGAGCCTATTTTGAATAAAAAAATTACACCCGACACTCAAAACCAGTTTTTTTTTAATTCGTTTACTCCTACCCGACTTTTTAGGGTTCCAACCTGATATAACGAAAGTAATTAAACATAGTAACTACTGACCAATTTATTTTTAATTTTTTAACCTATGTTATTGTTATTTCGGTAGGCTTGCCAAAGTGTCGGTTAATTATCTTTTCCTAACGAAAAAATATCAAATTAATTTATGTTTTTTTGATTCTTCAGCATTAATTATCAATCGTCTCTCAATATTTTTCTCGGTTCTTATTTGTATGACAAGATAAGAAATTGTTTGTTAATTAAAGAATCGAAATCGTATACATAGTGTTCATCATTAGTGTATTCATCATTAGCTCCTTTATTAATTTTATGATGGTTATCAGTTTTATTTGAAAATATATCAACTATCATTTTATTTCGACATTATGAAATTATTGATGAAATTGTTTTTTATTTAACCATTTGAATAAAAATAAAAATAAAAAATCTCTATTTCTAAACTATAATTGCTTGTTAAGGTAATTTCAGAATAAATCATTATTTTATCGTTCTGGAATCAAATAAATGAATATAAATAAAGTGAAATAAGAAAAAGGGCGAATAAGTGAAGTAACATTATAAGATCTTATTATTTTATGCAAGTTTCTATTTCTGTTGAAAACTGAAAAGATTTGAGAATAACTTAAAGATTTGGATTGCTATTCTGTAGATAATGAAACTGCTGGAAGTATTTATCGTTTAACAAAGAAGGGGATGATTTGACCCAGAGAAGGTGAGATCTTCTCATCCCCTCTTATAAATCCTTATCAGATTTTTTTTTTCCTAAGTTTAACAGGCAGCAATTTCAAGTGATGATGTTATCACAAGTGAAAATTTTCTACTAGATAATTGTTTGCCATCAGTTCTCCTTCCCTAACTGGTTTCCTTTCTAATAAATAATGAAAAGAGTTTACGTTCGGTTTACAAATATGTAACAAGTTTCCTGGAATAATTCTTTAGTAAAGATCTCTTAAGTTAAAAAAAATAAAAAAAATAAAAAGATTATTGGATTAATTTACATTGGATAAATTAGAAAAATTAGGATATATTTCTGAATCTAACATCATGCAAGTTTTTTAACTATTTAAGAGCTGAAATTTTGTATAATCGAAGTAAATATTAATAAATAATTAATATCGTTAAATAACTTAAAATTTAATAAAAATCACATACTAAAGAATAAAGGTAAATTATTGATAAAATAAGGTTACGGTATCGTACCTTGAAAATTTCTATTAAATTGTTCGTGTTGTAATCTTCTTAAATGGGACGGCGAGGAAGATCCCTGAAGTTGAAAAACAAAGATAATTATTGTTAATTTAGAAATAAATAAGTCAATAAATAAATAAATAAATAAATAAATAAATAAATAAATAAATAAATATGAGTCAATAAATAAATAATGGTCCTTGAATTAGGAGGAGAAATATTTTCATTAATAACAGGAGACGAATAAATATGATGGGCTTGTAGATTCGGTCGTCTTCCTTTATATAAGAAAAAAATGATTAAATCCTCTTACTATTTTATCTATTTTTTTTTTAGACAGATTAGAAACTCACCCTTATCCTGCTTATAATTGAAAGTATCAAACAGTAGCTGGAATATAACAATAACCAAAGAAAATTAATTACATTTGGACACTAACTTTTAATATAACTTACATTGGAAATTAGTATTTTATCCTAAATGTAAAAATAATAATGGCAATGCATGGATAGAAATTACTATAATCATATTTTTGCAATATGAAGTTTTTTGAGTTAGAATTTAGTTTTTTTACACTAACAGAGCATGAAATCTAATATGATGCCTTTTCAATAAAAGTTAATTGTTCAAAATAAAAGTTAATCTATTACTGATCTGCAAAATATCACAAACCCGACATGATTTAGAAGTCGGGTTCTAAAAATCAACACAAAATTATTTATTTATTTATTTTATTTATTTATTTATTTATTTATTTATTTATTTATTTTTTGTTTTTTTTTCTTACATGAAATTAATAAGAAAAAAATTAAACGCGGAACTTTTAATAACTTAAATGCAAACATTTTAAAATGTTGATTGAAATGACTTTCCATTTGAGTACGATAGGCAAAATTTATTAGAATTAGTTGTAATTACATTAAATTACAAGTTTGTTAACTGAAAACCTTTTTTCGAATAAAAGAATAATTGTTAATAAATGAATTGCTGAATATTTTATTTAATTCAGTTAAAGTTTTTTTTTTTTTCTTGACGATGAGAATAATAAAAGAACCACAGCTACATTTAGAAGAAAAAAGGAAACTTTCCAACATTTAATTAGTTATGTACTACTTAAAGTGATCTCTAAAATCACATGTTTTTTAAATACAAAATGATGAAGCACTTGTACTTCTTTCAGATAATAATCAATGATGTTCATTTCAGTTTTTCGTGTCTTGTGACGGGATTTTTGCCACTGTCGTCACAGCACGAGCGATCGCAGCGCCCACAGGCGAATTGTTCGCGAGACGGGTGTCAAAAGTGGTATACGTGCGCACGTTCCGGCAACTTGCTGTCTTGAAAGGCCTTCGAGTGGGGTGGCATTGAATGGATGACGACCGTGCAGAATCGCATTAAATAAGCTCAAGAATGCGATCCACAATTTCCAAGTCTTGCCACATTCCAAGCCATTGTCACATAGTGTTGACAGCCCAGTCCACCCTTTAACACACAACTATTCCTTTACGGCCTCTGCATTCACAACACACAATACAGCCTTTATTGTTTTGTACCTGTTGACATATGGTAAATAGAAAGCACTCGAAAATGAGTAAAGAAAGACGCTGTCACAAAATTTCCTAGACGCAAGCAAGACGAATTCCTGTGAAATAGCGAAACCCTTTCTTTTTAGTAAAGGTAAAAAAAAGCCAAGCATAGTTTTTTTCTATTAATCATAAATATAACCTCCGGAAACTTTTTGTTTATTAAACTACTTAGAGCTTCTTCTCTTGCTTCGTTTTGACAATATCTGAAAAAAAAAAACCCAAGCAGACAAACGAATCTTTAGTTAAATGCAGTTTAAATTTTTAATTAAAAGCTTATTTTAATTAGTAGGCCTATATCAATCACAGCACCTTTTTGTTAATTAATTGAAATGGTTTTCTTTCTGATCTGTTTTTAATTTTTTTTAGAATAAAATAAAGTGAAATAAATCAGAGAAAAAAAAAAAAGTAGAATTCTAAAAATCTACAAAATTTCAAAACAAATTCATTGTAAAAAAATAGTTCATTGTGAAAAAAAAAATTAAAAAAATAGTTAAAAAAATAGTCAGGATAACTCCTGGCCTTCAATGAATTAATTAACTGCAAATAAAAAGAAGAAAAAAAGTAGAAAAATTTGATTCATATGAATGTGAAATATAACAGAAGACCATTTGTGAGCACACACATGAAATATTGCTGAAAATTCAGAATCCAGATGAACAGATTCAAACGGAAATGTTGTCTAGGAAATTCTTTTCAGAGATGACAAGTATACAGAGCAAAATAGTATAAATTCCTTTAAAAATACTTTTTTTATTTTTTTTTTCTTGTTGTTCTTAACTCAGCTTTTTTTTTGCGCGACAACTACTGTTATGAATTCTAAGCATTCTGTATTTAAAAAAAAAAAAAATAAAAAAAAAAAGACCAGACAGCATTCTAAGAAACTTTTAGATCTACTGAGCCTTAATTAATAAATTTTCAATTTAATTTGCTAAAGAATTTTAATTATTAATAAATTTCTAGTCTTTCTTGACAAACAAAAATATCTATAAAATTGACTAAAATTACAAGGACAGAAACAACCATTCGATACATATCTACGGCAGATATAGGAGTTGCCGTCATTGCATCAAGTATATCGTAATACAATATGCTATATAATCTTATTTTTATAGTTAAATTAAAGAGTACACAAAATATAAAAGGAATATAAGTGTTAGTTAACACAATCTTTTCTTTTGTTTGAAAGTTTAAATATTTTTCCTCAGAAAGTAAGGGATTTATTTATTACTAGCTTCTAACTAAAAAATATTCATTAAGCAACAAAAGTTATAAGAACGTAAGAGGTGTAGCAAAAATGATTAACGCTTATTGTTAACAAATAAGTGAAATTAATGTACTTTTAGGGTTTTATGATATACAGTAGATAAAAACATAATAATAAAAAAAAATATGAAAAAAAAATAGATATATTACATACTAAACAATTTGATCTGTTGTACGTTAATTATTCCCAAAAGAAAAATAGAATCAAATTAAAAGGAACAAATGCCTTTGTACAACTAATGTACGATCTTTTGACATAGATAGACTGTTAGCATTCTATTTGACAACATCATTTTGAAATACTTGATGTAATTTTTACTCATTCTCCATCCGTTCAATTTTATTCATATACTTCAAAAAATTCTGTGGCAAATATACAAACAAAAGATTGTTTGACAGTATCAAGTAAACTTCTGAATATCCAGTATAACAACTTAATAAAATTGTTTTGCAGAGATATCCCTTTTGTAAATATTATCTCCAGGGACATTTTTTTTTCTTGAAGATCCAGGGACCTTCTTGCCCACATTCCCGTAAGCCAATTATCAGGTGCTAATCGAGATTACACGAGATCCTTTATAATTAATTCTTTAACGTTAATGTACAATGGAAGACCTCTAATTTGGAAATAAGATTCACTACGATCCATGTTATTAACGCTCCGCTACTTTCAGATAATCATTGCAAGTGGTATAATTACTCTCCACTATAATAACAACGAATATTTATCAGAAATCGATTTCGGATAATTTTATCAGCATTTAAGCAAACTCAAAAGATGTGCAGAGATCAGGTGAACAAAGGTCAGTCAGGTGCCATTTCCACCACTTAAGATTCGTTCTTTCCTAATTACTGGTAATTATATCACTTTTATCTAAAATAAATCTTTCTGATGACGTTGGAGACTGTGAGAGAGAGAAAGGGGAAACGGGTAATAAATAATTCGAGAATTGTACGCGAGAAAATCTTGCTCATTAATTAAACATAACGAAACAAAAATACCACTCCCAGGAAGGGAAGCTATTTTTACAAATCACCGATCAATGGATCCAAATATCTACACTTTGTTTCCTCGTCATCCCAAAGGTAAGCTAGGCTTTTATTATTATTAGATATAAATGTAATAAATTGCAAAATAATTAGGTATTACTTTAACTACTGTAAATTATGTGTTTTTAATTCATTTATAACAGATGTTTAAATATTTTCTAAGTACGTCAAATTTTGTTGATTATACTAAGCGTCAAAGAAAACAAATAAAATAAATTACACTTACTCTGTACTTTGCTATAAATTCTATAATATTTTCCTAAGTAATAATTCATTAATGTAAACATTAATTTGTATTGATCTATTTCTACGGGTGACGATTAGAAATAAAAATCAAAGATTCACTTTAAAATACGCATTGGTTTTCAGATTAGAAACTCACAAAAAATATATATACAGTATAAAATAAAACGGTAAACTGTCATTGGTTGTAAATTATTTTGATTATAATTTTATAATTTAGAATACTTAAATTGGTATTGTTTGATCTCCAAAGCTAGTCCAGATCTCATACATTTTGGAAATATGCAAATTTACGCCTCCCAATTTAATAATTCCTTCAATGTTTAGAACGAGGATTGCGTCATTTAATTTTATGGATAGATTCTGAACTTCTATTGAAAAAAAGTTTTATTTGTGAATGTTTGGTTTCAAGGATTTTATGAAAGGAAAAGTATCCTCTTTAGAGAATAATTTTTACTGGACAAATTATTAGCCTACTTTTTTAATTAATTATTGTTAATATTAGTAGACATTACTTAGTTATTAAGAAGTTGGTTAATTTTTCTTCATCTAGGTGCAGCCATGGAAATTTCGGAACGTTTTATTTAGGCATTGGAATGAAATGAGTTTAGCAACACTAACTGATGAGAAAAAAAAATCATAGAAACAAAAAAAACAAAAAAAATGTTCTAAATTCATTTAGTTCTTTTATGTGATCAATTAAATCACGTCAATTTAATCAATCTATATATATAGAAATCGCTAAAGTGATTGACGAGTGGTAACTTATTGATCGATCGTTGATTGCAGTCCACATGATTTATACAGGTAATGAAGCCTCCGCTACATTTCAAAGCTTTTCTATGAATTTACCTATTCTATTCTACTTTAAGGGCCGTGAGTACACTTTACTGATATTCGACCGTTACAGCTTGTTGATTTTAATTAACATTCCGAATAAATTATTTTCTTCGTAGGAAATTTATCCTGAAAGTTGTATAAATGCATTTGATGTTAATTTTTTTTTAACGTGTCTGAGATAAAATGTTTAAATTAATAAAATGCCAACACACAACGTCGAGATAAAATTTTAGTTTATAAAACGTTAAAATACTTAGTATGGAGCTTTCGGACTCCTGTGTGGCCGCCCCTCATCAACATGATTTAAAACTACATAGGTTCACATTTAAAGCATTTCATCTGATGTCATCTGACTTCACGTCAAATGCAGTTCCACCTAAATAATAATAAAAAAATAGCAATATTAAAGAAAATTATTTAATAAACATTTTACCAATACAATTTTTATATTTATTAATAATTTCAATTTATATTTTCTGGTATAAAAATAATGCAGCGATACTCTTTCTTTTCATTTCCTTAAATTTATATTTATAGAAAAAGTTTACATATGTACAATATTTAAGAGGCAATGTATAATTACTATTCCAATATACAATCCCGTAAATAGCCAGCAAATGACATCTGCACGTTAATTATTCCATTCAATCGTTATTAAAAGTAGAACTACATTTAACTCTTATTGATTAATCAAATCTTACTACAGAATAGATTAATGATTATATAATAACTTTGACTTTACAAAATAAGGGTATTGGAATTTTAATCTTTAAACTAGAAATTCCTAATTAAAATGATTGAAATTTTTTTAGATGATTTTAATATTTAGCTTCGTGACTACTGTTTAATATCTATCGATTGATAGTTTATAGAACTGATAATCTTTTTTGGGGTTTGTTTATTAATTATATCCTCGTTCCTTGCTGCTGTTGTATGAGATCAAAATATTAAAATGACTTCAGCACAGATATTTAAAATTATATGAAAGAGTGACTTAGAATCCTGGATGTTTCTTAGCGGAACCATCATGTTACTCATGAATTCAAGTACAGTAGAGCCCCGATTATCCGCGAGTGCCGCGAAAACTTTTTTTTAATTACGAACCTCAAAAAAATCAATTTTAATCCAAGCCAACAACAGGGAAATACAATAGGCCCTACAGTGAAAATTACTGACAGGTTTATTGTGCATCGTGATCCTATAGGCCTTCTCGGAATTTGTGGATGCAAACGTAGAGCAAAGGTTTCTGCTTTACTGTACATATTTTAAAAGTTTTACATATTATGTTTTTTGTACAATAAAACGTAGTTTTTAATGGTGAAATATTTTTTTGTGTGTTTACACCTCATTTTCAGTCTTTTTTCTGGTTATCCGCGATTTTTTTCGTTATCCGAGAAGCCCTTGCCACCCAATTCCGCGGATAATCGGAGCTCTACTGTATTACATCTCCTGCTTTACGGAAACGTTAAATCTGAAGCCCTTTTACGTATAGTAGAAGAAAACTAGTTACCCTATCAGTTGTCTACGTAATAGGAGATAACTTATATTCAGTGATTATTTTCCCTGTAGCAAAGGTTTAACATGGTGTCTATGACAAAGTTGCAGTAAATGGAAATCAAATCATTATTAAATTAATCCAATAATAATTGAAATCCGGGTTCAACTGAATTTCCTGTTCAATTGATTTTCAATTCAGCAGTAGCAAAATTACAGTAATTTATTAAAAGAGGATTTCTGTTATAAATTACATTATAATATAATCAAGTAATAGTAAGCTTGAAAAGAAACAAAGGTGAATATTAATGAGTAGAATATGGTTAAAAATTATAAATCAAAGATTTACATTTCCCGTAAAGTAATAAAAAAAATGTGATTCAATGCAAATTTTCTTGTTGCCAATCATTATTGAATGAGGACTAGACCCCCCCCCTCCAAAATAAAAAAAAAAAGTAACAAAACAAAACGAAACTGGTATCTTCATTTTTTGCAGAAGATGAAAATACTTTACTGTAATTTGAAACTGAGGAATTTTATGTTCTATATTGATTTTTAATGTTTTAAAAACATTTTTTAATTTATACAATTTTAAATAAATTTTAAAGTTAAATTTTATATCACCGACGCTCAATATTCTTAAAAATATGCATTGTAAAGTACAGTTCCTAATATTTTGGAAACAAGTTTTTGGCCATTGTTGTTAAGTTATAGTTCAAATCCATATCAACCTTCTTTCATTAAATTATCAGATATTTAGGTAGTAATTATGCCACTCATCTTGTTAATTTAAACTATTAAACTTCTATACAAATATCAGCATGTTCTTAAT
Source organism: Thereuonema tuberculata (assembly GCA_023159025.1). Taxonomy (NCBI): domain Eukaryota; kingdom Metazoa; phylum Arthropoda; class Chilopoda; order Scutigeromorpha; family Scutigeridae; genus Thereuonema; species Thereuonema tuberculata. The sequence continues at coordinate 81,352,290 of JAFIDM010012231.1, forward strand.
GCAAAGATAATAAAACTAAAACCCACGATCCTATCGGAGATACCATTAATAACTAGAGTCAATCCATTTACCATATGAATTTAATAGCATTAAATGTACGCCAATTTTATAGCACAGCTAGAAATAATTTTGACGTTTATTGCTTTAATGGAACCATAAAACCTTTGCAACTCAACACAGTTTTTGTTCCTAAATGAGGAAAAAAATCCTAATTAAATAATAATCAAGGCTTAAGTTTTCGAATTTAAATAAATTACCAAAGTCCCTAAACAAGGTTTTGAACATACCGTAATAATTTTAGTTTAGTGTATTATTCATTATTCTTACATTCAATCAGTAGAGGAAAAAAAAAATTAAATTTTACATTCCATTGCAAGAAAACAAACTTATCTTTCTTCGTTGAATAGCATCTTACTCATGTGATTATTTAACTTCCGTCGCTTAGTAGTAAATGAAATAAAATGAAATGAAGAACATTTAAATCTTATGGAATGTTTAAGAATGAAACCTTATTTAAAACAGTAATTATTTTCCCTCTTTTAATCCAAAACTTTATTTCCTCTTATAATACATTAATTCTCTTTTATTTGTTGATGGTTGCTTTTAGCTTAATACCGCACTGATTTTACAACACCAATTTCCAAGTTTTTAAAAACAAAAACAAATCTAAAATAAACTAAGCTACTAATAAAAATATGTAAAATGACAAAATACTATTTATATTTTTTAATAACTGTGCCTAGTCCCTTATGTTATTTTACAATTATTTTATTTTTATTTAATTTATTTATTTATTTAATTTACTGGGGTCCGTCGTTAGCAGTGTTCCATCTTTATGCTATAATGGTGAAATACATTGAAGATCTCAAGTAGCTTGATTTCGGACTAAAGGTTTTTATTTTTTATTTTTCATTTTTTTTTACTTGGTATTGCTTAGAGGAGACTGAAATCCTACTAAGCCGATTTTTAATAAATATATTACAGAATAAAAAGAAGTTCTAATAAAATCAAAATTGATAAATACATGAGAGATATTATTTAAATAAGGATCAGAGAGATTATCTTTCTTTTTTGTCTTCTTTGGTACGTAATAACATTTAGCTAGAGATTTAAAATAATTGATAATAATCTGTCAGGAGCTTCTGGCAAATATTTGAAATATACATTTTTCTGAATAACACAAAATCAACAAAGCACCAACTCTGATATGCTGTGCATGAAACAAAACAAAGACTGCTGTTCTTGCAATCGACCCATTTCAAGAGGCTTTTGTTTATTAACGCCCCCAACCATTCCATAACACGATGGAACGAAATTAACTATCGTTACTGCATGGTTAAAAGGTAATAAATAAACTTTTATGCAGGACAAAACACCGAGTGGATCTGTAATATATCAAGCCAAGTGTACCTACAGAGGCCTTTGTTGTTCCCAAGTTCGTTACTCAAAAGGTTCTAGAATTCATTTGCCATTATTTATAGTTTTCCCACTGTTGCAAGGAGACAATTCGTGTCCCTCTTGAACTCAAAAGTTTAGAATTAAAAGTTACCGAGTTCTTGTTCTTTCAACGGCAACATTGTTCAGACCCACTACGCTTTGATTGATGATGTTGTAGTGTGTGTGTGTGTATGTGCTGTATGAGGGGACTTTTTTTCCCCTAAAACCCGTTGATTAATCTTCTGAAACTTGTTAAAACGTCTGAGTAATTCCAAGGGGAAAACAGAGAGCACCACTATTAAGTAAATGCAATGACCAAAGAGAGAAGACAAAAAATGGATGAAATTAAAAATGCTGTTATTTTGTGTTAGTATGTTAATTAGGAAAAAAAAAAATAATAAAATGGAATAAAAAATAAAAGAAGAAAGACAGAAAAGGAAGACCTGTCCAATTTATTTCTGAAAATAATGATTAAAGAGTTCCATGTTTGTTTTGTTAGATGTCCTGTTTCTCTGTAATTTAGTAATTATGTTTACCTGGTTTTCATCAGCATTTAAAAAAGGATTTTTTTTTTTTTCGTCATTTCTTTCTAAATGAAAATCGTGATATCTCACATTAACAAATTATAATTTAGGAAATTAGAAAAAAAAATACCAACAAACAAACAAAAAAGCAGAAGAGAGCAATTTTAAAATACATATAAAGAGATGGAATACAGAAAATGTCAGACTTATTATTAAAATTTACTAAAATATTTAGATTTCTCATCACAAAAACAGATCATCACAAAACTTAATTTGATAAAATAAAGTTATGTATACTAATGGATTAAATATTGCAATTTAGAACACTGTAATTTTTATATAATTACCTTTAATTCCCAAAAAACTTTGTGAAAACGTATTATTTGGTATTGTTTATATTAATCATGAAGTTACATAGGTTGAATTCAATCTCAAAATCCACTAATAATTTCGTTACCTTAAATAATCTGTTTGATGCTTCAGAAGCTTTATTTTTATTTTATTTTTTGTCATTTCTTTTCATTTTCGATGCTATCTTACATTACATCATGATTTAGAATCTTAAGCTTTATATTTCCCATTACCTTAATAATTTATTTTTAATATTCCTATAAAAGAAAAAAATGAACAGAATAAAGATTAGTGCTTGCTAAACTTTAAAAACTAAATTTATTTTTACTTATTTACAGTAATCCCTCGTTTATCGCGGTTAATGGGGACCAGAGCCCCCCGCGATAGGTGAAAATCCGCGAAGTAAGATTGCCCCCCCCCCCCCTAGGAATTTTCGTATGTGGGTGTGGGTACCAGAATGTTTAAAATATTTATATTTATACTTTATATACAGTATACAGTATATATATATACTGTATATAAAGTATAAATATATGTATATGTACAGTATATTTTACTTAAATCTTTTTAATTATAAAACCTTAATATTATACATTCACTCACTCACTCCCACTCGTTAAGGGTTGAGGTTCACTCTGATGCCCTTCTGCTGGAGTCGCTGACGGTATAGCTGGGGTTTTTATCTTGGAGAAAAACCCACGATGCACTGAAGCTGCGAGACTTGAAGCGCGAAATAGCGAGGGATCACTGTAGTCTATTTATTAGTTAGTTTCTTTAAGGTTAAACCAATGTGAATGGAAATAAATAACAATGAGATATTGCAAATGAAACTTAAAATGTCATTGGTAATTCTTCTTACTACGAACTTATTTTACTGCTGTTAGATCTTATTTTAACTTGTGGAAAAATTCCATTTTCATTTACTTAAAAAGAATACACATTAAAAAATTCTTTAACAAATAAAAATTAAGAAATTAATAAAAAATAATTTTTTAATATTACTAAAAGAATTTTTTAATGTATATCCTTTTTTAAGTAAGTAGGAAAATCCCCCCATTATTTATCAAAATTGTTATCAATGTATTTAAGCTTTGAAATCAGTTTCTTAAAAAAAAAAAAGGAAAAAAAAATACCTTTATGAAGAAATTTAGTAACCTACTTAAGCATTTAATATGCATTTATAGATGAAAAAAAATATGTATTTTTATTTTTAAATAGGATAAAAACAACCGTACATATTTGAAACTAACACTTTTTTTTTTTTTTTTTAATTAACACACTAACACATTTTTAATTTTATCCATATTTTTATTTTCTTCAAATTGTATTTTCTTTACTAATGATCTCTCTTCTAAAGCAAAGGAACTTTAAATCAATTTAAAATGTATTTAATTTTGACTTATGAGAATATACTATTTCCTAAATTTGAAGTACAGTTCATTTAAAAAATAGCATTATATTATTTATTTAATTTTGTTTTCTTCTCTCCTTTCGCCTTGTAGACGTTAATATTGTTTTCCTTTTAAGTCTGTAACGTGTTTTTTTCCATTAATTCGGAGTTTAAGCTTGTTAGGCCTAATCCGTTTTAATCTGCACTTTTAATGAATTATTAAATAACTCAACCGCTATCGATTAAATGCAGAGCAGTCCCCTAATTGATCGAGGGAATTTTTCTTGGGAATGGTGATGTTTAGCGGTAACGAATCTGCCCATTAGCGCTGTCCCTGGAGCTTGTCAATAGCGCTTACGGGAAGAGCGCTTCATTGTCCTGCTGTGAGCAATTCATTAAAATAATGCGACATCCCAAGAGCAGGGCAGATCGAGTTACAGCACTTTGTTTGACACGACGAGGGGGAAATCGTGCAAATTCGATTACCGCCAATCGCTGTTAGTGCTCGCGGGAGACCAGCCAAGCAGCGGCGGTTGGCCACGCTGTTGTCACCCGCGAGCGAAGCATTCTGATCGGCTTAAATATTATTGCAGCGAACATAAGCCTATTTTCTAAGGAGGCTTCTCAATAATTTATAATATCTCCATCTTTTTATTTTAGATATTTCAGTAAAGAAAAATACTTTTTTTTAGATATTAAGAAAATTTTATATCTTTGAGATATTGTTTATTTCCATTTATGGAATGGCAAACATTATGACTTTGATAAGCTTATAATGAACTGTTTGTTATTTGGTAAAACTGACTTAATTTTGTTGTACAGCATTGTTTTAAATTCATTAGATTAATGTAATTCTAACGAACATAAATACTTATACGAATATGGCATTGAAATTTGTTAATATATTAAATATCAGGAGGGGAAAATTTAAGAATGTCTGCGTAATCAAAAAATTTCGAAAAAAAGAAATCATTCAATGTACAGACGCAGAATCAGTAACTAGGTAATCTTTAAATTTCTGAGATTTTCTAATTTTATTACAGCTTAGTCTACGTAGTCATATTGAGATTAGTTTTTTTTTTTCCTATTGAATCTGAACACGATTACGCCTGTGTCTGCCTGGAAGATTTTACTGTGGTTGGAAGACATATTATTTTCATATATATTCGCTATTAGTAATATTTCTTTTACCTATGTGTTTTAAATATTTGTATTTTCATATAATAGATAGTATTATATGAATACTATTTTATTGTTTTAAATTATGTACTAGTTACTATAATGCTAGAATTACTACTCTAGCATTAGTATTGTGAGTATTTCGCTATTTCAAATTCGCATGAAATGCATACATATTTTGTCTTCCAGTCATTTACAGAAAACTTTAAATTCTGTTCAACCACGAGAGTAAGCTGGATTTCGAAGTAATGAAATTGATGTATCATATCCCGATTTATCACTTCATCCCGATTTACATCACTTCGATTTATATCAGTTCGGATTTACTTTCTGTTTCAATTGATATCATGCCCTGGGCTTACGTCTGCTTGCTTCGCGTTTATGTCCGATTAACGTCCACTTGCATCGCCATTGGAATCCAAACGCCCGATCATTGGAGCATGAGTTACAGTATTTTTATTTCTACATATTTAATAAAAAGGCTTAAAAGATAACTAAACGTTTAGTTTAGTTATAAATACGTTATGTCAGTTATGCAGGTAAATGATGATTGCAGTGCAGTACATTAGAACGATTAGTTAAAAATAAGATAATGCTTTAACTTACGTTATTCCTCGGGAACAAAGGTGGTGTAAGTGTAGAGCATGCTTATCCTAAGAAAAGTTATCAAGAAAACCAATGAAAACAAAACAAAACAATTGGACTTTTTGACTCAGAAAAGATTTTGATTCAGCAAAGACGTCTGCTATTGGAAGTGCTTTGGAGTATCCCTATATTAGCAATCATTATGTAGAGTTTAAACATTTGACGATGTAAGATTAGAGAAAATCAAGATTGGAAAAGGTATCAGACAAAGAGATACCATCCCTTCTAAGCTATCCCTAATTTATAAGCAGTACTTTAAGAAGTGTTCAAAAGATGGACTGAGAAAAATGAACCTTTTGCGCCATCTTTCGTTTTAAGGATATATACTTCTTACTAAAAATGCGATGCAGTTATATTCATTTGATACAAGAACTTGCCACTGAAAGCTTAAAAGATAAACATAAAAAACAAAACAAAACAAAGGTTCAGTTCAATGCCCTCATCAATAAGCATTAAAAAAAGGGCTAAATGATTTAAAATTAGAGAAAGATAATAATTGTACGTATCTTTAACAGTAAAATACTATGGTTGAAAGATTACGACAGATACCAACTGTAGAATCAAACACTTTATGCCTTTGGCAGAAATAATGCAATACTAAAACTAAGCAATACCTTACAAAGAAAAATATTTAGCCAGTATAAATTATACTCCGTAAGTATTGAACGAAGACGTATATTGGAAAAGAAAGCTATTCCGAAAGGCCACACAAAGATATACGGAAAGATACATGTTAGAAATTACAAGATGCGATCGTAAAAGACATATTTGGGCCAGACTAAAGTGTCTAGATATAAAGAAACTTGCATGGGATGAGACAGGAAATGTAGCAAGAAAAAAATGATAATAGATAAATAAAACAGAAATTCTTAACTGAATTCTGAGGAATGAGAAGAAATCAACAAACGACCACAAGGTCGTTAGGTAGAGAAAATTAAGTTTCGGCCGAAAAACTTGGAAAAAGCTGGTGATCTTCATTCTGCAGTCGATTAAAAATGATCAAAATAATGATGATGATATGCACATTTATACATTAAATATAAATATGTAAATTTGAATGCTACATGTTCTTACTTATAGGATCTATGTACAGGTCGCACTGCTATGAGATTATTAGATTTTTCTTTCCTAATTCCGATTTTTCTTTCCTAACAAATTAATAAAGCATTCATTAATTGATTGAACTAGAAAGTATATAAAGAAAAAAAAAATATTTCAAACACAATTTTAGTACTATAGAAATCAGATGTGATAGATACTATTTATTTATGCTTCTATTTATTATACCTATTATATAATTATATATATATATTTTGATTTTATATGAATTTAGAAGATACCAGATATGGACTTTTGGATTCTATTTATTAAAAAAAGCATTTATTGTATATTATTTTCTCCATAAAATAAATTAAGTGAATCACATTCACTCACTGGTAGGCCTAAGTTCCAATGCTTTGCACTTTGTTGGCCAGAAATTGGTACTCCACTCGATCTGGTGCTACACTGTTCGTGCGAAACAACCCACAACAAGGAAAATTCGCAAGACCTCACTTTAATACATGATTTTCCAAATGGTCGTAAAAAGACCAATATTGGTGGTTGTTGGAAATAATGATGATTGTAATGAAGATGAAAATAAAAAAAAAGTAATTATTTGTCCAATTTTTATAATTTTCAGTAAATTTTTCTTAAATTTAAATACATCCTTTTAATTTGTCGAAATTGAATCTCTATATCCAATTCTATCCATTTTAACATTGCTTTATTTAAGAAATAATAAAGTAGGAACTTTCGGAATGACTAAAAATCGCTAACTAAAAGTTTACATCAGAATATCCAACTTTTCTGTCATCAAAGGTCAAGGCTGAATAAATTGCGATTTTGAGTTCTCTTTTAAATCTATACCAGTAAAAATTAAGAGAATCCTATTATTATACAAACGTAATATGTTATAAATTAATATAATTAAATAATAAAACATAAGTATTAAATAATTACTATATAATTTGAGCAAAATAATATTTAAATGCAAAAAATAGCTTTATTGTCTTTGGATAGATCACAAAATATCCCTTGCTCTTGGCTAAAGGTCCCCAGACGATGATTCAGGGTAAGTAAGTAACTTTAAAAAACTAATTTGGTTTCAATAAAACATATAAAAAAAATGCAGATTATTGTTTTTATGTGATAATAATTTTAGTAATATGATAATCATGGACTGGATAATTATAATCTCACACTAATATCTAAAATTTAACGCCTATTTATTCGGTAACTAGTACTGGCTAGTAATTAATTGCCTGCAGTTAGCGTCAATTAACGTAACGTATACAAAACTTAAATGGGTCACTATGATTCGCCATTCTACAGTAAAATAAAGTACTGTTCGTTTTCGTTTACGAGAGCCTTCAACGCTTTTGCGCATGCGTCAGGTCTCCTTGGATTTCATGAAAATAGGGTTAAGGAAAAATAAAGAGAGGATATTGATTTTTTTATCAGTGTTAGTTTACTAGTAGTTGCGTTCTATTTGCGCTTTTCAGGAAAGAATTATGGAAAGATAAAATACTATTGCAAAAATAACAGGTACTAAAAGAAACAGGTCTTACGAAAGTGCCCATCTCAGCAGATCACCCCTTTGCGGAGTAGAATCGTCTGTGTTGTTGTAGCTCTCGCTTTTCAAAACGAACAGTACTACACTTTCAAAATAAAAACAATTCTATTAATAATAACTTTTACGTTGTAAATTGACTGAAAAAGTAAAGCCTGTAATATCGTAATATATTTGAATTAACTGTTTTAGATATTTCTTGACATTTTCTTAACCATTATCTAACAATACAAATATAAGATGATAGTATAAATATTGCTTTTATATCCACTTTGCAACATAATATTATTTATCATGCAACATAATTTATTATTTTGTTATGTTACAATTTATTTAGAATAAGTGTTTAGTTAAGGACTACTTTGTAAGGTAACGGCAAATCATGGTGAGCTTCTGTAATTTTTCATTTACTGTCAGGGAACGATTACAGAAGCTGCGTGAAACACTGGATTAAGCAGATTAACAATCTATATGTTTTAATCTATATGTTTTAATTTTATTTGAAGTTAAGGTAAAACAAGAGTAACATTTAATTTGTAGTTTATATAATATGAAATGGTCTAATTACTGAAGATGCAACTATTGAATGTAAAGGAGAATATTTGCATTAACTTAATTATTCTATTGTTACTTCACTGAGTTACTCACAGGTATCTGCTTAAGTAAAAACAGAGTATAAATTATCATTGTCTGATTTATATTCTTTAATCGAATTCAGGATGTTAGACAACCATGAAAAATGGCAATTAGCAGATGCAAATCTTATTTAAATGTACTTTTGCCACCCGTCGAGAAGCCTTCTGTCCTAATTTCTCACCAAAAAAAATTCACCGCCTGTCTATATTTATGAAAGCAGTTACAATCAAAAATATAAAGACCGAAAAAAGAGAAGAGACGGAAAGACATTGATACTTTCTTGACCACTGCGGTTGTCGATTTTGGTGAGCAGTTGGTAAAACAAAACACAATCAGCATTACATAGTCTTCAAAGAGAGAGATATAATTGACATTCATAATAAACTGAATTCATATCTGAAATTGAGATTTCTCTTTTGATTCTTGTGTATCCAGAATGGATTTTCAAGTTTATATTCGTTCTTGCCGAATTTTACTGAATATTAATACAGGGATATTAATTTTGTAATAGTTTTCCTATTTACTGTCACTGAATGTAGTATGAGGAAGTAAAAACATTCATCGTTGGTCGTCAAAGTGATTGTATTATTTAACAGTAAAATGAGAGAAAACAAATGGCTCTGGATTTATATAAATATATACAGAAATAAATATACAATATATACAGTATATGTCTATATGTATATTGTATGTATATCTAGGTAGATACTGTAGGTAGTTACATAACTCCAGAACTGTATCTAGGTAGATACAGTATTTTGTTTAAGTAATGCTTAACACAGCGTCACATTATTTAAATCTAAGAAAGTAACTATTTTATTTCTCTTTTGTTTACTTTCAGTATTTCTCTCTGAATGAAGCCATTATATCTCAAATAAATATTACTGTAATCCTTTGATACTAGTTTAGATACTTAACGAAAGTCCTGGGCTTTTCTTAATAGTCCGACTCGTAAAATTATTTTCAGAATTTGTTACTTAGCTTTCCGAGTTCTTCTGATATATATTCTCAAAATTACATACTAACGAGCTATTTACTAGCCCATCGTAAATTTAAATTGAAGAAATAAAGTCTTAGATATCTATTTTAAAGTTTAATTTTTGTTTAGTGCCTTGTTTTGTTTTATCTTTTTTTTAAATTTTATTACTTGCTTCCTAAAAGATCCCAAGACATGTCTTCAGGAAAAGCGATTTAGGTTTCAAATGAGACATTGCTGTGATTGTTTTTTTTTCCTTTATTTTTGAATTATCCTAGTTTTCAGAAGAAAATATTATTTGACATTTCTTTGGGGATATAAGAAATAATAAAAATTAAGCTCTAATAATGTAGCCCCTTGTAATATCATCAAAAATCCCTGCGATCCATGAACCTTACCCATGCCCTGAAGTTGAAGCTATCTTCTGGTTAGATTTATAGGCGGTGCCTGCGTGTATCTTAGCGTGGGATACTAATTGCCGCCTGCAGTAGCTGGGGTCCGGTCGCATCTTTTTACTTAATATTCCGATTCGTTTGCAGGTTGCAGCTTCATGGCCGTAAATCTAGAAAAGTCCTATAGGTGTCGCTTCGAACGACAGACGGCAGCTCCAATTAATATAATCACTTCGGAGGCATCAATTTTAAATAAACGGACCCTGCAATTTTTGGTCCTCGTAACTCGGGTTCAATTAAAATAATTCGAAAGTAATGAGGAATTATAAGGCCTGATAATAGGCTATCCACTGCAAAATTACGTTTTATTAATGTCCGATAGGAAATCTTGGCCACATCTCAGTCTAAGTCTGACTTTTAATTGTACTTACCTAATTGGATAAATAGAGTTATTAATTGTTTTCAAACACTGATAATAAACACTTTGTAAAAACGATATATTTTGTATGATTTTTATTCTGTTCCCCATCTTTTTTTTTTAGGTAAAAGTATTTTAAGTGGATTAGCAAGAAAATAGAATATTTAGTGACTTGTGAAGGTAACCGGATACCTTTCCACATTAATGGGGGGAAGTGTTCGAATATTTTTGGCAGGGCAATGTAGAAAAACCATTGTCTCTGCAATTAACTAGCTACGATTAGTTCGCCATCTGTTGACAGCAGTAACAAGTACATATTAAAGAAAAACTATTCAATTTTCACATAGCGTAAGGCTAAGATTTTTAGAGAAGCAGTTCTTGTAGTTTCTGAATACTTTGTTGTTCAAAGTATATTTAACTATAAAATAACATGCAGAATCTCAAATTGAAAATTTATATGCATTGAGAGATATAAATCATCTACAAAAAAAAAATAGAATCTTTCTCAGTAGATTGTATTCTCCATTTATATTATTTTATTTATAAGATCGTTTAAAATATTCAGAAGCAACCAATAGCAATTGTTGCTCTAAAAATTTTAGTTTTCCTGATGCCGCTTATTAATGCAATAAATCTTCAAAATCAAGAAATAAATGAATTTGAAGGTCGTTGACTTGTTTTATTTATTTATAAAGAAAATGATCTACAATTCGGCCACTGAACTTTCATGTAAGATGATGAATAAAGGAGATACGACTTTCTTAACTTCTCTCCATCAATCTCTTGTTACCTATTTAAGCCATTAAAAATTTAAAATGATGATCGTCATTTGGTCATTCAAATCTTTCAAGTTTTATAAACAAATAAACATTAATGTTCAGTATATTCAGCATTCATTCCAGATTAACAGTAGAAAATTGAAAGAATTGGTAATCTCAATATAAAAAAAATAGTTAAAAAAATTAGTTAGTCATTTCATAATTAAATTTTGTCTTTTATTTTACAGCATGTAATACTGTAATACTGTGTCATTAGTGTTAAGCTTTGCAATTTATCTTAGTAGATTGGTGTAAAGATCATTGTTTAAGGAACACTGGACATTTTTGTTATTGGGAAATAATGTGATCCTACAAGAAATAAGTGAGAAAAATAAAAACTGCACAAAATAACTTGATATAAATAGTTTAGATGCTGCCTGTATGGTCTGCATCACATCTCATGTGAATTAATCAGATATTACTGAAATAAAAAAATCAAACAAACACAAAAATGTGCTAACTGAGGAATTATTTAATTAAAATAATTCCACCTTCTTTATTATTGGAAAAGATCGCACATAAACCTCGTATCTCACATATTAAAAGCGAAGTCTTCCATGATGTATTAACTTTAACTGCCGTTACATTTTACTGTTTAAATAAATAAAAAAAAAAAATAGAGCACTTTTTATAAAATAATGGAACAATTTTTTATATTTCGTTATATAACAAAACATAAAATTAATTGTTGAGTATTTATCTCAGCAAAATCAATGCCCAAGCACTGCTTTGCGACTCAAGGAATTCAAATGAAATATAACTGAGCTATTGAAATTCAAAAGGGGAAGTAAGAAACATATTATATACATAAAATAAAGTGAATCGTGAATCATACAAATAAATAAGTAATTGCAGTTAATTGGTTTTTATATCAAGTTTATAATTTTTTTTAAAAAAAATAGTAAATCAAATAAGATGATTTACTTCATAATAATCTCTTAAAAATCTATCAGAAAGTAAGTAAAATTTAAGTATTTTAATTTTAGAGGTTCTCGGATCTGAATTCAGTAAATAGATACAAAAAAATAAAATTAAAGCATTCGAATTTCAATCAATCTAATAGAAAACGAGTGAAGCTAATAAAATTTAGTGCAGGAAATTAGACAAAAAGTTGGCCAGACCGGGACATTTGAAATAACAAGCTAAAAATTGGTAGAAATGTTACTGATGCTGTCCTAATTGAAATCCCGAAATTCCCAAAAAACATATCTTGGGGAAAATCCGCCATCTTGGAAAAACCGCCGCCTTTTAGGATTTGTCGAGTTTTAAGCATAGCGACTGAACTGAGCGTCCGATTGTATGCGTTTTAGCTCCAAATTGGTTATAATGTCTATTACAGTTGAAACATTAAACGGTTTGAAGAAAAAAAGGTATTGTAATGGAATATGCTGGGTTAAAATGTAATTTTAGAACCAAAAACTGGTCGAAAAGTGCATAATATGCTATATACTTTGACTTACATTTGTATAACGTGTGTACGTGACTGAAACAAATGAAACATAGAACAGCCAGTTTAAAAAGCTATCGTTATTGATAAAAACCCTTCAACTGCAGTTTTAAAACAAAAAAAAACAAGATGCGCCGATGAGCAAGTTTTAAATTAGCCGAGTTTGCACACGGCTCAACTCGCACAGTGTTTGGCTACCACATAGTTCTCCCGCTTGGAAGAATTGTGGGAGACGGTGTACGCGAAGAACACGGTGACACAGATGGTAAACGGCCATGCCTACTTCTCAGCGATCGCTTGAAACAAACACACTCAGATCTCCTCTTTGGAACGATTTCGGTGGATGACGTTTTGTCGTCGGAGTACATCGCCCAGGCAGCAGATTTGTTCGACGCAAAGCTGAAAAGCCTCTTTTCATCTGAACGGCGCACTGCGAAGCTGTGGGTGCGATACTTTGAGATGGTTGGCATCATGCGTCTGTTTGTCAGAGCTGAACGTTCTGGAGATTGGGCTCTTCACTTGCTGTGTCCAAAGAATGATTCCGTATTTCCACTCTGCGGGACATCTCAGCTCCAGGATGTTATGACTCCCTTGGAGTTCCGGCAATTTGTCAAGGAAGGCTGCTTCACTGTCAGGAGATCTGCAAAATTCTGGTCAGGCATATGGACCGATATGACTATAGAGCAAGTGTTGATGAGAAACATGAAGACGGCGGGTGGGCTCACACGTGGACGTGGATTGACGGATAACGTCATTGCTCGATGGGTTTGTGCCATGCCTTCATCTGCAAATGTAATAGACGCCACTGAAAGGTTTTGTGGAAAGGCTTCGCCGAAACCTCCGACCAACATATGGAGCTAAGAGAGCCTCGGCAAGTGAGAGACAAGGCAGACGTTCGCAAGATGGTAGACTGGTTCCAGTCCTTTTAATGACTCAACGAACCTTCTATTGTCCTTGTCTATCGGAGTAGTAGTCGACGATACAGTTAACTGTGATGAAACTCTCTCCCGTGGTTTGCAAGCAAGGAAATCAATCACAGGTCAACGATTCAGTAAAGTCCACTTAAAAAGAAACAATAAAGTCACGACTTTTGCCACTGCGTCTAAAACGGTTAAGATTAAAGATACTGTCGTCGAAATCAACCCTAACCAACTTTTCACCGATTGCTCTGTATTGTGCACGACGATGATGATCTCGACGATGTTGTACCTGACATATGAACTTGCAGCAAGGCCTCCAGTGCTGTTTGACGGGATGTTGATGCGGAAAGGCACTAAGTCTGGATTGATCGACGTTTTAAAAGATATAGCTCCGCCCAAGACACACTTTCCAGTGAACGCAGAGTTTACAGTCGATGGTGGGTTCCTCCTGCACCGGGTTGTGTGGGCGCGTCCAGCGAATTTCAACCACACCTGCCTACAGTACGTGAAGTATGTGAAAATTAGTGGATGTGATACCACTTCTGCTCCGTTCAGAAAAGGCAGAAAGGGATCTTTCAAGAAGTTCAAGCGAGACGATTGTTTAAGGGAGACAGTGTCGGTCGTCAACTAATAAATTCTAGGTTCCAGTTTGGATGGGGAATCGCCTGCCGAAGGCAGAATGGGGATGGATGGAACATGCATGTCAGCTGAAACCCAGTCCAACTAAAGAAGAACCAGCACCGGAGCGGGTACTGAACATCATATTCTGCAACTATAACTATGTGGTTGCGAGAGGAGATGCGGGTGCAGAAGAAACGGTTTTCCTTGCACAAGTATGTGCGGCTACTGCGCTGGACATGGCTGCACAAATCGTATGGACTACCCTGACTCGGATATCGATGACGACGTTGAACCTTTGGCTGGCGTGTTGTCATAGAAACGATAAATAACTACAAAATTTAAAGACCACTTTTTACTGTTATTAAATCTATGCTAATGTAGGTTATATTTTTTCAGATCATGCATTGCCGTCCAAGATTTTCGCCAGTGAGTGAACAGCCAGTCGAGCTCCAGTGATAACATGAAACAAGCTATCTAACTTTTATCCTTAATAATGTATTTGTATTCCTGCTTATGTCTGTACTTCACGCCTTGTGGTCTTCTTTGATTCATTCTTTTTAAATAAATATTATTCTTTCTCAAGCACCAAAAATTGGTTTATAATTATTAATTTTAATGCTTTGGAAGATAACACAGCCTGAATTAGGTAATTTGGTGCAAAAACGAATACAATAAGACGCTCGGTTCAGTCGCTATGCTTAAAACTCGACAAATCCATGATAGGGCGTTTTTTTCAAAATGGCGGATTTTCCCCAAGATGGATTTTTTGGGAATTTTGGGATATCAATCAGACACTATTCTCAACATTTCTACCAATTTTTAGCTTGTTATTTCAAATGTCCGGGTCAATGTCTAATTTTCCTGGACTAATTTCTTTACTCCTTAGGTGAAAAGATAAAGTCAAGTCTACTTACTGAAAAGAATAAAAATATGGAAAAACATAAACTGCAACTCAATTTTTTTGATATTAGTCGAAAGGAGTTGCAAAAAGCTTTGAACTTCTCTCTTTTGATACAAAATTGTAGTCAGAAACTAATTTTTTTAAGAAAATCCCAATTTTTTAAATTTTATCGATTCAAAATTAAAACTTAATATATTTGTTATGCTACTACTATTTCTCATGGGATCCATCTTGAAATCAGGCTCAAGTGCAGGAAAGCAGATTAAAAACTACAGTTACAGTTTCAGGTTGGAGTTACTCACAACGGTGATTATCAAGTTGAATAAAACATAATTCCAGCAATTTAACGAATGCTAAATTTTATATTGAAAATATCCTAATATTATAATAGTTTGAAAATGTCCATCTATTTTCAGAATAATTTCGTATTTTTTTTTTTTTGAAAACACCTTTTTTTTTCAATGATTTAAAATCTAAATTTAGAAAGGAAATTTTGAAATTTAGAAAACCTAATATAATCGCAATGCATGGTGAAACTAATTTTCAACTATATATTTTGTTTTACTAGAGATTAGCTTTAAAAAAAAATAGGAAAAATATTATCAAGAAACTTTGCTAGCTGTAAGAAAGTAAGAAAAATAATAAAGTACTTTCTTTTATGTTCACGTAATCGTGATGAAATCTTTCAAAGGTGGACTCAGTGAAAGTGGAGAGATTAGTCAAGTTAAAAAGAAAAGGCAGAATACAGAAATACTACTAACTACAGAAGGTTTCCTTTTTCAACCCTTTATGCTTTAGTTTTTCTGTAAAGAAATCCTTGCGAATTTAAAATCGTTTTGCTTTTCTTGCAATCTGAAGTTAGAAATAATAGTATTTATCGGTGTAATGGAGAAATACTGTTTGATCACATTCGGGATGCATGATATGAAAATGTCAAATACCACGCTACTTCTGCAAAGAACATCCTTACCAATGCGAAGATACTTTCAGGATTTCAGGAAAAAGAGACCTATTAATAGGCTTAGTGTTTATTACTTATTTTACTTTCTGATATCTTTTAAATGCATTTACGCTTCACGTAATTTACTTTGCAGCAAGTTGTCATACAGTTAAATCTTTTGAAAGTACAAATAAGAAAAAAATACATCTACAACTTCCAATATGACGTCCATCGTATTCAAAACATAAAATAAAAGGGTAACTTTATCCACGGAACTCTTTCAAAATGTCGTCACCATCTCAGGCTCCTATTTTCAAAATATGAAAGAAAAGAAGAAAGCAATCGGCTGCTATTGCTACCTTACCCAGTACAAGCTGGTAACTTCAGGGGAAAGTGAGAAAAAAAAAATGTCAAGTGCAAAGAGGACATTAAAGATAAAATGAAAATTTACGTTGTTCGTCATACCAATGAATGAAGGTGAAAGTTATGAGTGTCAGCAAAGATGAAAATTTCAGAGTTTCTAAGCTATCAAAAAACAAAAACAAAACAAAACAAAAAAAAATGTATTCCGTATGGTCAAGGCGACGGCTTATCAAGCGGATAAAACGCCCGAACCTGAGTTCCAATCCCATTGTTTGCATCTTTCTTTTGTGAATGTTTTTATTCCTTTCAACAACTTATTCTTGATTTCATATCTTGTTCCTGGCGCAGTTAAGTCCCTTTTACACCATTAAGAGTTGCATATTGAACTTAGATGTGCGGTAAAAGAACGAAAATTAAAAAAAAAAAAAAAGATTCGGTGAAATTCATAAGACATGCAAAAGCGTACAGTATAATGCTAATTGTAGGGAAGAGAAGACTAATGGGCGAAAGCGAAGACATTATAAAAATGAAAAAAGTTTATTAGTAAGCTTATGGCCGAGTGCACCAAACCTCAATTAACTTTGATGGCTGCAGTGTGGACGTAGCTAAAATTAGTGGGGGATGCTGCTCCAGAAAAATTTTAGCCTTTGTTTTAAAATTGTGTGAAAGGAAACAAACATGTATAAAAAAAAATTAATCAATAAATTTTTCTGGAGCAGCACCCCCCCCAACTAATTTTAGCTACGTCCACACTGCAGCCATCAAAGTTAATTGAGGTTTGGTGCACTCGGCCATTAATCTTTGAAGAGGCATCTCATCTGGAAGATAAAACACTTCTTTTGAAACAGTTTTTGGAATTCACTAAAATACTTTAATGTTTCAGGTTTTATCTTTTCATGTTCATATCATCCGTAACATTTTCAACATTTTGAAGTACTTTTAATAAATAAAAATTTAACCTACACTCAATTTCCTTAAATACATTACCCTGAATCCTTTCTAAAGCACCTTTCTAATTTGCAGCTCAAATGTTATTGGACTACGTAGCATTGGATTAGATGTTGTGCTGAAGAATTCTCTAATGTAGTGTTTCTCAAGCGTTTTCAGCTCCCGAAAAAAATCACTTTCCCTACTTCCTTACATCCCCAAAGCAGATACGCTGATTTTTCTTTTCTTTTATTCCATCATAAGATTGCAAGAAACAAAATTTCTTTCGTAATGACGCACAGAGTAATTAACAATTAAAAAAAAATAATGTTAAGCTTTTTGATTATTGCAATGCAAAATTAATTTAAGTAAAATTCATCACATAAGTAAGTCATCTCCTTTTAGCAAATTTCACGAACCCAGTGCGGACCAAGGGGGGGGGGGGGTCCACCCCGGGCCCCCGCCTGGGAAGGGCCCCACCAGCCAGCTTATTTCCTTTTTTTTTCTGTTTTTTTGGTTGTAAAAGTAAGCTTAGGGTGCCCCATCAGTCAGCCTAGGGGCCCCATCCACACAAGAAGTATTTCCTTTTTTTTTTGGTTGTGGAATAATGGAACTCCCGCCCCGGGCCCCCAAAGGCGTTGGTACGCCACTACACGAACCTCGGTCCTTTCGAACTATTTATACAATGATGAACGAACAAATATACAAATCAACTAAAATAAAAATGTTTTACATTTTTTTTTTAAATGCGAAAATGCAAAAAACAGCAGATACTTCTTTAGCACTGGTTTAGCACATCTGCTCTTTCCTGCACCCATCAATTTTTCGCGACACACCTTCAACTCTTTTGAGCTCACCTAATACTTTAATGTTTTAGAGTTTATCTTTTCATGTGCTTATCATCCGTAACATTTTCAACATTTTAAAGTACTTTTAATAAATAAGTTCTCAAAAAAAAAAAAAAAAAATTCTCATACATTTCTCCGAAATGGATAAAAAAAACCAGGCAACAATTCCTCACTTCTGAAAATGAAGAAAGAAAGGATTACGAATAGTATAAATTCGAGAGAATTCCACTCGAATTTCACTTGTCCTTTCACAGTAATACAAATTTATTTGTAATCATCGAGCCCGACGGAGAGCGGAGATTTTTCCACACTGAATTCTGCTCCAGAAGGGATCCTAGGGTCCACCCAGCCCTTGTAATTTAACTTTAATGTTTCTTTCCCGTGGGTTAAAGGCGGACGGGCGGCGGGTGAACCACTCCACCTTTATCTTAGTCATAAACGCCTTGAGTCTTAGCTTCCCTCGACCCCAAAGGCCTCCACAGGCCTTCAGTGGAACACTTTAACTTAATTTATGCGCAGAAGATTTCAAGAACATCCAGTAATCACAGAATCGATTGTTAGAATGTCGATTTTGAATCACAAACAGTTTTAATTTCAATAGATGATAAATGGAACTAATAATTTCAGCAGTGAATGTAAGTACTTTTGTTTTGTTTTTGTTTTTATAATTGTAAATTTAAACAGAGCTGTTCAGCGTTTTCCTATTGTAATTTGCCTCCAAACTTTTTAATTAAAAATTTAAATAAGAGGGCGTTATTGAGTTTAGTTTCACAACAACAACAAAGATGCATAAATAAATTACTAATAACATATAATTACATTGTGTGCAGTGTAATCGATATCTTATATCTACCATTCAAATTTCGCCGGCACTTGGTATTTCACACACGTTTACTGTTCAGTCGGAGCTATGGGTTTAGGAAATAATTATATCAAGAATAAATCTGAATTCCCACCCAAATCATAGGTTTCAGCGCTCCAGGGCCTGAAAGGATTCTGTGTCGATTTTACTGTCTTGATTGATATTCTAGGGAGACAGTAGAGACTGGGCATGAATAGTATCGGTTGCACTGACCTAACAAGGCTCCAATTACACGGCCCATTAGATTTAAACCGACCCATCCTATAAAACTCATGAATATTTTGCGATGCTCGGGGATACCTCAACAGGTGAGACTTGCAAGAGTTTCCGCTCAGTCTGGAACGACAATGGAATGAGCTCCTGGTCAAGTAGCAACGATGCTCTTGCGGTGGCTGCAGTGGGCGGATGGAACGTGACTAACGGCTTCAATGGGGAATTGTACCAGATGACAGTTCAAACCAAACAGTAATAGAAGAATAAATTCTTCGTATATATTCAGTATGTCAAAAAATTATTTAATAATACTTTAAAGGCTAATAATCTATTTTTTTAAAGTTTTTATGCTTGTTTAAATTATTGCTAGGCTTGTTTAATCAATGTTCAATTAATTTCAATATACAGTATTTTAAAATAATATTTTGTGGAACTCTGCATTATCGGCCTTATTCGTATATTATTATTAAACTTTTATATATTATCTTTTAAACTTTTCATAACTTTTATTATTATTATTATTATTATTATTATTATTTTATATTATTTTATAATACTGTTAATAAAATTTATAAACATGAACTAATTCTTCAACTTTATATTTACAACTACATTCTAGCAAACATAATGCAAACAAGTATAGCATTTATGTCAATTTAGCAAAGACATTGTCATTTTTCTCATGTGAACAAACATTCCAATTATTCAAACATTTCGTCGAGATAAAATTTTGATTTATAACGAATAATCTTGCATATTCGAATAATTTCGTGAATCAAGGAATATAATGAATACGCTTCCTAGCTCTTGGTTTCTCTATAACAATTATAAACATTGAAAAATCTTACTTGCCTGATGTCTTCTCCCATTTTATTACATTCCAACTTAAGATATATATTTATTTACGAAATTGATTACAGTTCTTCTGAAGTTAAATGCAGTTCAAGATTTACAAAAGACAAACTAAATCCTATATTAGTTAATAAAACATTCTTATTAAAAAAAAAAAAGAAAGAAAAGAACAAAATAAAACGTGATAATTCCATTGTTTTAGAATTTAATTAGGCATACTTCTAATTTTAATTTGGTTATATAATTACTTAAAGAATTACGTTAAGATAATAGCTTGCAATGTGAAATTACTTGTCGCAGATTAGATCAGAAATTTAATCAACCTTGATCTGGAGAAACGAGGCTGTCAATAACCTGAAAACATTTTATCCAAAAGGAGTTATTATTATTATTATACAACTTTTTATTTAAAAAAATCAGGTATTCTTTCGAAATTTAAAAATAATTTAAAATCACACAAATATTTTAAACAAATATTAAGAGATAAATATAAATATAAAATAGATATTTATAAACGTTACAATAACATAATCTTATAGTAGGAAAATTAAAGATAACGAAAATAATGTATGTATAGACATTACAATTAGGATGCTATCTTTTCAAATCACTTAATAAAGACTCCAGAAGTCAACCTCTTTCAGACGTGAAAATTGGCCTGGTGGTGCTATGCTAAGAACAGTTATCCCAGGTGTTGTCATGTTCATATTAAGTACTTTCTTAGTGGATAACTGGTTTACACTTTTGAATCAGGGCTGGTTTTTCGTAAACACAGCTTCTTCGTTTAGCTTCTAAATGAATCCAGTCCTTAGATGGACTCAGAACATGAGAACATCATTCAAGATGGATACAAGTTGTTCTGTTCCCCGTCATTCTAATTCAAGTAGCGCTGTTGTCAACAGAATGGCCTCCGAAGGCGCTTTAATCTACGACCCTTCCCATAATTTGTCCCTCCCGAGTCAGTGGAGCGCAGCCCCCGAGTTAATAATAAGACCGCTGATTTATAGGTGGGCTCGCGCCTCCTATCCGTCGATGACCTTAAATTATTGGCGTAATTGTTCGTTGCTGCAACATCATTAACGCAGCAAATTAAAAAGGCGCATGAGGAATGTCTGCAGCGGGTCCGCCAACCCCCGTCGTAATTCATATCTCACCTGAGGAGAGCACTCCCCCTCCATTGCTCTGAATTAACGGCCAGGACCTACCAGGAGAAGAAAAGGTAGCCTTGAACAAAGGCCACAAAGGTCTGATGACTCCACGTGAGAAGATTAGACTAAGAAGGTGTTAAAAGCACATCTGAACTTGATAGAATTGCTGTTTGGCGACTGCAGGAACAAAATCATTCAAGAAAGTAAAAAAACTACTTTGTTGTTCTTCAGCTTCTTCAAAAAGTTGATACACAAGATTTTTTAGTACAGAATCTGACGAAAAATGTTTCTTAAAATTTTATTCAGGTATAGTAAAACTATCAACAGCAAAACAAAAATTCGAGCTTTAAAGATTTCAATTTAAAAATAAAATCAGTATCGAATAAATAATAAAAAAATATAATCAGTAGCGAAAAGTAGTAGCTACTATTATTAAATTAAATAAATCCTGTCTCAAGTGGTTAGTTTGTTTGTCTGTCTGTCTGCTTCGAAATTAAAATAGCTACAGATTTTTCTCTCTCAACTTGTGTGTTTTCTGTATGATTGTGTTGTTATAGAGATCTGGGATTTAAATACAGTAAATCCTCGTTATCCATTGACTCCGCTTTATTTTCTATTCCTTTCTATTTCGCCAAATACGATGTTTCTTCGCGCTCATTAGCGAAAACTTCAGAGAGTCATCGCCCAGCGTCGACAAGAGTTCCACCAAGAGAAGTTCCACCATAGCCTTGTTCTCGCGGTTTCTGTTGTGTTAACGAGTTTCCGCCATTCTGATAACATTCCACGTGTTCTCAGTGTTTTATCCTTTTTTTATAATTAACTTATTAAATTTCAACAATTTTACAAAAGAAATATACTGCTAAATGAAAATGTTTAAACAAATTTAATTTGATGTGTTTGTTTTAATATAGCGCATCTAGAAATAAGATTTACATCTTGAGTGTATAAAACAACATACAAAATTGCCATTTCAATATCCCTAAATCTAATTTAAGTAAGATTCTTACCACATGGTAAGATCGCAAAAAAAAAAAAAAAAATGTCTTGAAAAAGAAAAAAAAATGCCAATTATTTATCAGCTGTAGAGAAATAGAGAAGATAAAAAATCGTTTGGGGATTACCAATATATCACAAAAAAAAGGAAACAATTAAAAAATCAGCAGAAGAAGAGAAAAATACATTATAATGAAGCATTAAGTTTTTTTTTATTTTTTATTTTATATATATATATATATATATATATATAAATATATATATAAATAAGTTATATATCGCATTACTGCAATTGAATGTCCATATGTAGTCTAAAATGGTTTCTTTAGTGTTTTCAATGGTCTCTAGTTCCTTGGTCTTACATGTATCAAGCAATAGAAAGAACATCTTAGATTGAGCCTAAACCTTCTATTCAAATTTCAGCTTTTTAGGACAATAGGTTTTGGATTATCTTGATTCTTGACTGAAGGACATGATCATTTGGCTTAAAACTGAATTCTAAATCATATCTGCTTCTAACGGTTCTAATTCTCCAATAGTCCTTAAAAGGACTAATAATAAAAGGCATTATGGATGTTAGACTAAACTTAGCAGATCCTATGATGCGGATTTAAAAATTGCAAATGTTAATCTCAATATAATAAAGCTTAGAACAGTATTGATGTCCGAAGGAAATCCAACTCATTAACTTTACTATTCTGTAATGGTAAATCTATGATTTTTACATCCACTGTTATTCACTTCTGTAGTCTTTGTAGAAATTGGTTGTAGTTATTTTAAAGATATCTTTTAGGATTCATTCTTTCAGCTTGAAATAAGTTTTGAATTACTGGTAAGTTACATTTACATAAATAGTATTTCACGATATATTTATTTATTTATTTATTTATTTATTTATTTATTTATTTATTTATTTATGTATTGCTTTTATTATAAAAATTGATCAATAGTTTTCTTATCAATTGAGTAATTTTTATTTCAGGAAAGAGGAACGAATTCAAAACTAAATTTTCTAGTTTCGAAAAATTTTTAATAATATTTTTGTTTCATTTGAGGTGATTGATCCTAGGTCTCAAGCAATAAAGTAAATTTTAAGAGAAAGAAGCCTTCAGAGAAATTGACGCAGATTAAAAACATTTCAGATTTCTTTGGGGCATTGTTATCTTCGTTTCTCTCAATCTACCTTTTGTTAGATTAATGCTTTTTTTTTTTTTTCATATTAGGTCATCAGAAAAATGAAGCTTAATTGTCACTGTTAAAATTAATTATTACAGAAATTAAAAAAAAATCATTTTAATGATGGTCTAAAGAAACTTGAGATGACTATATCAGTTTTCTTCTTGTTAATTTTATAATAATATTTGCAATAAAATAGTTAATATTGATAATATTTATATAAATATAATATAATAAAAGTTAATGGCATAAATTTAAAATAAATTAAAACGGATACTTTTGACTTAAAAAAAAAAACATATCGTTAATAACAAAATAAGCATCGTAAATTTTGATGACATCATATGATGACGTCATAAATATTCGTAAGCGTTATTCGTAAACCTTATTTTGCAATCTTTCGGTGAGGCGATAGAGATTCATCCCCATGACTTCTTAATGATTCGAATCAATAGAATTCGAAAAATTTGGGACTCCTACTTATCCGAATTTATGTATCGCAAAAGCAGTGGCGTAACTAGTATTAAGCGCGGAAAAGCAACGCTGAAGGGCCCAACTCCCAAAGGGACCCAGACGAAGACCCTGTTCCCCGTTGAGATTTACAACTAAATTTTTAAAAACAATTACTCCTTCTAAAAAATTTATAATTTCTTTATGTTTATGAAGCAGCCTCATAAGTAATTTATCTTTCAATACATGTTCACCTGTACATAAACATGCAAAATTGTGTCTTCCTTATCGAAGAAGGAATTTCAGCGTTTGCTGGTAAAATTAAGTTTTCTATTCATTAATCCACAAAACAAAATCACATTAATACGAATTCTATAGTTGCTGTTCTTTAAGATTCCAGAGGTTGACTTTTTGCAAGTTCTGATCATAATATCAGAATATTCTTAAATTATTACAATAAAACATAATACTCAGTGCTTTTGTTAACATATTACTTTATGTTGTATTCATTTTTTATTAGTTAAAATTAAAACTAATTAGCAAGATATAAAAACCTTCGTGTACTCATATAAATTTTTGAAAGGTGAAGGGGGATCATATATTATACATATTTTGCTTAAGGGACTAAAATTCCTAGTTACGCCACTGCGCAATAGGCGGGAAGACACTTCGGCAGTATTTTGGCTGCAGTTGTTGAATTGTATCACCCTTCTTATTAACAGTATATAAATTTCCATGTTTAAAACAAACTGTACATTATATACTACCCTATTACGACCCACAAAGCCCACTGGGACTACAACGGTGGGCTTGAGATAACCGAAAATTTTATTAAAGGCAACAAAATGTGCAATCTGTCTGCTTCAATTTAGAAAATTCTAGTTTGCAAGTTTCTGTTACAGTTTCTCGTAATGCTGGTGTCCCAACAAGAGTTAAGGTAATGAGCAATCATTAGACTCTTAATTTGCGACATATTCAGACGTCAAGAGAACCATGATTACGTAGTCAGACATCATGTTTCCATTCAAAGAAAAATCGAAGTACAGGGAATTTTCTTTCTCATAATTATTGTAATTTGTTTAATTTTATGTTTTGACGTCTTTCACATTCATGTATGATCCTATTGTTACTGAACAGAAAAAGGAAAGAAAAAAAAAATCTCTACTAAAAAAAAAAAAAAATTATCTACCTCCTAAATTCAAACATTGTGACATTACGAAACGATAAATCGACTGCTCATTAAGGTGTGCTGTAACTCACGGCTCTGACACATCGGTTTCTCACTGGAGTAATTAAATGGAGATTAAAAGCACGGTTTGCTCGCGTTAAAAAGCCGAGCAGTCGAGTGGCTTTTCCCTCGGTGGCATCTTTACGAGTAGTTTTCTGTAGGAGATAAGTCATAATAGAGATTACAATACTTAAGAAAATGAAGAAGGCGAATAAGGTGCCAAGGCCCTATTAATTTACAGATATACATTCGCCCACTGAATCATTTTAATTAGCAATCGTAAATATATCGTATCATTTCAGTTCTGCAGGCGAGATTATTAAACTCTGTAATAATAAACCTAATATTAGGCTTTTGTTTCAGATTCGTTAGTCAAACTGTTTCCGTTTAGCAATGATTTACTGATTCCATTCTGTGCAATAAGCTTAGAGGTTTTCACTTTAACGATCTCGGAACTGAATTACAATATGAATATCGTAGAATAGTAAGAATTGAGTTTCTAACGCTGTATAATCAAAATAATTATTTATTATTGACTGAGCAGGACTTTTCTTGTCTGTTTATCAATATTTACATATATCGCCCTATGGGCCGATTTTCTTAAAATGAACTTGATATCATTCTTCTTTATTCAAATTTTTTTTGTTATTTAATGATAACTTTAATATAATTATAAAGTTTGAGTAACATTTGTTACAATGGACATAAAAGTTTCCTATCTATTTCTTTCTGTAAATTGAGATTCTATTTTCGTAACTTCTTGATTTTTAAAATATTTCTAAGGCAAATTTTCTTTCTTTTTTTTTTATTTTTTGTGGTAATGCTTGATTTACAAACGCTTGATTTTGTACTGTTCGTTTTTGTTTACGAGAGCCTTCAACGCTTTTGCGCATGCGTCAGGTCTCCTAGGATTTCATGAAAATAGGGTTGAGGAAAAATAAAGAGAGGATATTTACATTTTATCAATGTTAGTTTACTAGTAGCTGCGTTCTATTTGCGCTTTTCGGGAAAGAATTATGGAAAGAATAAATACTATTGCAAAAATAACAGGTACTAAAAGAAAAACAGGTCTTATGAAAGTGCCCATCTCAGCGTATCACCCCTTTGCGGAGTAGAATCGTCTGTGTTTTCAAAACGAACAGTACACTTGTTCTGAGTTTCTTATTATTTTTTTTTTTTTTTGTAAATCAAGAATGTGCGGACTGTGTGTGTGTAGGGGAGGGGGGTACTTGTCGTTATTTATAAAGCTATTATTTACAATTTTAGCACATAATAAGACTGCTGTTAAAAGTCATAATTTCCATTGAACACTGCGAAACCAAATACCAATTTTTTTTTTTCAAATACCAAATAGAGTATTAACCATTTTCCTTTTTCTTTGAAAGTAAGGATATTTTAATTTTCTTAACTACTTCACATTTACATTTCAAAATTAATGCATTCAATAATTGGAGATTTCAGTTACAATCCTGAAAAAGTTACTCAACTACATTTTCAGTAGCACAATAAACTACATCAAAACCTTTTATGATGACATCATCAAATATTGCTGAAAATTAAATTCTTAGTCTCTTGCTAAGTGCTGACAAACGTAAGTGAAATTCTAAGGTTCATGATTTGAGTGACGTGAAAATAATAAATACACTATCAATGCAAAATATGAAGAAAATCCTGACAAAAAGTTGAGAAGCGAAATATTCAATGTTTTATTCCAGAAGGAAGTAATTGACAGCACAGTATTAACGATGTAATGATGCATCTCATTGCGCATTAGTGGTTTTCATTAGTTCAAATCAGTTCAGAATAAATCGATTATAGGAAATAATTTATTTTAAATTATATAGATATACGTTCAGCTATCGCTTTCACTGATGTGGTTTTAATTTTGAAGATGGGTGTGGCGAAGGAGGTCGAGACCAAAATAATCACGTTCACATTTAAGTTTTGGATCATTAATAAGCATTATATTACATTCTAAAGTCTTTATAATCATTTCAGTATTTTTAAGAGGGATTCATGAGTCATTTTTGGACAAAGGTATTCAGTTAGACCAAAGTAAATATGCCTTTGTTTTAAGTTGGACCATACATAAGCAATGTACCAAGTTCTATGAAACTTCACCCAATCGTTTTAACTTGGTGCAGACAAATGGACAACAGAAAAGAAAAACGTTCTAGTGGAATAGTAGACTTCGCAAGCTTAGTTTAAAAAAAAAAATTCTAAAGGAAATTTGAATCTTTCTGAATACTTTAAAATTTGAGATCAATGTTCAAACTGACATCTCAAGACAAGCCTGTTTCACGCTTATTAGGCGATCATCAGTTGAGAGTAGTCAGAATGAACATTGCAGGTCTCATAACGGAGGTGACTTGGAAGTTGAATAAGAACAGCAGTGGAGCCTCCATGACTATAAACTAAAACATAAAAACACATTAAAAATAAAGGAAAGGAAAATTCATGTGCTGGGCTCTGCCAGCCTCAAATGAATTTCTTATGGCATCAAAATATCCTTTCCTTTATTTCCTTTCCTTTATTTTTAATGTGTTTTATGTTTTTAGTTTATAGTCATGGAGGTTCCACAGCTGTTCTTATTCAACTTCTAAGTCACCTCCGTTATGACACCTGCAATGTTCATTCTGACTACCCTCACCTGATGATCGCCTAATAAGCGTGAAACAGGCTTGTCTTGAGATGTCAGTTTGAACATTGGTCTCAAATTTTAATGTGCTTACATATCTTTTAGGCACTTTTCCTTTATTTTGATGCCATAAGAAATTCATTTGAGGCTGGTAGAGCCCAGCACAGGAATTTTCTTTCCTTTATTTTTAATGTTTTTAGTTTATAGTCGTGGAGGTTCCACTGCTGTTCTTATTCAAAATCTTTCTGAATAACAGCAACAAAAAATTATCATTCGTCCTTTCGATCAAAACAGATCTTACAAGGATAAAATAAGCTTAAGCATAAATTTTAAAGAAGAATAGAAAAACAAACAAACAAACAAAGAAGCAACTATGTGAAGTGAAACTTCCCTCTTGCAAGAAGATAACAACAATAACTCTTGAGTTTTCTTTGAATATAAGAAAAAAGAATGCAGACCTATGCGTTCTGAAGCATAGAAAAATATTGAATATTAGTTATAAATTACTTATAATAATTAATTAGAGTTAATTTAATATGCAGTGGGACTGAGAATATATAATTTTTTTAGATTCAAGTACAGTAAAACCTCAATATAGCGCTCCCGCTTACAGCGCTTTCCCGTTCTTTATGCTTCTTTTATACGGTCCCTGGACGTTTTCTATATACAGTAAAACCTCGATATAGCGCTGTCCCGCTTATTACGGTTTTAGGTCATGGCCCCTTGATGAGCGCAATAACGGGGTTATACCGTCTTTGGTATAATTTTTTTTAATTAAAAATATTAAATTAAATAGTATATATACGAGTATATAAAAAAAAAGACTTCATGCCAAACGTGCAAGCTTTTAGTGTTCCTGCATTTCCTTTCCACTTGTTGCTTGTGCCTCAACACATTGCCCATAACCCACAATTCCTTGTTAATCAATTTTCATGGATTCTTTGGTGAGGCAGACACACCCTCCTCCTCTCGAAAGAATAAGCCACCTCCAACGAGGCTCGCAAATTGATTCGGTTGATGAGGCAGTCATGCTCTGATCCCCGGGCAAACAAGAGCAAAGAGGAGGGGGGTGTTTGCCTACTGCATCCTTTCCTTTCACAAGGAAAGCCTCTCAGGTACATTGCTTTGGTTTGGATGAAACTTAATGAGAATGTATTGCCCTACAACAGAACAACCACAGTCAGATCTTTTGTTTATTTGATAAAGCAATGGATCCTTCTAATAGCTATTTCAGAGACTGAATTATCACTTAATAATTAAAATTAATTTTCTTTAAAGGTTATAAAATGATAACTTTTATAAACTTTTAAAAAATTAAGAAAAGCTTATTACTAAATTGCACAAAGAAATAAAGTAGTAATGAAAAGGTACAAACTAAAAAATTTAATAACATTGTCAATATAAAAAAAGGGTTTTAAGTTTTCATTTATTTTACCTCTTTTTTTTTTCTAACATGCAATCTTTTTGTTATGTAATATTTCAATATTTTCTATTATTTCCATTAATTCTAAAATGCTTCGAATGAAAATGTTTGCTTTTATATTTAATTGCTGATTTCAACCATTAACTTGTTTTAACAATTCCAGTTATTTCTTACAATTCTGATTTCTTCTTGCAATACATTGAATAATACACAAAAAAGTAGCATGGAAAGAACAAGTCATTTTAACTTAAATGGACAGAACAAGTCATATCAAAGAAGGTATATTATCTTTGCTTTAACAGCTAATATCGTAGACTGAAATTTATAATAATATTCTGGGTATGTATGAGGGTAAAAGAATTAACAATAAAGTTATATCACGCTATAATCTATCATTTCTGCTACTTGACACAGATTTGCTTGAAGAAAACCATAGTCTAATTTGGGAGGGTCCGTCAATTAATTAATAATCATTTCTTAATTTTTTTAGACGAAGCTGCAATATTCTGATACTGAACATAGATTGATTTATAAAAATAATATTTGATGAATCTTTAATAGAACAAATATAAAAATGTAAACAATATGAAACTAAACTAAGAAGCTCTTAGAGAACTTGAACTTGTGTTTTATTGTTTTGTTGTGAAAATAATACAAACTAAAGGCACCGGTTTTTTTTTTTATATTTACTGAATACAAAACGTCTAAATCTAATTAAAATCTAATTATTTTAATCATTTTTCTAGCTGGCCCAGACTGTAATAAGATTACTAAACGAATTAACATTTTTTGTTTAACATATCGATTGATCCTGTAATCGATATGTATAGGTTGTAATTCTTTGCTATGGGAATTTTTGTAATTTTTTTCGCAGTATTTGCTCGACAAACACCAAATAATTTAAAATATAAAAATTACATCAAATCTTGTCCTTTTAAATAGATTTGCATGCCAAATTTCCAGAAGATTCATCCATTTGGTTCAAAAGTTTACTAATAGTGAGTTAAGTGTAGTGTAAACTCGACGAAATACTCTGTTCTGAATGAATTTCTGCCTATTTACTATAGATATTAATTATAACTGAGTATTTAGATACCATTATAATATGAAAACTTCTTTAATGAGCTTGATTTCATTTTGATTATAATAAAATCACCATCCTGTAAAAGAACTATAAATAGTTTGTACTCAAATTATTTAATGAAGAATGTATCCAAAATATATATCAGAAAATTAACCATCATGATCAAATTTTAAAAACATCTCCTATTTAAATTTAGTTATAAATAAGTAAATAAATAAACATGTAGAGTCGACAAAAATATTTGCAAATTGATTAATCGTTTTTTGTTAAATTTGAAGTTAGTTTTGATTTTCTTACTAATGATTTCTACCCAATCTTTTTACTGCAAATATATCTAAACTGTTTTTGACCTTAGAAAGGATTTACTCGTTAAAAATTACTTAAATATTCTAAATTAAAAAACTAAACTGTTAAAAATGATTTAAATTAAACTTATAAAGATGATATTGCTTTTTTTTAAGAAAAATAATAATAATAAAAAAAAATGGCGGTTTTTATATTGTTTTGCCTTGTTTCTTTCCTGTCTTTTGAATCTAAATGGTAATTGTGATCACCTGAAAGGCGATGAAGCGATTGGAGTCGCGTGCACGAGCGGTGCAGGTGTGTTACCGGTGGCTGTTGGGGGTGGCACGGCAGCAAGCCGAGGCCTCCGGGACCACCTATCTCCTACACATTTCCGCTACCGAACGAGAAATAAGCTCAGAATCGTTCACGCTTGTCTCGTATTTACATCTTGAGGAAGAACAGCAGATTCATTTAGCTCTTGATCCCACAAGCGATGATAGAGCCAAGGAGGGCCTTGATTAAAAAACGTGATTCAATAGGCCTCAACAGATTGGTTTGCACGGATGACTGACTGTTCATTGGATTCCAGTGGATTAAGAATTATCTCGGCTTTAATTCAGATCGATTACTAAATTCTTTATTACCACTGAAAGCTCTTCAGGTATATTAAAAAATGTATTAAAAATAATCCCGGAGATTAAAGAGCTTTTTGACATTTGAAGATTTCACTATTCATAGGTGCTTCGTATTAAATCAAAAACCTTTTCGCATTCTCTGCAAAAGAAAATAACTCAATGATTACAAGAAATTAGAATCAACTAGTATATTTAAAGGTTGCAAATCTAGCTATAGCAAAAAGTCTATAGGGTTTTTGTAGATAGAGGTCTTTTGTAGATAGCCTTTGGTATAAAGCAAAAAAGCTTAATTTTAATTATCTGTTATTGTTGAGAAATAGAAGATCCAAAATTTACAAATCTTAATTATTACAGAAAATATTGAATATATAGCTGTTAATATTTGTTAATTAATGAGAGGATATTATTAGTTAACGTATATCTCCCTTCAATTCTATCACGCCGTAATTTATCTCAGTATTGCTTATATTTTGCGAAACAAAATTATAGTAGCTGTAAATCCATTCACTTGTGAAAAATTTGAATCTATATATATTCACATAATGTCTGAAAATGAACAATGAAAAATAGAGTCTCCAACATTTCAGGTGATTTAGAAGATACTGTGTTTTTAAACAATAGTTTCCTTGAGCTAATGACAAAGATATCTTCACTGAGGGGCCGTTCAAGTATTACGTAAACACATTTTTAGTCTTTTTAGATCCCCCCCCCCCACTTTATGCTTACGTAAGATTTGCCAAATCATTAACAGTAAATACCACTGAACAGTAAATTAAAACAGTCAAAATTACATAATATTCACTTCTGAATTAAAATATAATAAATTAAATATAAAAGAACAAATGAATTATAGAGAAAAAGTATCTCGAGCAGCCCACTCTCTCGCGTGCCTGTTTGTCTGTCTTACGTAAGCATTACTCTAATCGTCCCCCTTGTCAGCAAAAATAAGCAAAGCTTTAACCTCCCCCCCCCCTCTCGAATGCTTACGTAATACTTGAACGGCTCCTTATTCTGTAGGAATGAAAATTATTATTTTCATCCTAAACAATTGTCTCTTTAATAGCCTCATATATAAGAAACAATTCAAAAAATTTTCATGTAATTGTTATTAATTTTGGAAACTTAAGACATAGTTGCCAACTGTTGTTCCACTACACTGACAGTTGATTTTTTTTTGTTTTTTTTTTGCATGTAGCTTCTTACCTATCAGCGCGCTTTTTCTATGAAAGTTTTAATTTTACTGATAAATAATCCTTTTTGTTATCTTGCTTATAGAAGTATCGTAATTGATGGACTCCAACTTCATATCTATTAATCTGATCTTCTTTGTAAAAACCTTAACAACTTCTAAAAATTTCAGCCTTTAAGGATGTTGAATTATTATATATGATCGGACAAACATGGGTATTTCGAATTAAAACGCACACTCCTTTTTTATCTCCATGCATTTCAAGGCGCCTTAAGATTAGATTAAAACCATAACATTCTGCGTTCATTAGCTACAATGCGAGTATAAAAATATACTTAATGCTTATCAATAAAACAAGTATCTTTCACTAATCGATAAAAGAAAACTGTACAGTTTTAAATCGGAAAAAGTCAAACCTGCTTATATTTTTAAATGATCACTATAACCTATTTTATTAATATTTCCAAATAACGGAGAAAAACTTCCTGTCGCATAATCGTATTGACGACATTAGTTTCTTTCCAGATGTCAGAAAAAATAGAATTATGACGTAATCTTTGTTTGAAAGCTGCTAGTCGGGAAAACAATTTGACTAATTAAAGAAAGACTTTGTTCGATCACTGCTTTTTTTGACTCGACTGAAAGCAGATATGTTATAGGGATCGGAATCTCATTCATAATCGAGTTAGTCCATTGTTTTCACGAAATTGCATGATAATTTGTGATAAGCTGTACTTGTTTTTTTGGCTTTTTTTCCCCGATTTTCGTAGGTAAGAGAAGCTCATAAATGTGCAGGTGTGTGTGTGTGTGCACGTATGTATGCTTCACTGTAAGAATGTTCTGAAGAAATTTATGGAATATCTTGTTGAAACTTGGCATCCATATTTAAGATCTAAGACATTAGAAACAATCTAACTTCTTTGGCATTTTTTTTTCTGTAAGTATGATCGAGAAAAATTCCAACGAAAAGCGTTAAGGCCGCTTTACTTGTAGCATTTCAACAGGCCGTAACGCAGGCAATGTCAGGGTAGATGGCCAGTGAAAAGAAAGCTTTAAAACTCTTGTATTACATGTTCCATATCGCCTTCCATCACACGGAAAATTTGCACTTCTCAATTGTCATCATGCCTACGTTTTATTTTTTTTTCATATGATTTTATATAAATCAATACTATTTTTTTCGTGTAGTATTGATTTGTATAAAAATCATTTATTCAATGCATCGAATAGGCGAAAGAATGTTTTTAATTAATTAAAATAGGAAGTATTCATTTTTCTTCATGTTTTTGTATTTCTTTGTTTTCAGTTTCCTTAAATCAGTTTCGATAAATAATTCAGTCTCATTATATCTCGACCAACCACGATATATTTTCGAGATTCCAATCGCTTGTCGATTCAAATTTTCAGGCCGAAATTCTGTAATGATTTTGATTAATAATGTAACGTTTTCTGAAAGCATCCACGAAAACATATGACCTCCGTACGTGCAAATCATTTTTGTAATCGGTAATTTCGAATAAATAGATACAAATCTATTAGACTTCAAGTTCTACAATTCGACACCAGGAGCGCTAGTGTCAGATGGCTCCTTAGCGATGGCCTGAGCGATGGCGCGTTTTAGGACATGTCCTAAGTGGGGTAATGTGCTCGCCATCTCGCCATGGCGCACTTATGGCGAGCTTATGGTCTGTGAAATGGTATATGTAAAGCGGCCTTTAGAATCGAAACAATGGTGTCTAAAACTGAACATTGAACTTTTTATCTAATCCAAAAATTTGCATGCTCTGTTGATTAACATTAAATCGATGTAAACAACGTAGATAAATAATGCGAATTTAATTATATTATTTTTAGTAAAAGAAAAATTTCTAAGATTTGTAATAAGCAAATATTATAATTTAAAAGTAGAGTTTTCGTTTGTGCAGTTTTAACAAGTTTTTAAAAAAAGAATGCGAAGAAAATAATAATAATAATAATAATAATAACAGATGGCTGATGAGTGGTGAGCTGTTTGGGGAGACCGAAGGGTTCATGATCGCGATACAGGACCAAGTCATTCCCACACTCAACTACAAGAAACACATTCTACACGACGCAAACACACACGACGACAGATGCAGGAAATGCCACACTACACATGAGACGATCGACCACATAATATCTGGCTGTCCCCTTCTGTCCCAAACAGACTACCTCCACCGACACAATCAGGTAGCATCGATCGTTCATCAACAGCTAGCATACAAACACTCACTTATTAAGAACACTGTCCCATACTACAAGTACACACCACAAAGCGTACTAGAGTCACCCTCACATAAGCTGTACTGGGACCGTCCCATTCACACAGACAAAACTATACATCACAACAGACCTGACATTACACTTGTTGATAAGGTCAACAAACAGACCTATCTCATTGATATTGCAGTTCCCATCAGCAAGAACATGCAGAAAACTCACGCTGACAAGATAAGTAAATACACAGACCTAGCACACGAGCTCCAGAAGCAGTGGAGGCAGGACCGAGTATGTGTTGTACCCATCATCCTGTCCGCTACTGGTCTGGTGCCTCACACATTGCATCACAGCCTCAGCACACTAGGACTTCATAAAAACACTTATGCACAACTGCAGAAGGCTGTAGTACTCAACACAACACGCATAGTTCGGAAATTTATGGACACAAGCACACATCCCTAACTATTCTTCCAATTTTTTTTTTTTTTTTTAATGCACTTGGCAATATGTGCTTTGGTCCTTGACCCGCCATATTGTATTAGCTGGGGAATCCCATGGTTTGAAACTTTTTCGATGTAATAATAATAAGACAGCCTTTTAAGGAAAGTAGACTATAAGATCTTTCAAGAAAATCTTGTTAAAATTAAGCATTTCCTATAGCTAGCAATGTATTAACATTCTAAGAAAAATTCAGACTGTTAGATATCTTATTTTATTTCTGATTTTAAATTATTTTGTTTTGTTATATGGCCAAATGGATTACTTGTGCCAAGTAAAAATGAAATAACACTGCCAAGATGTGCAAAATTGTTTTTTATTTATTAAAGGAGCTGTCATAGAATATTAAATGAAGTTCCTGTCCATTGCATGCATTTGTCATCGTATTATATAAAAAAAAAGTGTTAAATAAATAATAGAATTAATTACAAAATTGTAAAAACATTTTACCATACCATTATTTGTTAGACTTTTAGTTTAACCGCTAGTTACTTAGAGATTACATTTAAAGACACTGAATTGTAATAATATTTATTTGTAACAACATTGAGGAACTTTGAGTGTTATGGAATGGTCGGGCAATATGAAATACTTGTTTATCTCGTATGTGAGATGCCACTATTATTTTGGCGGTAAGCAGCAAATTGACTGCAAAGCATGGTAGGAATGAGTTGACGTAATCTCGTTCTTTTTGTCAAACCAGTTGTTTCGTTACGAATGAACTTTTGAATGTCTTCAGAACTTCTGCAGGTAAGTTTATTAAAATCTGTATTAAGTTATAGAAGTGTTGTAATATATTGAATCATTGTGCAATAGAAAGTTAAGTAGATATTGCTGTATCTCGGATAATTGTTTTGATTCTATGTTTTCATGAAGTAGTATTATCTCATTTCAAAATGGTATATCGGGCAATATAGTGTAGCAATATTTCATATCATCTTTCTCTTTCATATTGAAATCATTCCTTAATAATTTCCTAAGGAATGCAACGGAATACCACCTCAATATCTTTCCCTTGAACTACGGATTCTTCCAGGGATTCGACATGTTGGGAGCAGTTAGAGATCCGCAAAGCCCAGACCTTCCGAAAAGTTGATTATAATTTTCCGAATACAGACCTTCCGAAAATTGTGGCTTTTGCAAGAATTCCTGAGAAACAATGAAATAAATATTTTTTACATTATTTTATTTGTAGCTAATAACTTTTATTAGGTCATTGGGTTTTCATATACATAAATATTGTCTGTTTTTCAAAAATAACCATATATCTCATATTATCCGCGAATTTCATTTTATCGGCCAATACGACTTTTTTTAATATATAATAAAATTTGTATATAAAAATAATTATATTAATCAATTACGACTACAGACAAATAATATCAACTAATCAAGATTTGCATCAGTCTACATTTCTGTTTTTTTAATTAAAAAAATAATTTTCGAGTTAAGACAACAAACAAAAATGATATTCTAAAATACCCGAAGGTCCTCTATAACTATTTCCCGTAATTGATTGTTAAAACAAGGTTTACTACAATTTCCAAATAAATGAAGTGAAAAGAAGCTTTGAGATTTCGAGGCCGCAAAAGAAGATCAGAGACGTTAAAGCAAAATCTCAAAAAATGATACGTTTCCTAAGGCAGATTTTGTTGCAAATGATAATCGCTTTCCTTGATTTCATTGATTTCATGTAGACGTATTAAGACAAATAAGGTTTCTTAAAGGAATATGGTCGCTTGTCAATTAAATTACACATGTCTACAATTTTTGATAGAACGCAATATAATTTCTACAGATGCAATAACTAATAAATGTCTGTGGAAGAAGTAAGTATCGTAAAAAATCATTAATATTATATATATTAATAACATTAATATTATATTATATATATTAATCATTAAGTTACAAGGAAGCATTGAATTCGAAATGAGAATCAGTGCAACAATTATTGCTAAATCTGCTATTTTATTGATCTTAAGTATTCAAAACATTTCTGTTAATAATTTTAATATTGTCTTAAAAGAAGTTACTTTGTGCACGTACAGTAATCTAATATCTCCTTGAAACTTTTTATGTATGTTTTTTTTTTGTTTCCAGTGCTCTCGAAGTTCTTAATGCCAATTGAGAAGAATATAACATATATAAAGTGTATAGCACTCACAAAGTATTGCTGTAACATACTGTTTCTCTTCGACTCAATTCTCGAACTAAAATCAATTTCGAGTATTCGCTAAATTAGGCGTCTTTACAAAAGGAAGATAGTAACTAAAAATGGACTTAGTACATCTACTGGCTTCAAACGATTTGTAAGTCTTGAGAGTTTGCTCTGCCTGTCTCAGTGTGTTATTGAATTAAAATCTCTGTATAATCACAGAGAAAAAAAAATGTTTGGTTACCTAGGTTACAAATTAAGTAAACCGTATATTATCTGTGTCTCTGCCTGAGCTATAACTCTGAATTCTAATCAAGATAAAACAATCCCTACAGCAGTTAAGACGTGCAGAAGCGAATTCCATGACAAATGCTCTAAATATATGCAGATTAATTTGCCTAGCCTTATACCTCGTGATCAGCTTCCGAAGACATTCATTTTAGCACCCACCAATTACAGCAATTAGATCTCCTCAGGCCATCAGAGGAATCATGATAAGCCCGGATAGACACAAACTCAAATTAAACGCCTCACTCACTTAAGATGCATTGGCAAAATTAAAGATACGCTTATTAGGTTGCAGTTCAGTAGATTTCTTTGAAATTAATGGCGTTATTTAAGAATTAACTTCAGTTGAATAACTTAATGAACTTGAGTTATATGTAATGATAAAACAGAATTTTTGGCAATATGTAGGCTTGTTTGTTTAGTTTTATTTAAAGTAACTTAGACCATGTCTTTAACTGGGATTCGTTGACCAATTGCAAGAGATTCAAGGAAACATAAGAATAACTACTAATTATTTTATTATTACTCACAAATTCAAAGGAATGGAGATTGCAGGCTGTGAATGTTAAAGAACTCTTTAGCGTAGATACGTAAAAAACAATGTTTTTTCACAATAGCTGATAATGGCTTATTTTTAGAATAATCTAACCTAATTTTATATATCACACTTTATAATGTACAATGTGTAGATCTATAAGCAACTAAACATATATATACAATTATTTTCTTTTTTAGTAGTTTATACACTGTGTATAATTCATATTAAGAATTAACTAAGATAATAATGTAATAAAGAAGAGTTGTAACAAGTAAATAGTAATAAAAAAACGAATTTTAAAAACAGATCTGTTCGTCAGAAATCTGAAGAAAAATGCTTGGATAGGTGAACCATGAAAGTAAATGAAAGAAAAAGCAAACTTGAATTTAAGGATGAAATAGAAAGATAAGTTTTTCTTTATTGCAATAATTACCCTTATGCTACAGTAGAGCATAAGTCGTACATCTATATGGACATTTTTACTTTCATTGCATGGTAGTTACATTTTAGACATTAATAAAGAAGAAATTTTCTAATTTCAAAAACAAAATTTCATTAATAAGAAGAAGCACACTTTTCAGTCAAATAGTCACTTACTGTAATATTGGCTGCCCTCAGCATTAATCTTTAGAACTTCTGATTTTGTAAATGGTCTGTTATTGTGGACTTTTCATTCGAGTGACATCTGTAATTTTGATGAATAGTACATACTAATAGAAACATTTACACGAGAGTATTTAGGAGGGAAATAACAATATTTCTCGTCATTAATCAATACTGATACTAAACAATATAAATTATGATATCAATATTTTTTGAGAGGATGTTTTTCCCTAAAACATGGCATCTGTTCTTTTTTCTCAAGGATAGATATCCCAGTGAAATGCAATAAATCATTGCATAAACATTGAGGTGATTTTCACCAGTAATTTCTCTATTAGGCATTGCATATTCGATGATCAGTTCTCATTTAAAAGTTTGTAATAATGAGACACGTTTGATATTTTATTATTTTATTTTCGACTAAACATATGAATTTAAAACATATTTCCAAAGGTTGTGATTTGTTAATCAAAATAATCACATTTTTTCTAAGAAAGAAATGGAAAAATTAGTAAATAATCTACTTTTAAATTGTTAGGTATAGTCTACAGCTTGGGAGTGTCACAAGAACATTCAGAAACGATTGAAACACAGTCTACTTAAGGATTCAAATTATTATTTGACAGCATTGCCAATATTTTCCCATTTAAGCTTTATTTCTTTCATCCGTCTTCCGAAGGTTAGGATTGATTAGATTGAGTCTCCATTCCTATCTATCCTTTACTATTCATTTCTGCGACTGATTTCAAAGTGATTTATTTCTGGAGCAATAAATGGCTTACTAAGCCTTAAAAAGTCAGTATTGCACCATTAAAATTACATTAAAGGTCTAGGTTCTAAAATAAAACACTTGTTGGTTGCAATCAACCTACATTCCTTTTTGTAAATATTAACAACAATAATATTGTTGACAATAACAAATTTATCATTCATTTTTTTCCCTTTGAATTGTAAACTTAATGACTACTCTTCACAATTTATTCTCGCAAGAAACTCATAAAAGAATATCTGCTCTCATTGAAAGATAGTGCGCATCCATTGTCTTCTGACTTTGTTCTCTATTCACAGATTAAATACGACACAACTCAAACATTCATAGGCATGTAAGCATGTACATATGACTAATACATAAGCAAATGTAGCATAAATGTATAATTAACCATTGTCAATCTTACAAAATAAAGTCACAAAAACATATTATCACAGCGAAAAACAGCAGATAATAACATTTTCCTAGAAGTAAAAATGAAAATAAAAATGAAAATACATTTAAATAAATAAAAGCAAAGAAAAATATAAGAAAAAGAATTTTTCTCTTCTGGGCCGCGGTACTGTAACACGGACAGGGCGCTGCTCCCGTTAAAATTAGTGTTGTGAACTTTTCACATTCGTTGTACCGGAATTCCTCATATATTTTATCATTGTTATAACACAGCATAGTATTTGTTGATAGGAATCTTCAATTGATTCCTAATGACTGTGCATTTGATATGTAATACGATATGTATCATTTAATATGTAATTATTCTTATTAGTACGTTTTCTTAGTTAAAAAACTGAGAACCACTAAATGCACTGGAGATTAAGATATCGATAGAAATCAATTGTTTAGTTTCTACGATTTTCTATGGGAATTTTTGTCTTTGTCTTCTCTATAATTTCTCGATAAGGATATAATGGAAATTGTTTCAATTTTTTTTGTAAATGTTTCAAATATAAAAGTTAGGTCGTCAGAAATCCTTAAATATTCAAATCAAGTTTCCAGAAGATCTATCCAGTTTTTTAAAAGTTTTTAGAAAGACATACAGTACAAACAGACACACTCAGAGACTGATTGATTTTCTGAACCTATTATCCGAAAAATAGGCTAATTAAAGATCGAAAGCAAAGAAGCTTCAGTTCGTCTGAATTTATTTTTAATTAAACTGTACCTTATTTTTTTATTCTTATTATTTGCTATTTCTTCTATGACATAGGTACTTTGGGTTGAATTTCGAAATAATCCTTTTGCATATATGTACGGTCTGTATGAAATATCTCTTCATAATTATTTGCTAAATATTAACCAAATGTAAAATAGACAACATTGCCCTGTAATTTTCTAGCATTAAGATGCTGAATTTTATTTATTTATTTTTTTTATTTTTTGCATCAAAGAATTGCAGTCCTGTGTATTACGTATAAATCAATGAATCAGTAAATAAATAAATTAAATAAATAAATAAAGTCAATCAGAAGTTAAACTATTTTAACTGAGAATTTTTATTTCATGTTAATGTGAATGTTAATATGAAAGCAATTCTAAGTAACTGTTTCCCTCTTTATTCGAAATTCTATTTGGAAAAAATATAAATGACGAAAGATTCTTCTTTTTGCTTTTTGTTTTCTTAATTTACAGATAATCAGTAAATTTTTGGTAAAAAATGACAGCGAGTTAGAGCTTGAAACCTTTGTATTCTGTTAGAGAAAAAAAAATACAAAAAAAAAAGGCAGCCTTCTCCTTGTATCAGGCGAATCGTATAATCAGTTGTCCATTGTGTTGGAGGTTCATTCATCACAATTAGCGTCAGAGGTTATTCAAAACAACCTTCGCTTTGCTTGAAATATGTGATCAGGTGTGAATGTCAATCAATACAATCCTTATAAAACTAAGCGCATGACTGAAATATTGTTTATTGTTTATTACTGTATTTAAGTTTTAAGTTTAAAATGTTAATTAAGTATAATTAAATAAGTAATAATTCTTTTCAGGAATTCATATGTAAAATTAACGCTAGTTTTTGAAGAGTATTAAAACTGTACAAGAGCTTTTGTACCGTATATTATTTAATAACAAAAAATTATAAAATAAAGGATTCTCCATATAATTCTAAAATGTGAATTTATTTCAAATAAAGGATTATTAGGTCCATATAATCCTTTTTTGTTGTTATTTATATCACTTTATTTTTGTTAGTCCTTTTTTACTTTTTCATGGTAATTAATAGAAAACATCAAAAAGACACTAAGATTTTATTTTGTAGAGGAGTTTTTGTATATCTACTTTTTTTTGTAGCCATCACTAAAATGATTAACAGATTTTTGCCACCGTCAGACCAATTTTTCTATTCCAAAGCAAACAATTTTCGTTCAACTGAATCGTTTAAGCCAAACTTCAGATGGAGATGTAAGTCTCATCAGAATTATGACAGAAAGTATGAAACTTAGATTCATTATCATATCCTGAGTTTATAAGTTTATTATCTATTTCAGCGCACAAAGAATATTTTGTAGAGAAATCTTCTTGAACAGCTTCTTCCAATGTGATGCTGTAAAATACTAAAATGTAGAGAATACAAAGAACTTGATCTCACCTTAAATAAAGTATCGATCTCTTCATCGTTTATGTTGAAAAATAGACAAGACTGTTGCTACTAAATTATCAGCAAGTTTGATGTATTTTTCAACTTCAACAGTGAAGCGCTTGTATTCTTAACGTCTTATGAAGCTTCCTATAATAATAATTGATGTGGAGTTACATCTTCAACAGACTTTCCTCATAACCAAGTCATAATGATTCTGCAGTTTCTTAGATAGAGTTAATTTAATCTCGTCGGTAGGAATTTCTCAATTTCAGAAACTTTCATAGCCAGATATTTGGTATTTAGGTTTTCTAGATTTCTGCAAAGTGTTAGAGATCTTAATGAAGGAAAGGAAGATAGAGGTTCTATCATCCCTCGTTGTATAGTAGCTAGTCAAATGTGTATTAGTGCTACTGTTTCATATTTAATAAAATGTATTCTCATATTCTGAAAAACGATAGCGCAATGTTAAGGATGAACTTTTGTTGGAATTGCTACTATTGTTATTACAGTTCTCATCACGAACAGTAATGATTATTAGGAAGACGACTCTGCCATAATTTAAAGATATTTTAAATATTCAATACACATGAATGTTAAGTATTTTCAATAGGCTGTTATAAAAAATAATAAATTTAGTAATACATTCTTTGCTAGTCGAGATTATCCTATTAGGTAATAAATATTTATTAACAGCTTCTATTGCTATTTTTTTTAAAGGTTTTAATATTTTTTTCCCTTGTTTTTAATATTTTTTTCTCTTGTTTTTAAGCCTATTTTTGTGTAACTAAAGCTATCTTCAGATCAATTCTATATTGTAGAAACATTATTGACATAAGTTAATGTTCGGTTTTTGTTATTGTTACCTGTTTGACGTATCAAGATGTACTGGAAGAGATTAGCGCCAGTGCTGTTTGGAAACTGGCATGTCCATGATACACGAAAGGTTTCGCTTGTTTTTCGAAAGGCATGATCTAACGAGTTGAGAAATTGATTTCTGTAATACTTGAATGAAAGAATCCCACTGGATAAAATCCGAAAGAACTTTCTGTTTCGGGAATTATTGCGGAAAAATTAGCAGAGAAATTGGTTCTAAAATTTGACTATTTATCCGATTTTCATTTTTTTTTTCTTTCTGAAATCTGTATACTGAAAAAAAAAATTCAACTTTTTCAACTTAAAAACTTTCAACTTCTGTAAATAAATAAAGCAACAATTGTAAATTTTTTGCTTTTTCTGGTCGAAGATCCTCATTTTTGGGCCCAATTTTTACCCGAATTCAGGTAAAGTTTAGTATCAGCAATCCGTTTAAAAGTCCCTAAGACTGCCTACCTTAATAGAACAGAAATGTAATTCAACATATTTATTTTTGAGAAACTACGGCAGTTCAAGCACTTCTGCATTCTGTTTGTTTAAGTTTAACAATTTGATGATCTTATCAAATACATTACGTAGGAATCAACATCCAATGTTTGCAGCCCAATGCATAGTGTGATTAAATAGGGAGCTAAAAAAACTCAAAATTATTAAAAAAAATGGTCTTGAAATGATATTAAAATAAAAAGTGACTGTAATTTTCGCTGATATTACACTAATGAATCAAAACAACCAGTTAATAAAATTAAGGAAATCCATTTTTGTGACACTGTTTCCTGAACAATAGTTTTTATTAAATTTATTCAAAAAACATTATCATCTTAACAGCACATGTGCTAAAATAATAAGATAATAAGTTTTTACTTCAAAAAAAAAAAAAACAAATTTGGGGTCCACACATCCCCAAAAGCTATGATTTACCCTTTATCACTATTATTTAAACTAGACATTTAATAAATTGTTTTGAGTTCGATCTCAGAAAATTTGAAAAACCGAAAAAGTCAAATTCTTAGAAATCAAAATTTTAAAATTGTTCAAAAAAAATAAGTGATTGAAAATATTACTTTGCAAACATTTATTAAAAAATGAAAATTGAATGAAACTAGTGATAATAATAAATTCATTATGCTTTAGTCTTATAGATCTTTAAGACATAAGACATTTACCATTTATTTAGTTACAAGTCGTTGGTTACCTTTCCAAAATACAAAATATAAACATTTAATTTTTGTTTAAACTTTGTAGATAAAAAGAACTTTTTTATTAACACTGAAACAATTATTATAGATCAATGAAGCATCATAAGTTTTAAAATGTAATGAAATTTACTTCCTCTTTCTATATAAGAGATTTATTTTC
Source organism: Thereuonema tuberculata (assembly GCA_023159025.1). Taxonomy (NCBI): domain Eukaryota; kingdom Metazoa; phylum Arthropoda; class Chilopoda; order Scutigeromorpha; family Scutigeridae; genus Thereuonema; species Thereuonema tuberculata. Next base: position 81,396,709 of record JAFIDM010012231.1, read on the forward strand.
CTAGAGTCGTAATTTTGCATTTATTATAATAATAGTCTAATAATGAATCATACTTACATAAAAAAAAAAATATTCCTAGCTTATTGTAACGAAGCCATTCTGTATCAGTTTTATACATTATTGTCATTATTCGACAAATGATAACGAAGCATTTTCGGAATGAGAAGACCAGAAAGGAAATTCAATGAAAAAGATTTTATTCAATGATTAAAATTTTTTTTTGCAATGTTGTTTGTTTGATTACCGAAACCTATTGAAATTTGCTGTCATCATCCTTCATGTAATATTGATCCAATGTAATGATGCGGTCGTTTTCAGTTTCACGGCCAGTAATGCAATGTAACGAGACTCAGACCCCCACCCCTGCTCCGTATTTCACCCCCTCCTCCTTCCTTTCAGTCTGCATGCAACATCCCACATAATCATCGCCCAGACAGCTTCGTCCCATCTAATGAATAACTCTGTCCTCTTTGCCACATACGAATGGCACGTTTAAAAACACCCTGGCAATTTGTTTCTCACTATTGGCACCTATTGTTGTTGGTGTCGGTTCATTTCACGCGAAACAGCGGGTCTAGCGTGAGAAATAATGAAAGCTGATGAATCCCCAGCCAGAGAGCGCATTCATCTCATCAACAAAGACGAGACTAATAAGGAAAATGAACTCGAAAAAAAAGAACGCATTTCATGCATATATTCCTGGAAAACTAAGCTTGAAATGAACTTTTTCGCAGAAATATAATTATATACGTTTTCCTTTTTACTAAATGTATTTAATAATTATTTTCTGATAATAATCTACTATTAAAGTTTAGTTTTAATAGAAAAATATTCTTAATTGGAATTTTATTACATCTTAGAAAGATGGAATGGTAAGTTTTAAAGTACCAAAAACAATCCATTTTAATAATATTTGAAATATAGAGTAGTGTTTTTTATATTAAAACTGTTATACTTATTGCTGTACAGTATTAAAAAAAAAGTGATTTTCCTTAATTTTTTAGGATTTTTAATATTCAACAGTTTTTTTTTTTTCAAACTTCTTCATGTAATAAACTTAATATGTGTAAGCATTATTTATTAAATTAGGCTGAACATATAGGACTGTTCAAATAGACTTAAAATAAATTTATTATTAACTTTTTTTAAGGATTAGTGCATTGATCTGATGAAGAGGGTTTTTCTATGATACTGGCAAATTTTTAGTTATAACTTATTTTAAGTCTTTTGAAATGTAATAAGTATATTTCAAAGAATTACAAAAATTATTGTTTAAATTCACATGTGTCCAGTCTAATGTTATGAGATAGGCTACTCCTTCTCTTGATGTACATTAATAACACACAGATGAACCAAATATACAGATAGCCCTAGTCAAAGCGATCTGTCATTCCATTGCCATTTTTCATGGACTCCCTAAGGCCTAATAAAACATGAATAAAAAAATTCTGAGAGTATAATTAATAACAAGGAATATTAGGAAGCAAATATTCAATTACATTCATCGTAAATTAATTGTTCAGTAAAGCCTGAATTAAACATAATTGATAAATAAAATACATTACGAAGAAAAATGATCTATTCCACATTATAGAGATAGTAAATTTAATTGGCTACATAAAACTATTTTATCAATCGAGTTCCTTTCTGATTTTATTAAATGGAGTAAAAAACTGAAGGAAACATTAAAAATTGAACTATTGGCATAGAAAGGGACTTAGTTGATCCCTTCGAATGTAAATTATTTTTAAATGTAAAGAATTATTTAGTAAAAATTAAAAAAAATAATTAGATGTAAAGAAAAGTAATGCAAAAAATTGAAAATACTTTACTAACTAATATTTGCTAAATTACAATATGCATACAGGGCCGGATCTAGGTAATTTTGTGGGGGGAGCAAACTCAGTTTTTTCCGCCCCTTCCATGGTTTTGCGGCCCCGCCTCACCCCTGGACTCAGTTTTTTACGACCAAAAAAAAAAACCTTATCCGAACTACTTCTAAAATGCCGCCCCCCCTCTAAACGCCGCCCCCTTCCAAATGCTGCCCAGGGCACGTGATCAACCTTGGCCCCCCTAGATCCAGCCCTGATGCATACAGGGAAAGTATAAAATTGTTATATTTTTTGCAAGTTCTCGTTGCCTTGTTCACATTCTATCTCAATACTGACTATAATGAATATCTCTACTTAAATAAGATATTCATTGTAACTGCAACGAAAGCAAAAGCAAACAGATATTTATTTACAATGCAAACAAAAAAATGAACATAATATTACAATGTTTATGCTGTTATGCTAATCAAGTAATAAGAATTTTTATTTGTCAGAATCTCACTGAAAATTATTTGCCAAAATTTTTTAATATAACCTGTAGTATAGTATACTTGGTTTTACTTTATTTTTCTTAAAAGCAAAAAGTCTAAGGGAAAAGTAATGGATATATATAAAAATTCACTATTGATTTTTCTGAATTCGCAGAGATTACAACTAATTAGTTACAAATTCGTTACTTTCAAGTTTTAAAGAAGGAAAACAAAAAAAAAAAAAAAACAAACAAACTGTAAATTCTGTTTCCTCGTGAAATTATTTCTTAAACAGATTCAACATTTCTTTTTTGTTTTTGCATCAGTTAAGATGATTCAGCAAGAGGATATATATATTTACATTTATTGGCATATGGACTAAATATATGTAAACATAATTATATAAATGTACATATATAGTCTACTTTTTATTAATTTAATATTTTTCGCGTTTAGAACGCAAGATTGACACTATTTTTTAAATTTATAAGACGTTAATATTCATGACGATCAATATTGAATAAAACTTATTTCGAATCTTTTAAATACAATTACAAATTTAATTTGTTTAAAAGTAAATGAAACTTAAAAAAAAATTAAATCTCCTTTTTTGCTCTAATGTATTACATTGTCAATCCACCATTTGTATACATATGTGTGTGTCTGCCTGTGTGTATTTAATTTCTGTATTTTTTTTTCCTCTTTAATTTCGCCGCAGATTTTATTGAATGAAAAATCATCCTTTCGCTGTTCAATTCCGCGTTCGGTCTCCTTTGCTTTCCACTTGCGAGCAGAGCGTAAAATTTTATAGCGTGACCCGGTCATAAATTCGATTTTCAATTTTCGTGTGTGAAAATCATTTGTTATTTATGCTTTCCTCTTCTATTTCAGTTCGTTGATGATAGGTCGCGCACTCTATCATCAGGGTATTTCCAAGTTGTAAATACTATGCCCATAAAATCCTGATTCATAATGCAATCCACAAAGATAAAAAGATGCTTCAAAACAATTGTTATAACCCCATTAAGCACAGTGCTTTCCCTCCCAATCTATTTTACGCTTCTGAATATAAACAGAATCACATTAAAATCTTAATAATTTAATTTCAGTTTCGTAAAGATTTATAGAGAAATTTCATTATTATTATTATTACATACTGTTATTAACCTAATTTATTAAAATCAAATAAATTAATATGGTACTTATAAATCCTTAAAAATTCTCATAGTAAATATATGTTTTTTGCTTATCTGTGAATCTTTATTGATGCTGTAGGAATCGAAGCATAAAGATTGCTTATAGTATTGTATTAATCAATAGAAAATAGGAGAAACTGATAAGTTATGAACTTTTACTCTTTCAAACAAATGCAGCTAAAATTATTCTATTTCGATTGTCAAAAAAATCTTTAAAATTTTATATCTTTGCCTTTAAATTGTATAATAAAGGTCCTGTCTTTCTGACCATATGATACAATGCTACTAAAAATTCTTGTCTCCTTCTTTAAATTGACATGATTTGAAACTTCTTTAAAAATGACTGAAGTCACGAATTACTTTTACATGACATTTCCGGGAACTTATATCTAAAAGTTTTCTAGTAGTTTTGTCATAACTATGTACTTTTAGATTTTACTCCGTCAAACTCAGATTGGATTGCGCTGTAGGTTCCAGTTTCGATTTGGACCTGAGAGGAAATTTTCCCAGTTCCTTTCTCATCCAGATCATTTTTTTCCAAACTGCAATCTATTCTTTAGGTTTTGTTTGGAGCCTACAGCCTATCTCCTTCCCACTAAAAGTTAAAAATTATAAAGAAAGATCATCAGCAAATAATATTATATAATAATTATACAAATATAAAGTTAACAGGAAATTCCGTATAGAAACGTAAATGATTGATAAAATTGTCTGAAAACGTTATTACATTACAAAAATCTTAAGAATTCTTGATTAATTATTGTCTCTAAAATTTAATATTGACGCACTTAAAATTTTGATTTAAAAAAATCTGTTGTTGAAATAGAAAAAAATATATTTAGGAGAAATTTTTAGATTTTTTTTTTGTTTTTTTGTTAACAAGAATAAGTTTATTATAGTTTGAGGAAAGTTGAAATCATAAAAGATTCAAAATAAATGTCTGTTATTTATTTCGCTATTATTGCTTATACATATTATTATGTACTAATCGGCTACCCGTCGCTTCGCTCCGGAAGCCTCGCTTATGTAACAGAAAACAACTTTTTATTTATTAAAATAAAAAAAAAAAGATAGAAACACACTCTTCCATACATTGCATTAGTATTAAAATATTTATTAAAATACTAATAAGGGAGACAAATTTTCAGGAACTGTACATATTCCTTTTTTCAAGTCAATAATATAGGTATAACAGAATTAAGAATAAGCTTGGCAGCATTGGTTTAAAAACATGAAGTATCAATAAAATTAATTGTTGATACAATATGCTTAAACATCTTACAGTGACTATTAACTCATTTTATTGTTACAAAAAATAAATAAATAAAAGCATGGTGATACAACAAATTTAATTGTTGTTAAACTAAAAACTAAAATTTTTTAAAAGTTTTTTTTTTTAATTTAATTTTTGATGTCTATATTCTCTCAATTCACGACTGCTTTTAGAACCAGCATGTGAATCATATATCCATGATTTATTTTAATTTTTATAGAGATTAGAATGTAGTCCTCGTGATCTAATGGCTAAGATGTCTAACTTCGAAGCAGAAGGTTGCATGTTCGATTCCCGTAGCGAACTTCTAGAAATTATTTCTATATTCACAAATAACAACAATTGCACCAGACAGACAAAGAAATAAAAGATTTTAGTAATAGGCCTATAGATATACTTTTCAGTGGTTTTTGAGTTAGAAATTGTGATGGTTTTTGAGTAACAAATAGTGACTTTTCAGTATTCTATCTAATAGAATAGTGCTTCTTTCTTTCTTGACTCTTTTTTTTATTCAAACATCTCCCGTGTACACGTGCTTGTTTTTCAATATCACATAGAATTTGATTAAGTAAGAATATTATATTTAAAATATTTCAACATTTCGGCAATGATAGTTCTAATTGCCATTTTCGAATTAAAAATAAACAGATAGATCGGAAATAAATAAAAAATCTTGAGATTAAAAAAAAAAGAGGTTGAATTCATTCATTATTGATGGGGGAAAGAGGGAAGGACACATAAGTCAAAAAACAATATAAAGTGAGTAGTAGTCACCTTGGCCTAATAGATAAGACGTCTGACTTGGGATCAGAAGGTTGTAGGTTCGATTTCTGTCGCGGACGTTTCATTGTAAAAATTACTTCTATTTTCCATTCGCTCAGGAAATTGTGGCAGACAGACAGACAGAGAAATAAAAGATTTTAGTAATATAGATTCGACTCTTCATTAACATGTAAGTGCAGCCGTTTTGAATTTTTGCTCAAATCTGCACATAAATGACTGCGCATAAATATTGGTGAGGTGGGAGCATTCGTTCCATAATATTTTGTAGTTGTATAGATGTAAGTATTTTCAGATTATCGAAACTAATAATTCTTTTTTTACTTTATGCTCCCTTTGCGTAATACTTAGTCTCAATTTCAATATGTTTAAGAGACAATCCCTCTATATATCAAATTGAGGACATGGGAAAATGGTGAAATAGACCAATCCGCTTCTTAATTTTAAGGGTATTTAGAGGAAAGTGAGGTGACGGGCCCTGGCCTTTCCCCTACGCCTTGAAATCTCGAAATATATAGAGTAGACCTTATTTTTTTGGTTGGATGTTTTGAAGAAGACTTTTGTTTTTGTTTTGATGTTGGATGAGGCTCCATCCCGAAATAAAATACTATATTCGCTCTTAATGTATAGTATCATTATCCGCAGTTTATTGAATTTTAAAGAAAACTCTCCTTACACATTGAGCTTACAAACTTCTGATTTATAACCTACTTGATAAAACTGGTGGATGAAGTGCAGTAACAGTAATATAACGACATAAATAAAACAGCAAGAATCTTTGTTAGTAGTTCGAGACATTGGGACATTGGAAGTTCAAGAAACTAATATGTATGTGGAATATTCAGTTTCTTTATTCAAAACAAAACAAGTCAGTAATAAGTCTAATCTTGTTGAAATTGGTGTTCGTTAATAGTGTGTATGTTTCCAACGTATTCTACATCCCTGAATCCTTACTGGCACCCCCAGAATACTGCTGGGTTGTGTAGGATGAAGCTCGGTTTGGTGATCTAATGTTACATTTTAAACGTAATGAACAAGACAAGGACCTCTTTCTATCGGATGTGGACTCGTAATCCCAGCACAGGATAATAAATAAATGCGACTCCGTGGGGTAAGTTTTCAGTGGTTCTTGGTGCAGCCGGTTTATTACGGGAACCTCTGACACCTCGGTCATTACTCACTTTACAAAAAGATGGGCCTTTCTTATTTATGTTCCCTTAAAACAGGCAGGATCGAGATTTAGGTATCTTGAAACCCTAAAAACAGGATTAATGGTGTAGATTATGAAATAAAAAAATAATCTCCCTCACGGAAGTTGATATCAATAATTTCATACTTCAAAATTTCGATGATACGTTAATGATATTTATCACGAAGAAGGAAGGAAGGAAGGATGAGATGAATGGGGGACATTAATAATGCTTACTTAAAAATATAAAGAGGTTTTGTGCTTTTTTTTATGAATCAAAAAAAAAATTAAAAATGCCGAGTATCCTGCTAACAAGGCACAATTAAACAGAGAATAAAGAACAAATGTTAAGAGTAAAATTGGCAACTGTAGTTAAAAAAAAAAATATTAAAAAAAAAGTTTAAAAAATAATTTATAAAAAATAACAATAATGATTAATGATATTCTGTCGCGATGGATCCAGACTTTTGAATTTCACGAAACAGAAAAATTACAAAAAAAAAATCTGTTGAAGAACAATTTAGGACTGCCAAAGTTGTATTGAAGTGAATGATTGTATAGATTTGATAAATAATATTAACACAAATTAAATATTATATATTATATATTAAAATAAATTAAATCTAATGACACAATGCTGGAATTCTCATTTTATCTCAGATAAAGGTTCGTTAGAACTCGCCGTTTTGGAACACTTAACTATCATATAAACATTATACATAAAATATTGGATTTGTAATTGCAGAGTGGTGCAAAAGTCTGGACCCATAAGCAATTTCTTATACAACAATTAATAGTTTACATATAACAATTGATTTACTTATTAACAATGTATAACAAATGATTTCCTATTTTTAACATAATTTTGATATCATATCCTTATTTCTTCCCAAACACGATAACGGGTGAGTCATACCTTCATTTATTGGAAACATTCCTTATACCTCGCCTAGATAACGTACCATTAGCAATGCGGAGAGATATGTGGTTTCAACATGATGAGGCTCCGCCACATTTTGCGAAGAATGTGCGCAGTTTTTTGGACAATACATTTCCAAGGAAATGGATTGGACGTCGAGGACCGATTGAATGGCCGCCAAGATCGCCGGATTTGAGTCCTCTGGATTTTTTCCTATGGGGCCATCTTAAATCAGTGGTTTATGCTAACAGACCAAGAACATTACAAGACTTGAAACCACACAAGAAATTGAAACCTTAAGAGGGAATAACTCTATCTTCAGCAATGTGCAAAGATCATGTGTCTCCCGAGTAAGAAAATGTTTGTAAGAAGGTGGAAAGCAGTTC
>JAFIDM010012231.1:81405153-81420477 GCA_023159025.1 Thereuonema tuberculata
TTACATCTTTGTAATAATACTTTAAGCGTAAAAATACATAAAAACTAAGAAAACAATAAATATATAGGCCTCTCTTATTATGTCTTTCTTTTTCAGTATAGACGATATGGTTGATTTCGCCATGCCATACTAAGTTGCCAGGTCAGAGACACGAGTTCCACTTTCAAACTTCGCAACGAGTTCTTTTTTCAATTCAATTGTCGTTCTCACTGCTTTCCTTTTAGACTTAGTTGAATCAGTAATCTTTTTTAGACCCATGGCTGCACTATTTTCAATAAAAATAACAAAAAATAACAATAAAAATAACAAGGTCACGCTGTCCGAATAGCGAGCAAGCGTACGAATGGCGAGTTCAATTTTACTTGAAAAAGTTGGACAATAACGAGTTGTACGAATAGCGAGGCAGACGAATGGCGGAGTTCCACTGTATATATATATCCTTAAAAATTAAACCAATTCTGAACGGAACTACGCAACATTAGGTTAATATCTAAATTTTTAACTTTCAGAATTAGAATATATATGATTGACAATAAATTTGATTATAAAGTAATCAAAGTTTTATTAAAAATTAAGTGGATAAATGTATTGTAATAAGGGCTTTTAAAGTTTTAAAGTTCCTAACTTTCTTAATCGAAAACGCAGGTCTTAACTAAAAGACGTCTAACTTAAAAAAAAAAAAATCCAAATATTTAAGAAAACACATACACACACAAAAAAAAAAAGAGAAGAAGAACAAGAAGAAGGCTAAAAATAGTCTTAACTTTTTTTGGAATTATAATGAACAGCATTCAGAATCCATACTTGCAAAACTAAATCTGCGATTCGACCTCTTCACCAAGATTTCTTTCACGGGAGATTGGAAGAATATAAGAATATATCAAAACAAAACCAACGGACTGGTGAAAAAACTGAAATAGCTATTGATCTTTCTCTTTTGATTACATTAGCAAGCATTAAAAAAGAGCTACCAATTATAGAAAAGACTGAGACATTTTCTTTGATACATTCAAGGATTCTGTCAATTAAACATAGTCTTTTTATCAGAAATAAAGTTTACTTTACACATATCAGAAATCATATCCTGTTTTCATCAATAACTCTCTGCTCATATTAAAAAAAATATTCTAGAGGTCATTTTGTATTTTTATCTTCCTATTTAACCTACTATTTAATAAGTAATTTGGACTAATCCTTGAGAAAGAAGACACAACAAGAAGTTACTAATTAATTAACACAGATTATTAATTTAGTTTTAGACAATATTTATACATTTTGTCTAAATGAAAAACAACAAAAATTAAAATTTCACCCCCCCCCCCCCCCAAAGAAAGCACTTAAAAGAAATTATAATTTCAAACATTGACTTAGCATTATCTTCAAAGAATTGTGTAAAGGATTGTGTAATTCCATGATTTTTTTTTTACTGTTTCTGTGGAAGTTTAAATTGGTATGTTGGATTCAATGATTTGGAATTCATGTCCAATGGTTAAGTAAATTCCGTGTATCAAAATTTCCTGTAGTTCAAAGTAAACTAAAGATTCTTTATTTATTTTTGTTTGTTTACAAAAATAACAATAACTTAATTAGCTTTGAATATTTATTTTACTTTTAATTTTGGTCAGTCATCTTTAATTGTCAAAATAGATAATAAGGAATTTTGGATTTGGATCTGTAAACTGTTTGTGTTATCATGTAATTATTATTTTCATTAAGATACATTTCACACTCTAAAATAAACTAATGTGGCATTTAAACACTTGATAATCAACCAAATATATGTTTTATATTTTAATATTTTAATTTTGCTGAAATTAGACAGTAAAACCTTATTATGACACAATAGAAAATCCACACAAAATAATACTTCCATAAAAATAAATTAATTTTCTACGAGTAAACTTGTCTGTAATCTTTTTTAATTAGAAAGCAGGTAGTTTTCCAATTCATTCAGAAGGTGTACTTTGAAATGTTACATTGTCTAGCAGTTAGTATTAAAAGTTATTTTATAGTTGATTATAACTCACTACCAAAGACTATGTAGATTAGGTCGGACCAGATTCCTCTTGACCCGTCCATATAAGAAATCCTGGCTTGTCTTTCCAATGTTGCAATGAGAGCTCGGACGGAGGATTTGATGATAAGAAAATGGAAAAGCAGAGTAAGAATAGAAATTAGTCACACTCTTGGAAATCAGATAATCAATTATTCAAATTTGGACAATTAATAGTTATTCAATTTTGTAGTAATGTTATACTGTCAATGCGCAGCTAGAAAATGGAAGATAAAAGAACTTTTATCCCATAGCCAACATTGATATAATTGCCTAAATAGGTATTTATGGGCAATGTTTTGTCTTTAATCAACTTTTCTTAGATTTGGTTTCTGTGGAACTTTAAATTTGTATATTGGATTCAAAATTTGGAATTCAGGTCCAATGGTTAAGTAAATTCCGTGTATCACAATTTTGCTGTAGTGCAAAGTAAACTTAAGATTCTTCATTTTTTTTTTTTTTGATTAATAGCAAAAATTTATTAATAATTTTACCAAAAGCTGCCAAATATTTTAAGTATTAAAATCATCCTAAAGATAGAACAACAACTTTATTATGATAATTTATCTGTTTCAGGACAACTTCTTCACTCATTACAGATTTAGAAATTCACACTCAAAGAGCTTTTGATCGAGTGTAAATCGTGCGGAACTCTTGATAACTGAAGAAATCCCCTTGAAATATGCAACCGTCTTCTTGTCTCTTTGGCTTTTATCGCTTGGCATCAACCGCAAAATTAAAATATGGCTGTGGCGATCTTTATGGATCACCGAAAGTCTCGCAAGGGAACCAACCACATGATTCAGCTCTCGCACCGGAGATGCTTTGTCGGACAGCTGAGAATTCTCTTGCTATAATCAATGAAGCGCCATCGCGTGGCAAATCTGTGAAACAGAACTTCATTATTATTATTTCAAGTAGCAGCAATAAAAGTACCGTTCTTTTTAAATAATATTTTAGATTATATAAAAAAAAAAAAAAAAAAAAAAATCCTTAATCTTTAAAAGTCACTTAATTATTAAGAAGTAAATGTATAAAATGTATAAAAATGTAAAAAATGTAAATAATTTTTGAAAGTTATTGTTTAAAAATATTGTAATTAGGAACTAATTAAAAAAAAAGTTTTAAATGTTAATATGACACCAAATTTACTAAAAGAGTATATGTAGAAATATAAATAATCTCAAGCATTATACTGATTATTAAAACATTCTTTCTAATATTCAACTTTAATTAGAAACTGGGATCTGAAGAAAAAAAAATATTATATTTCTCAAAAAAATACCAAAAGAAATTTTTATAATCCTCTATTTGAAGAGCTCATCGATTGTTTTTTAGGGATATCTACAATTGGAATAAAATTCTATATTAAAATTTAGATAGAAATACATAGCAGTGATTTGTTCACTGTTAATTCAGTTTAATTTGGTTTTAATAGGATTTTATGTTTCAATAGAAAACTTTGTTGACTATAAACAAAAGTTTTGTGTAATCATAATATATTCCTAGTTTTTAAAATAGAAATTCATGTTCTCTTTATGTTATCAGTAGTAAAGCCTTGTGTAGATTCTTGCAAAAAAAATCTTATAAACGTGTATTGTTTTTAAATTTCAGAACTGATTATTAGGAGAGATTTTATAAGCTGATTGTTTATTCATTCAAAATTCATTCGTTCTTTAAAAGATAGTTTTACTTTGGCGATGTAAAAACTTCATCAGAGAAATAGAAAGAGAGAGGCAAGCTATTGTATAATTTATTAATTTCAGGTTTTCTCAATAATAAATTAACAGTTAATTAAAACATAGTAATAAATCTTCTAAATTCTCTTTTTAACCTTAGAATCTATTTTACGAAATAATCTCATTCTTTCTTGTTTTGTATGATATATTTATATCATACAAAAATGGATAGCGGTCGTCGATGAATACAGTGGAAGCTTTGATAATTACGTTTCATTTTCTTCAAAATTGTCTTAGCTATCCTGCATCAATCATATGGATTTTGGCTTTACAAATCTGATACTTTGTCGTCAGTTTGTATGAATGCACAGAAAATATATTGTGAAGGGAAGCCCAAACAAATTACATCTCGAAAGGATCTTCGTTGCTTCGAAAAGCCCGTTGACTTGTAACATTGTTGATTTCAAAAGATAAAGATATAGCTTCTAGGGATCATCTGTTTCTAACTTAATACATTATATAATTGCTATTTTACTGTGTTCAAAGTGTCTACTGCGACGTCTTGTATTGATTTCACACAGTCCGCTAATAAATATCTACTCAGACAGAAGATATTCCACTCTGTTTTTCCACTCTAGATGCTAGATGACGGCTTCAGGTTACATGACGGATCCTTTTGAAGAGGTCTTAGAACTTTCACAAGAATATTTTAACAGATATGCATGAATAGTCTGTGTCACTGTGGTTAAATAAAACAAATAAATATTATTGCTGAATCAATAATAGTAAACCTTTTATTTATTTTTTTATGTTTCACTCACTTTTCACAAATGGAGTGATCATAGACAACAATGTTATTCTTAGGGTACCATTCTGTGCTGTATTTTGTACAACACATTCTACGAAGATACGAAGTTCGACGATAAGTTGATACTTCTATGGATAATGTGCATTATACAACGTGCATTATATTGCGTTGGTGGTACATCTTCAGTTCCAATTTCTAACGAGACAACAATTGACCATAAAGTTGTCTTCTTAAATGAATTGCTAGTGTGCGTCGATAACTATCAAGAGATTATTAATAGTATCCAAATAAGCTGTAATCCTAAGCACTCGTCGTAGAAGATTAAGAAACAATTCGAAATCGTTGAATTATGATATCAAATGAGTCAGGCTGAAAATACAGAAGTCCGCTAAGACCTTTTCTATGTCCTATTCTACCCAATAAATTTAGTTTTGGGAACCTTTTCTTCTTTATGCCCATTGTCCAAAAAAATAATTAATTCGGGTCTACTTTTTTTTCCAAAGAATATATATGAAACAAATTGTATACTGACAAAGTATTATTACTTGATAAAACTTAATCTTATTCCTAATTGTAAGAAGCAAAATCTTTGGGAAAGAACCGAAAATTGAACTTTATTTTTGTAATCTTTTTATAAATTCAACATATTACTTACTTATTCTCATACGTCTGTGTTATGACTATTAAAAACTTGAGAACTAATGTTAAAAATTTGAGAAACAATTAACCTTAACTTAATTTCTTGGCCTTTCAAATTAACATCTATTTCTAATTCATTAACAAAGTATGGATTTAAAAAAAGCTCTTATTCTCAGCTTTCTAACAAGTAAGCTGAATATGAAAGCTTTATGCGAAAGATTGAATATGAAAGATACAAATTGAATAAGATGTGACTATTTAAACCATTTTCTACTAATGATAGCTTTGAACTACAATTTTCACAAAGATTAGATATTTATTGATGAGAAATAAACACGGGTAAGTGGCTGTTGATTATGTGATTCTAATATTCCGAAAGTTTCACTTATGTGCATTGATTCGTTGTAAAACTGATTTTTTTTTTATTGCTCTTTTTATAACAACTACAAAAAGTGGTTGAATGTTCAGTGATGGTGCGTCTAAAATTTCTTTCTCATGAAGGTAAAGTGAATAGTGAAGTTATCCAATATGGGAATCGTTACAGTCTTAGGAAGATTCACGGTATCAGTCACCAAAGATCTCTTCGACGATTGCTTAAATAAACGTTCCGGGATGGCCGAGCGGTCTAGATGGCGGTCTACCGTGAGGCTGCTCTGTCGGAACCTGGGTTCGAATCCCGGAGTTGGCATGGATGTTTCTTTCTTCTTCTGTGTTTCGTCCGTTTCTGCGGGTATAGCGTGAGCTGCCTCCTATGGCAAGGGATTCGTCGGCTAAATGCTCACATTTCTCGCCCGTTGTTGAGGCCAATAGTTTCACTAAGAGCCCGGGCATTCGCAAAAAAAAAAATAGTAAACTCTCGTTTTTTGGTTGATTAACTTCTTCGTCTTTGCAAGATGCAATGTGCAGTCGCAATCTCTATATCACGATAAGACAATTCCGAAGTTTATCATTTTTGTATTTAAAAAACAAAGAATATTGGTAATTTTTCCATTTTCTATAATTAATTCTTTGGCCAATATTTCAATTTTCTTAAGTAAATTAATGGAAAAAGTTTTCGATTCCGTTTTTCAAAGTTTTCGATTTATTTTCTGTTATGAAAGTTTTGATGAAAATTTACGCTTGTAAATGGAGGAATGAATTAAGTTTCCAATTATTCAATGAAGAGAAACCTAAAGTTAACACTTATTGTGTGCAGAAATGCTATTACCTCGAATAGGTGCTATTTGCAAATGATGGTAGGATTTCGAGAAAGAACAGCATAGATGTAATAGATATATCTAATATCTAAATCTATTGGTAAAATGGAGAAAGCTTTCCAAATTCTAAGTTTTCGATGGACAAAGAGAATTCGAGACTGTCTCTATCTCGTTTGCCGTCAGATCAAAAACTTTGAATACTGGAATACGGTTTTACGGAGTAGACTATTAGCTCTGTAATCCATCTTAAACTTCGATCAAAAAGACAATCCTCCTGGCAGAGTCGGTCCCAGACTCAATCTCATTTCGATTGAGATAGGCGCAGAGGCACGAATGCTGCCACTGAATGGTCGGTCGTAGCTGTGATTTTATTCGCTGATAGGCGCTTAACTTGGACCAGGCATTTGCATGTTATCGCTCTGTTGACAGCCTGAACAAGGAGATAAGGCAGATCTCAGTTTCCAATAAGCTCTGCCGAGGATATTTGATTGCGCTGCCGAGGAGAAATCAAGAGGGATGGAATTGTAAATAGAGTTACGGATAATAACTATTGATCGCAGGTCGGTTTAGAATATAGCTCAGTAGAAGGAAATTATAAATGAAACGGAGATTGCCCTAAGATATTGAATCTTCATTTCCTTTAATTATGTTAGCTCTGCTTAGAAAAGCCATTTCCTAAACTAACTACTAGTGAAGTATAAAAGTATTACAATGAGATATTTAGTTTAAATATTTCTTCTGTTCTCCGATAATGAATTCCTTGAGAATCATCATTCTACAATGAAGATTTAAACATTAAATTTAAGTTTTTCATACTTTTCAATTTCTAACAAGATTTTGATTTTCAGTTAATAAAACAATCGTAGGTTTATTGAGAATAATGAAAACCATTATGTTTTGATGTTTGTTTTTCTAATTCTAAATTTAGAAAATATAAATGTTTCTTCTAAATTTTATCACATAAACTTATTATTTGATTAATAAGGCTAGATTAAGAATAATTTATATCCTTATGTAATATATCAAATGGAAAACAAAAATTTTCCTACAATGAATTCAAGCTTTTATTTTTATTATTATATAAAAAATTCAAACCTTCGATTTCCCCAGCAAAAGCAACATGGCGGATCAAGGATTATTATTATTATTATTATTTTCAATTTCGACTTCATTCGATTTCTTATTGCATTATTTTACGTACTCTTATCCTATTTCCAAAAAATGCAAATACATCTAGAACTGCTGTTTAACGCTAACATGGCGAGCATCAGCTAGGAGCAGTCACCAGTAAACAGTGAGGTCTCGATACCCAGGCCAATAGGAAATATCGTCGAAATCTGCACGTGGCACCTGCACGTGGGATGTAACCGAGTCTTTAACATTTTCAATTTTTTGGTTTTTTAATGTAGATTATATTAATTAATAGAGAAATTTAATATGCAATTAATAGCAAGGTTCAACGGCAAACAGCATACATCCTCTTTCCTGTTTGTTTGTTTGTTTTTTTTTTTATCTGATTAGAAGTTCTATTTCATGGGATGGCCCCACCTATTCAGTAGAACAATCATTAGATAACGTCCGCAATGTGGATTTTTAATTGTCCTGAAGTAAAATTTAAAGAAGAGATGAAACTAAGATGGAAAATTTGCATCAAAGAAACGTTTGTTTATCTCATTTACAATAGTTCTAAAATTCAAAGCATGCCTTTTAAAATTTAAAATTTCAATTCAGCATTTAAAATTTAAATTAAGCATGCCAACTTTCAACTATCCTGCACACTACAAGATCTAAAATAAACTTGATAAAAAAAAAAAAGAAAGTGGTTCAATCATAAAAAAAATCATTGAACGTTGCAATGACAAAATGTTTGGCAACTTGTGAAATGCCAGTAGAATTTGAAAAGAGTTACAATAAACATGAGATCATAGAAATTTTGAAAGTTCTAGCAGAGCAAGACATTTTGCTGAACAGTGAACATTAGCTTTTGTATTATTGCGATGATTTTACTTAGCCTAATGAAAATGAATTTAACGTTTTGGTTGTAGATTCTTACCGGTGTGACCATCCATAAGAAGGTTTTAACTTACTTAGCCGAAGATTTTTCAGCCTTCGTAGGAGAAATGGTTTATAATTTACAGTATAGATAGTTCAAGCTTTTTTGTTGTAATTCTTTTTTTCTCATTGAAACTCACGAAGTGTAGCTGACATTAAACCAAGCTATCACAATGATATGCTTAAGCCATCTAATACGAAGGTAAAAAAAGGGGGAAAATTAATAAGTGTTCATTCATTCAATTTCAAGTGTTTACTTCCCTTCACTGTACTTTTTTTTTCAACAGAACACAATGTTTTAAAGGGGATGAAAATTGCTGAAGAACATTTCTTCAACTCACCATCTATTATAACAAAGATCTGCAAAAAATACCTGAAAGTTGCTCTATGAAAGTAATAATAAGTTACGCTGGTATCCTTAATTAAAAATTTTAAAAAATTGAAATATCCCAATATAGGTCTATGTGGCTCTTGAAATCGCGGGTAAGGCTCTCTGAGTTTCTTGACTAACTGAACTAAGTTGAGGTATTGTAATCAGCCCAAGCCTTTAATCCCCGAAAAGAAACCCTTACCCATTTTGCCATCCGGAGGAGAATTCAATGGAGGTCCAACCCGGCCTGCAGCCAAACGCCTTTCTGTTTTGGTCACCAACCTGTTAATTAAATGCATTTTATAAGGTGTAATTCATTTGATCTCTACCTCTCTCGGTTCAACTCCCTTAACACAAATACATGTACCTAACTGACAAATCAATTAAAATTTCTAAATAACATCCAGCGTTTAATATATGCTCCGCTTGAACGTCCGGCTTACGTTCGTTCAATAAGACGTTAAGTGAAACGTCCGATCATTATATGTAAACAAACCTATGTACTGCACTTATATTGCCTCAATAGCCCCTATCTAATATAGTTATTGAACTTTAATACGCTAATACAAAAAAGACAGTAAAACAATAATTGATCAGAAGACCAAATACTACTGAGACTTCTTTTGGCGGTAGGGGAACTTCTTCTGTAGTAAACTGGGGGTTTGGGGCACTATCAAATTCAAATTAAATCACTATGAATTTAAAAATATGGTATGTAATCTGTACATATCACGAATAGTTTTTAAATAGCAATGTGCAAAGTTAATTACTATCCAGTGAATTTGGAGGCTGTTCCTCTAAATGTAAAGTGAGTTTGTATGAAGTTCGAGTAATAACGTAAACTTTTGTGTTAAAACTTTATTGTAATTCACACTAATGATTATGCAGTACACTAAATTACTGTACTGTACTGTAAATGATTTTTCTTACATTTATTTTTTTTATTTATTTATTTTATTTATTTATTTAATAATAATAAATTACAAATTCAGTCCTGTATATTTATAGGATCTGTTTGTAGGTTTTGTAAAATATATACGTTTAGTTTTTATAGATAATATTCAAACAAAGTAATTGATGACATTATATAACTTTTTTTACTTAACAAACCTAATATGATGTATTAATTCAATTTTTTTTTTCAAATGTTCCAGTTTATTTTTTATTATTATTATTTTTCTGTAATATTTCATTTTTTATTGTACTCCTTTTATTAAGTTAATTTGCTTTAATTTGTCTTCTATTTGTCTAAAAAGTTTTAATAATATTCTATTTTGATTTCTCAGTCCAAAGTTATTTTTTGGATTTTCATAATAAAGAATCTTCATTAACTTATTCCGAGAATCATCTTCTAAGTTAAAATTTCTATATTGTTCCCTTATTTTGTAAAAAAAAATTACTATTAAAGAATACATTAATTTTTTTTTATAATTAATATATTTTATTTTTTTTACATTTTAAATAAAAGTTTTAAGTAAATCTAAAGTTTTATGTAAATCTAAAACTTTAAATAAAAGTTTTAGCAGATATGATTTTGCAATTATAATACTATACCACTATTTTTTTTATTTTTAACTTTTCTAACTTTTTAATTTTTCTTTTTATTAAGCTTTTTACAAAAACTTTCTTCAGGATTAGGACTTTTCGACTTTATCGGACCTCAGACCATATGTGAACAGACATACGGAGGTTAGGCGACATGCACCTATACAGGTATGGTTATCAATGTTCCGTCAACTCAGCTTTAATTCGATACTTTATAGCTTCTTAACATTTAAAACGAAAATTTACTTACCATTACTAGATTTATATACAAACTAAAAAAAAAGTATACTTATTTTCGGGTTTAATGATTTTTATCAAGCAGATGATTGAAAATGCTGTCTTCATTGACGTCTTGTAAACCAAAACAATAGGACAGAAGGATACTATTATTAAAAAGAATAAAATTACAAAGGAAATATTTCATTTAATGAATCAGGGTTTAGGATTAAAAAAAAAAAGCCTCACTTAAAGAAGGCGCCAAGAAAACGATACTTTATACAATGGTATCGAGAAATGCGACGTCACTGCTCTCCTGCTTCATACTGCAAGAGTTTGACGACTTTGACTTGTTGTTTTTTTTGTTGCAGTGTGATTTCTGTCTTTTTTCTTTGTGAAATCTATGAACGAAAATATCCTTACTTAGAATAAAAAATATTTCTTAAAACTAATAATATTTTTCTCAAAAGGTATTTGCACCAAATAGTTTTCTTTTTACTGAAAATGTCTGTTAAGCCCAGCACAGAATAAACAAAACAATTGCCTTTTTTTATTCTGTGCTGGGCTTAATAGACATTTTCAGTGAAATTTGTCAGCACGTTAACCCTTTCTTTTGTTTAGTTTTCTTTTTAGATTTAGTAATTGATTAAAACAAAAGTGCTTAGTGTTGATGCAGAGAATATTTTAAGAAAGTATTTTTAATTTTTTTATTATTGTTTAGCAAAAGAATTTTTGAAAAACATAGGAAATGAAAAAAAAGTAATAATAAATTACGTATAGAATAAATAACTATTTTTTTTTCTTTCATATTTTCTGAAGTAAATTAAATAAAACAAACTCCAAAAGCCTAAAATACTTGGTAAAGCCATTTGGAAAGCTAATCTCCCTTGGAAGTTTGAGGGATTATCTGCATTTTGCTGGGAAAGGGTGTCAGAAGCTGATTTCTATCGGTAGCTGCGTCAGTAAGATGAAAGAAACTACATTCTGTATCCAATTTTATTCATTTGAAACATGATCCCATAGTAAGAAAAAAATGCATAGAAGGAATTTTGCTACACTGTACACTACAGTGTTGCAAAATTCCTTCTATGCATTTCTTCTACTAAGCATTTCCCTGAATAGTTTCCAAGATTTTTACTGGGGACATTTCTTCTATGTATCACTAATAAATAAACTATTATAATTTTAAGTTCCTCAATCTCCAAGGCAACTTTGTTAATATCCTTACATTCATTGTACATTGTCAATTTAATCTAATAAAATCTTCTCTCTGATTTGAGAGTAATGTAAGGTTTTTTTTGTTTTTTTTGCCGATCGATTTTCATATATAAATGTCTATAAGCGCCAAATTTCTATTAAGAGCCAAATTCGTAATTTACAATTATAACTAAAGCTATCATTAAAAAAAATTACTAATTAAATTAGAATAACTTTTAAGTTATTCGAGCTTTGGAAAAAAAAGAAGAAAAATATCAGTTAATAAAAATTAACTGTAGATTAAAAATCTGTGCTACCTATAATCGTCGCGGCGAATGTTGAAACCGGAAACACATTATCATTGACTAATTCCTCCAGTATCAATGCCATAAGCTCCGCAGGAAATATCAATCTCAATTATCAAAAATAGAAAATATCAAAAATCTCACATACATCTTCTTGAAATCGACGAGCAACGTTAAGAATAATTTCCCTAGCTTCACTATTGAGAACTTTTCCTCGTCGAGATGTTGAATGTGAAGAAGCCATTTCTGCTATTTGAATGTTAGCGACCGGCCAGGAAAGGGAAATCTATAATCTGCGTTGCATTCTGGGCGTTTCATTACTCGCCGCGAAGACTGTAATGTTTAAGTCGAAAGAACATTATAAAGTATAAGATCAATACATTTGCACTATATTAAATCAATGACAAATTAGTTGTTAAATTTCTAATCTAATTTGAGTGTGTCTGAAGTTTGCAGATAGCTCCACCGTTGTTATGAAACGGAAATGTGTAATTTCAGTCAATGACATGGATCCAGTTGTCCAGTGGTTTAGGCCTGGTCTGCGGGTTGGAGGAGCCGAGGTCAATTCCCAGCAGAGGTATTCGAGACGGTCTTAGGGGTTCACCCAAAACTTTCTTTCCAAAAGTTACAGGTGCGAGAGCGTCGAACTGACCATCCGACCAACTTCATCCCAATGGTCTATCTCTTCAATGACCAAAATGACCTGTAAAATTAGGGTACTTTATCTTTAACTTTCAGCCATTGATGATTAAACTTTTTTATTTTTTCTCAAGTTCATCAATCACAATGTTTGAGCTTGATGAGCGGATAGTGTTAGAAAGTACGTAGCTATAATACTTATTATTCAAATCCTACATTTTCCTTTTAGGACAATTTCGACATAAAACTTGAAGCTAAAACAAATAATAATAATAATAATAAAAATTAAGACGCAAAGGCCAAAAATCATTTGACCAAAAGTAAGTAAACTGAAAATAATTAAGTTTTTGGTGACAGGTGGAATTCAAGGATTCTTTCTTGCCAATTTCAATTAAGTCAATGGTTAAGGGGCTTAAGAAGAAAGATTAATGAATTAAAACAAAGATCATTTCTTAGTTATGATGCAATCAACTGAGAAAGAAAAATAACTTTTCATTCCTGTTATGCCATTTAAAATTAATATGCAAATTTATAAAAATATTCTGAAGTTTTTGTAAGTTTTGCCATGAAATTTCTTTATATGTGGAACTCAGGCTTCTTTCTTCTATTTTATTTATTCTCGGCGCAGACTCTTATAAAACAAAAATTGTAACATTCAATATTAAGTCGACAGAGTAAAAAGTTGCAAAACCTTAGTCAGTCTACAACAACGGTGGCCAAACCTCAGCTCGCGAGCCAAGGAGGTTCACTGACGTATAATGTGCGACTCGCGGAAATATGTTGGCTGAGCCAACGCCACCTAGATAAATCATATCATAATGTATATCTAGGTGGCGTTGGCTGAGCCCCTATTTACAACATAATTAATATGAAAAGTAAATAAAAATTCAAGCTTTATAATTATTTGCTGCCTATAACCAGAGAGCTCATTTGATTAAAACCTAAGTTTAATGTTCGTGGAAAGCAAATATATTTAAGAATTTAAATCTAATTTTAATGCTAGATTTGAGTCAGAGATTATAAAAATTTCGGATCAGCAATTTTTCTTAGATGCTTCCGTAGTTCATTACCGTATTATTGCGCTCAATACAATAATTAGGATTTCGAAATATATAATTATATATATATGTATTTATGAAACTAATTTGTGAAACTAATGTAGTGAAACTAAAATAGATTAACTGTTTAAAAACTACATATATGAATAAATGTTATTGCGTACATTTGTATCTGATTATCTATATAAAATTTTTGTAACAAAATTTGCATATAAGAACAAAACCACGGGAATAATATTTATTCATGTCTTGTGGCTCTCAAACACCTGAAATTTATCACATGATGCTCTTACGTTAAACAAGTTTGGCCATCCCTGATCTATAATATCATAAAAATGCAATAGAAAGTCAAATTACGATGCTGAAAAAATGAGTAACGATACAGAAAATCATTATTCTCTTCATCTATTGCTTAACAATTATTATAAAATATTTCCATTTATATTTTTTTAATATTCAAAATAACACTTAAATAGGTTTAGATTATTACATCTTATATAACCTGTAAAACCCTATTGATTATATTGATTAAATGTTTAGACAGCTATTTTTATTCCAGTTAGTTGCATTAAAAATCCCAGAATATGATTATGTTAATTATAATGAAAGATAAACAACTTATTGAAAGCATTTCTCCTCTCGATAAGATAAAGGGATCATTAATGAGTTTGTCTTACATGAGCTTTGTAAAAAGCATTTTTAACAGCATTCGTGTTAAAAGAAATTAAAGTCTTGTTTTTTACTCTTATACTAGTGGAGATGAATATCATATCCAAACTGTTTAAAAGATCGTCGTTATTATGGTTCTCTGCTTATAAGTCGCTCACTAGAATATTTTTCTCGTTCTACTGACTTGATAAATCAGAAAGAACTTTGAAGAGGAATGGAATCTCAATATGTAAGTCCTCAATTTCGATTCGTCAGCAAAGGCTCGAGAAAAATATAAGACATGAAGAAAAAAATTGTAATAAGTCTGAAATCTGCCACTATACATTCCTTCTATTCGCAAACTGGCGGAAAATCAAAAGGATTGTAAATAAAAAAAATAAGAAAAAAAAATCTCTTTCTCTGCTATTCGTTTTCTAACACTCCACTTATCTCTGCCCTCCTTCTCGAAGACACATTTTCCCCTCCCGTAATTCAACTGCGTCGGGTGAGTCGCTTTTGTGATGCCCACCTACAACAACTTCGACGGGAAATTACACTCCAAATCTACCGTCTCTTGCCGTGGCCTTCTGCGGCAGGAAGCGCCGGGTACCGACCGCTCTTTCTATCATCGCGACAAAGCAGCGAGGAACGGTACGAAGCGAACGCGTGTCTATCTCCCCAAACGGAAAGCAGCCCTCGCCAACATTCATTCGCCAGATTAAAGCGAAGGCGTTTTGTCTCCTGAAGACGTGTTTTCGTGGTTTAAATTGAATGAACGTGTGAGACCGAACATCAAATCAATTGACTCGTCGAGAAAAGTCTTGCTTTCGCAATAAGTTCCAATTGAAAAATGCTTGCCTGACATTTATCGACTTTCAAGAGTTTTTCTTAATACTTAATATATAAAATTTCTCTAAGA
>JAFIDM010012231.1:81422627-81433030 GCA_023159025.1 Thereuonema tuberculata
CGTTGCATCCAAATCAAATCTTTTAGTTCAGCCTCTATATCTACTAGAGTTAAAACGAAGCGCATGGCTTTGTTTATCCCACAAGCCAAAAAGTAGACTGGTGGGATATTTGGAACTATGAAGCCCCGCCTATTCTCAAGTGGTCCTTTCAATTGTGTAAATTGGATTAATTTTTATCTTATCAAATGGTCCAATGGATTAGATAAAAACATTAAACAGAAATTAGCTAAATAGATTAGCAATAGGATAACATTGTTTATATTCCAATGCTTTTCTATGAGAATTTTTAATTTTTTACGTTTTCTCACGCTGATTTCTCGACAAGAACCCATTTGCAAAAGATTTCAAATACAAAAGTTAGATCGTTCCTAATCCTCAAATATGCAACTCAAATTTCAAGAAGATCTATTCAGTATAATGAACCAGAAGTTATACACATATACACACACATACATACATAAACACAGAGTATTCTAATAAGCCTCATTTTACTAGGAGAGAAGACTATGTACATCATTAACTTCCAATTAACAGATCCCTAGAAGATAAGATAAACATATATTTTATTGATTTGCAAACGAAAATTGGTAATCTTTGTTTATTTTTAAGTAAAAAGCGAAACATCGCAATCAGTTTCTACCTGGTTATTGATAAATTATATATATATATATATTTTTTTTAGAAAGATTTAAAGCTACTAACTTTAATTATAGCGAATATACGATAATATTTTTTCCTATAGTTTATGTAGAATATAACATTTTTAGTGTTAATGAGTCTTAACAGCTTCAAAACTACATTCTCTTTACACTATAAAAGCTAGACTATAATCATTCTAATTAACAATCAAATTAAAACCATAGCCAAAATATACCTTAAAGAAGTATTTTGTAATCACTGACCTAAAACAGAATATTTTTATTTTTATAAAAATCCACCAATAACTTAAATAACCCTTGAAGGTCAACGTCTTTCTCTCAATCTTCATTACTAATTGAAATTAATGTGTATCCTCACATTAAAAAAATATGTACGATTTCTAAAACATAATCATGAATCACATACTTCCAAAATAATCTAATGTAAAAGATTTTAAAGATATTAATATTCAATCCATTGATATTCCTAACGAAAATTTCTACTATCATTTTTAATCAAAAAGCAATACAATAACATTGTAATCCCCAAACACAAATCAGGATAAAATTCTCATTATAAAAATCCCTCCTAAATATATATATATATATATATATATATATTCGTTTATATTTAGGGCAACCAGACGTCCCGGACATTAGTGCAGTGTCCCGCATCAGTATGTGTCCCGGCTTCAGAAAATAATCCCGGATTTTGTAAATAATCGTGAAAGCCCCTATTTTTTTGTTGTTGTTGAAGTAGTTTTCCGAATGTTTTGGTTATTAAAGTACGTAGTGTTTGGGTTTTTTTCTTTGGTCGTGAAAATTATCTGTCCCGCATTGACATCGGAAAAATCTTATCACTCTATTTATATTTCAATGCTGTTAGTGAATTTTCTAATTTATTTATTTATTTATTTTTAATTAAAAATGTTACAACAAATCTCAAAATTTTAAATAACAAATAAGAAAAAAAAATGATAAAAATGATGAACCGAAATTTTGAAACAGAGGAAATGACAGCAAAGAAAAACAGATTTGCCAATTTGCTTTATTAGCATTTTAAATTTGAAAGTTATTGCAAGTTGCTTTGTAGACTAACATTCCCGATTATTATGTACGAGTATTATGCTTTTATATGACTTTTGAGTTTTTGTAAGCTTTTATATGGCTTTCATTCAACATTCTTTAGTGAATTAATAGTTAAGATTTGGGAAAATTAAAAATCCAATCTCACCAATTAAACGATTTTTTTTCCCTTGAAAATGATGAATATTAAATTAGCACTAAATAGACAGAGTAGCTCTTCTCTGACTATAATAGAAATGAAGATGTTTTAACTTAATGACATTATTTCATTCATGAAACTTATAGATAGACCACCCTCTTTGGAAATCGAAATTGTAGTATGCAAGTCACACATTTTCCATTTTCCCTTTTTTTTTTTTTTTGAGTCCACCCCTTCCAGACGCAATTGTGATTTCGGCGTAACTTTATCGTAGGTCGATGAAGTCGCTTGCTGCGCCATCTATCTGTGACAGACATCTGTGATGGAAAGCGGTAAGGACGCAGCAGCATTTGAAAGCAGATGCAGCTGGAACGGCCCGATTCGTTTCAGTAATTCCCGCCTCCGCCGCAATCTGAAATCCACACCCCTTCGATGCCTGACGTACCCTTTTCCTCCATTTCCCGTTGGCGTGGATCGGTTACCGCGGTTTCCCCCATTCACTCGGCGCTTGACGAGGCCCTTTCGGCCCAAGGGTGAGGTGTCAGCCGATCTGACAGACTGAACGTAAACTCAGACTAAAAAGAAAAATTAAAACAAAACACGAAAGTTACACCATAGGGAAAGAAACAAAGACCTAAACTCATGTAATCCGAAATCATCTGTTCGCTAAGACTTTGGATACTACTATCACGCAGTGCTTATTTCCTGATTTTTTTTTTCTGGAAGAATAGTGTAACGGATTAGTTTCATATGTGTCAAATCGCTAGTATGTGTATGAAGCGACTGATAAGAGATAGGGTTAGATTGATGGGTTTACAGTATCTGGTTCAAGTCGTTGACCTTAACTGGCAAAAGAGGAACAATATGTAACAGTGAAAACAAACTCCAATAAAGCAAATCCCATTCATTTTTAAAATTTGGAACAAGTTAAAATACTGATTAGTTTTGAATCTAAATCATCGCCCAACTAGTCTCTTGAGAGAAATAGATAATAAAGGGACATTACCTGATCAAATGTGAGAGGTCAAATAGCAGACATTCGACAATATTGTGTTCTGATTCGTCTGCTACTACTTAAGAATTTTCAGAAACTAATAGGCATATACATTGCATGTACGTGTGTTCTGTATGACTAATTGTTATTTTTTGTGTAGATTTTATCAGTTAATTTCATTAACTCCTATTAGATACTAAGAAAGAAAAATCCTTTAGGAAAATTAGTCATCCTCTAATTAGTTTTCAGCCATAAGTCGGATCTTCTTGAAACTTGATATGCATAGTTACGTATAAGAAACGCTCTAAATTTTACATCTGTAAGTTTCCGTGAACTTAGGCCCGGTGGTTCAGTGCTGTAGATTTTTTCGGACGGGCCCTGGGCTTCATCCAGGTCTCTTTAAAATGGGGACCAGATTTCTTTCTCGAGAAATAAAGCGGGAGATCATTGGACTAATACTAGTACTGACTGGATAGTGAAACGCTGGAGCCTATATCTTCAGTAATCCCTTTAAACCAAAGAGGCTCTGATGGGGAATTACTTCTAACTTATTATCTGTGCAGTAATTTTCATGTGAAAAAGGAAAAAAATTCCTAAAGAAACCGAACAATGAATTTCTTTTCCTAAATTAAAATTAAATGGATTCAGGCGTTTTAAATATTCTACCAATATTTACATTTTCTAAATCCATGCAATTAGGTTTCAGCAAATGGAAAACTTGAAGATATTGTTTATTTTCGGCGGATACTTACAAATAAACGGTAATTTTTTTGTTTTGTTTTTTAATATTTTAAATCAAAGGAAGAAAAAAACAAACAAAAACAAAATACGAGAAAGTATATTGTTTATTAAGAATTTTTTTTTATTACTTAGGATTAAGCCATAGATCTGAAAATATAGAGAGATATTGATATTCTTCCATATAAGCACAACAAATAGTGGCAAAGAAATATTCAAATAAGTTAATTAAAAAAAGAACATAAACTGTATAAACATTTATTCATATTGAAATATGTTTTTCATAACTTTATATGCAACTTTACAACAGTAAATTTATAAAAAATCTCTACACAATCGCAGAAATACGATATTTATCAATATCTTAGATTGTTTTAATTCACTTTACAATTATCATTCTTGAAATGGATTCCAGTTACTTACATACTGTTTTTATTATCTTACTTATCTAAGCTACATAGGAATGCTAAATAAAACTTTAGATTATAGAAATATTTAATTTCAACTTTTAACTTTTCATTTTGAAAACTATTGTATAAAATTATTATTGAAGCTCTCCTTAAAACTTATATATTTTATTTTTCAATCAAAATTAAAATACTTTTTAAAATTCAATTAAAATATAGCAATAAATTATCATTAAAAAAAATCGTATACAAGAGATCATTAAAATTGTTAAAAACACTCATTTGTTAAAAATAAAATATTTTGTTTTTGCTAGCTTCTAAGATAACTAAACTTTCTCATTACTATTACAGTATTACGAAAGCAAAAGTAGTAATGGACAAAGAACAATTTTTTTTAAATGATTGCTGTTACTTCTAATATCCAACTAGTCTGAAATTTGTGTTTCTTTTTTCTTATTTTTTATTTAAAGAAAACATTGACTGTAAGATACTATGCAACGTCTATCTTCTTATTTACTTTAATATTTCTGAACTAAAAGCTTCAATTTAATTTAGATAAAATTACATAAAATTAGTAAGTAAGTGACTGCGAGCCAAGATAATACTTTCTGTTTTGAAGGGCAGTGAATTATTTCAACATTCTAAAATTAATCTTAAATGAGGGAAAGGAAATTCTGCTGAAAAGAAACCATTGCTTCCATCAGCCGATGACAACAGCCCAGATTCAGTTTCTAGGGAGAGGGTTCTTGTAACTCTCAATAACTCGCTTGAACGCCTAAATGATCGTGACTTGGATTTGAAACCACTTTCTCAAAGGCCATCTGCCAGTTTGAACAAATCGCTTATTCTCAGAGGAAATCCAAACACTAGAGTCAGATTTAGATATCAATTGAAATATAAGTCTTTCATGTTCTGTAACACTAATTCCAAAAAATAAAAAATATCCTTAGGACATAGAATATAGAAACTACATAAAACAGGAAAGCTTACAGTAAGAGAAGGTTAAGAGAAGATTTATTGAAAAATAATAAAAATGTCTTTATTATAACTGTTTTGTATGATTTCTACTACTAAGAGTATTCTTTCTACAACTACAATATTTATGGATTTTGAAAATATATTAGAAATATTTATGCGAGGTTTAATTTCATTAATGTTTTCTATTGTTATAATAATTTTTGAAAAATCTCTAAGTAAGAAAGGTCTTCACTTACAAGAATAGGATAGAACTTTTTTGTTAAATTCATTTATCCTACTATAAATTTTTCTTATGGTATAAACAAAAATTTTCTAATATATTCGCACCTCATCATATTTTTTATACTTTTTTATTTACAATTCTTTCTTGAGTTTTTAGTAATATTATTCTATGTAATTGGACTACATTTGATGACAGTAAATTTATAATATTTCTTTTTCTTTTTTTCTTTTCTTTCTTAGACTATATATATTCGTTTTGAACTTGCTTGAACGCTAATTATAAACATTTTGCGTATTTACTATTTAATATACAAGTTAGTAACTATTAACAAAGTTTTTTCCTTTCTTTCATTTTTGTTTGTTTCTTTTTACCTACTTAATAACATAATTAACCCATAAGATACTTTTCTTTAATGTTATTTTTGCTCTCATGTTTACATTTATTTTTTTATTTATTTCGTTTGCATTGAAATGCTTTTAATATTTAAAATTTTAAATTACATTTATTTTGCTATAACTTAATTATATGTAATATTTTTTGTCAGCTCATTTACATCCTTTAATTGTAAAAGAAACAAGCAGTAAGAAATCTTGCAGAAAGTGTAATATTCAGTAAATATCTCTTTAACTATGTTATTATTATTGTTGCTTTTGAGTGTCATTAAACGTAATATAATTTATTAATTTATAGTTTTTCAAAATCAGTAGTAATATCTGTTTTGTTGAAATGATCTAAAATTTTATATATTTTGTAGCCCAGTTGTTTTTGATGATAGATTTATATACTTTTCATACAGTACATATCGAAGAATATAGCATAATAATACGATAGGCATTAGTTGTTTATGAAAAGACCTTTCTATGATAGTATTTTGAATACATAAAAATGACATACTTATGATGTAATACTAGTACATCAACATTAGAGATGTATTTCCATCTTAGTGGAAACAATCTTTCACATGCTACCAACTTAGTAAGAAGTTAAATATTTGCATTGCAGGGATTGCAACATATGATCCGTGCAGAAATAGAGAAATTTTGTCAACTTCTTTTTCTCTCCACTTCCATTTCTCTCAACTTCTCGATGTTTTTGTTGTGGATCCTTGAGCTTTATTGAAGTTCGTGCAATGCTTTTAAACTATTCTTCGAATGTCAAAAAGAACGAAAGTTAATATTTCCTCCATTATTCAGTTGACTATCAAATGGATGGAAAGAATCCAAAGATACTTCCATGTTTTCTGTAGGGACATTGATCTCGCTTTTCCTTATACAAAAAAAACCCTGGCAAACGAATATTTACTGACATAAAATAAAGGGTTTTTTTTCCTTTATTGCCCGAACAACGCTAGTTCCCCAGGAGGGCAGCGATGGTCCACTCTAGGGCCCTTGGTGAGTTTTCGGTGTCGGTCACTTCAGTCCTGTCGAATTTCATTTATCAGAAGGCGATTTGTCGGTCACCGGCAGAACTTAAGGCTCGGGACATAGATCCGGCACGTACACAGCACACGTGTGCGAACTCTGACCTTTTTTTTTCCCGCCTTTGCCAAGCTCCCGGCCGAAAACACCGAGTCGCTTCTTAGCAGACGTCGTGGTCGATCGAATGCGCTCGATCAGATGGCGCGAAACGCTTTGCATCCATCTGAATAACAGTTAGGATTTCTCGGCTGCTGCCTAAGCACTGAATCTCTTTAAGTCCTATCTCAGCTGAGAGAAACAGAAGATTGTTGTATAGAGATAAGAACACAGGAGACAGAGGATGTTTTATTTAATCTATTAGCACAAACAACAGCAACTACAACGTATATGACACAAAGTTTTAATGACAGACAGACAATATCACAAACAATATCAAATAAAAAAAATTACTACGATTTTTAGAAGTAAAATTAACACATACTAAGTTAGACTTCCTACGATAACCTTTTTATTATTTTGGAGAGATTTTTTTTCTTTCTTTTTTTTTATCCGAAAGAAGATAAACCTCAAAAATAATAAATTTTGATAAGCCACATTTGTTCCGAAGTTTTATAATACATTTTAATTCAAAATATTAGCTTACATCATCAAAAAGAACTTCGAAAGAATAATTTGTAAGAATGCAGGCGATCAAATTTGAACCCATTAAATAATATAACAAACAAACAAAAACAAAAATAACAAGAAGTTGGAAGGAATTAAAAATCTTCTTTCCTTGAAATGCTATTTCTTAAAGTTTCTTTATTTATTTTTATTTTATTTAAAACGCGAAATAAAAAAATTATATTCAATTTTGCATTCAATTATATAGTGAATATTAATACTGAATAAATATTGTGTGTAATAAATTGAATATAAATTGTAAATATTAAATTGAATATAAAATTCTACAAATTTGTACTGATCGTATTCAGTAAATCTACATTGTAATTAGAATTAAAAATTCATATTCAAATTCTATTCAAATAAGTTGAAGAGGAATTGCCGCATAGGAACTCGAAAGGCTCCACAGGATGTAATGTAATTGAATTTTTATAAAACAATCTTTTTTTTAGTGTGTTGATTATTTTTTAAAATGTTTTTATTAAAAAGATTATTTCTGTCTTATTACTACGTAAGAAATTATTAACTATATTCAAATTACAGTATTATTTGATGTATAATTTTCATTTTCTGAAAAAAGAAAAAAGAATTAAATTCTGATTATTTACTTAATTTTTTTTACATCGGATTAATTTTAAATTGTATCAAATCCATGCTCAATGGATTAGCTAAAAGGATTTAATATTACTTGTTTTCGACAATGAGATATTTAACAGAAATAGGATAGAAATCTGTTACAGTAAAACCCCGATATAACGCTCCCGCTTATAGCACTATCCCGTTCTTTACGCTCCTTTTGTACGGTCCCTGGAATTTTCTATATATCTCTGTATACTTTTACCTCTTATAACGCTTCAAATCCCGCTTGTAGCGCTTTTTTTATATCGGAAATTTTGTATCGAAAAGAAATATAATATTGTAAAGATTCTTTTTTTTTTTCCCTGGTAGGAGGGAATCTTTGAACTCTGTGGAGTGCGGGTTTGTGATACAGTAGTGCAAAATGTCGAAGCTGAAAGCCCTTTCTATAAGCGAAAAATTGCAAATTCTCCGTAAGTACGACGAGAATTCTACAGAAGTCAGAAGGATTTCGCAGAATCTCTAGGAATTCCCTCGTCCAGTCTGCGAACAATAATGAAAAACAGGGATACAATTACCGATGCAGCGAAAGGTTGTTGCAAACGTAAAAAAGTAAAGTATGCACTAAATGTGCTCCGAAAATATATTAGCATTGCTCCTAGTGGTGTATCAATTGACGTTAATAGTTACCTGAACCGCATTGAAAATGTCGTAATTCATAACAGTATATGAAAGCACACACACACACGGCAAACCACAATCAAAGATTTTTTTTTCAGTAGGAAATAAGCTCATATTTGCACTATATCTATTGCAGAATCAAGTATGACACCTGTAAAATTGTGTCCTAATCTTTCCCCATCACATAAATCTTTTCCCGTCTATAGCGCTATCCCGCTTATTACGCTTGTATGTCATGGTCCCTTGACGAGCGTAATAACGGGGTTTTACTGTATTTATAAGATCTATTCAGAGGCTATTAAGAGAGATCACATACATACACATACAATCACAAGCTGATTGATTTGATAAGCTTTACTTTTTTCGTTAGAAATTAAGATAAACTATTAAATTAATTGTCTATCAATGAAAAAGCACCTACTGAAAGCTTAATATCAATATTGCAGTTAAAATCCCAATAAAATATGGTGTTAATTAGAAAGAAAATAGATTTACATTCTTTCAATTTAACCATTTTTTTTTAAAAAAAATTATCATTACATGAAACGTTAAGAACCAGAGTGGACTAATCATTCTGAATAACATTTTTGGATAGAACTACTGAACACTAAAGCTAAATACTTGTACGAAAATCTGGATTTCAAATATCCTTTTTTTTTTTTTTTCTATTTTGGGGATAATAGCGATAGTCTACCAAAAGGTAGACAGTCTTTCATATTAGATCAGACAACTTCATATTAGATCAAATCTCGGAATTTGAAGGTTAGTTTACTCTTAACGCGTCATATATATAAAGGGTTTACAAGAAAAACTACCAGTTCAATAAATATGACTACAGCTCAAATCCGTATTTAAACGGTTTGAATTTAATGTTTTTCATTTTTCAAATTACTAAATAACTTATAATTGTAAAAATATCTTACTGAAAAACTAATTAATAAGAATCCAATTAAGTTGAGAATCCATTTAACATAGTATATTTCTTTTTTTAAGTAAAATCGTACAAATTTAATCAATGATTTTTCAAAAACAAATAGCAAACAATCACAGTTTGTTCTCTTTACTTCAGTTAATTTTTATAATTTTGGAAGTTGAAATTTAATCGTGGCCCTTTATAATGAATCGTTACACCCGTAATTATTACATTTAGTGTTTATCATTGCCTTATAAGTATAAAGGCATAAAGGTATTATAAAGGCATGATACTTTCATAAAGTAACTCATAAGATGGGTTACAAACACAATCTAATCAGTTTAGGTAATGTAGTAAACATTGTAAGCAAGAGTCTGCAAGATGACAAAATTAAAGCTAATATTTTTCTCAGCTATTAAGTGCAAAAAAAAAAAAATAGTTGTTGTCACTCTTATGTAATGCGGATCTTTATTTATGTTAAAAACTCCAAAATATAATCAGATTGACAAACAACATTAAACAGGCAAATTTGAAATTTGCTGTATATTGTAGTAGTGTCTTTAGTTACTTAGGGATGTAATGTTTGGACTTTGAAAATGTATTTCAGAATGGACCTACAAACTCAAGATTTAATCCATCTGAGAGATTTGAAATATTATTTATGAACCTTAAAAGACATAAATGCATTATTTTTTGAGTTATCGTGCCAACAAGATTTAGCAGATATATCCAAGAGCTCGGTGGGCGAAATATCAAATTAGGATAGAAGGAAACATGAATTTCATTAAAATAAAAATTAACAATTGTTCAATAGAATTTTTACGTGTGTGAAACTTATTAATAAGTTCTAAGTTCAGCCTACACACAGTTTAAAATTATTTCACAATTAAAATTAATACATTTAAACTCTTTAAGTTAAAAAAGCATCAAAAATTAAAAACTTTAAAAA
>JAFIDM010012231.1:81448030-81495805 GCA_023159025.1 Thereuonema tuberculata
GCTATGTTTTGTTTAGGATCATTTAAACTCAGTGCCATTTTAATTGTTTGTATTGCCTACATAGCATATATAGGAATACTGCCGTATATGTTGTTCAATAATAGGAAACAATTTTGAAGAATTTTGAGGAATAGGTACTCTCAATAAATCTGAAATTCTGTCGTCTTTGGAGGGATAAAACTCTTGTTTTATTAAGAATGAGATGCGTGACAGTAATTCATCATTTTTTTATTCGTCTTCACCAAACCTGAAGACCTAGATGATATCCAGAAATAATAACGATCAAATTTCTTTGCTCAACTAATAACTCAAGATATTAATATAAAACTGAAGATTACGCAATTTTCAAGGCATAACTTGATATAACAGGTTACGTAACTAAAAATATCAGTGCGGTATTTTTTCACCAGGAAGTTGAATTTGATATCTATGTATTGGAAAGCTGATGGCGAAGCCCATTTGATGTGAAAATTAAATCCGCAATTTTTCTGTTGCGCTGAGATTGCTGAGCCAAGAGGAATGATATTCGCGAAGGCCAAAGGGAGGATTAAAATAATTAGGAAGCTTATTAATAGCTACAAGGTGAAGGGCACACATAGGCAGTGGAAACGAGATACCAGAGCCCCGAGTAATTTGTGATGGTGGATCCCTCCTCCTATCTGTTGCACCCCCTCGGTGCACCTGAGTGACGAAGAAGTATGAAAAGAAATCCATTCTCCGTCATCACGTGTGCGAAAGACAGGAGCTAAATATAAAGTGCCAAGACTCAGTCTAATTAACGAATGGCAGAGGATTGCACAGTGTACTTTACAAGGGAAAAAAAAGCACATTTTATTTTGTTTGGAAAGCAAAGGGCAACAGCCAACAATAACTCAATATTATTACAAGGGTATCAAATAAATTCTGTCCAAAAAAACAACATTTTTTTGGGCTTGATTTCATTGCAGAAAATAGACTCTTGTATTAACAGTAAATTATATTAATAGTTGTTCTTTCAAAGTACATTTTGAAATGATAGAGAAATGGCTGAATTATTGAAAATATTAATTAAAACAATATAAGTATATGTTAATAGACATCAAACTTGTAGGTAGAGTTAGAACCATTCCTTTACTCGAAATAAGCGTCTACATTAAATTTGTATATGTCTACATTACTAACTTGTACTAACTTGTACTAACTTGTCTACATTAAACCTACCATCTTATTTATTACAATTTCAGACAAGCGGGAACAGTCTTTGAAATATCCATTTAAAGCATATATATCATCTCCCAAAATACATAAAGGAATATCTTGACAGATTGTTAAAAATATCATTTTAAAAAAATCTTCCAGTTTACGATACAGTATGATATGATTTTCAATATGAAAAAGTACTATTTCAAACAGAAAAATAAATGGAGCTGAAAATAAATTGAATATGAAATTTTCTCTAAGATAATTTAATAGCAGTGTTTTAGAGAATGAAATTCATGTAATAATTGTCATGCAGTAGTTATTAAATTTCTAACTTGAGTTTTTCACTGTTTCACTATTCTAGTATTCTCTCCCTTAAGAACTCAATAACATAAATGTTTAAGATTTAAAGCAGTCCAAGAGCATATGTATTTCTTTTACCCTATATATATCCGAATTTGGGCAGTTAGCTGTAGAAGGTCTTCTCCAGTCTTCCTTTAGATTCTATCCCCATTTCCTTACCAGTTGTTTGTGGCCCTCTTATGGAAGGAAAGAAGTGAAAGAGGTAACCACTACGGTTTCCTCCGCACAAATGTCCAGTGTTTACCTATGGTTGATATCACTGTACGGATGTTTTTCTCAATTTAATTTAATTTTAAAAGAATCTTTAATTTAATAGAATTAGAAAAATCCAAAGTAATTTGAAGTAAAAGAAGGGAATGAAGAACCAATAATTTTGTAATTCAATTGAGTTAGATAAATAATAAGCTTGTACTTACTACAAAGCTTTAAGAAAATGTTTTAAGAAAATACTGATTGACTGTGGCTGGTTTTGAGATTCTTGTTAAAAATCTAAATCTAGATTCAAGTTTAAAAATAAATATTTAGGGAATTATTAATGGAAAGACTCTATAAAGCAATGTTCTCTTCAGAGTAATAGCAAAAAGTAATCAAAGAATGTGTTTTCGCTTTGGTTATTTTTAATTTTAATGAATTTGATATTATGAAGAAGTTTTGTCTAAGGTTAATAAAATTGAGTTTATTTTATAAGTTGATTATATTAAATTACATGGGGATTAGTTAGATTTTAAATGATTTGAAGAAGGAATCCTATACTTAGGATAATGAGTAACTAACTAATTAAAAAGTAAATAGTTAAGGCAATTAAATTTTGGCTAGTAACTATTAACTATTGACTGTATTAACTAATATTAACTAAGTTGAATGAATGTTAAAATTTTTGATCAGTATTATTGTTTTATTGACTGGTTTATAGATCCTGCTTCC
The DNA here is from genome assembly GCA_023159025.1 of Thereuonema tuberculata. NCBI lineage: Eukaryota > Metazoa > Arthropoda > Chilopoda > Scutigeromorpha > Scutigeridae > Thereuonema > Thereuonema tuberculata. The sequence goes on from JAFIDM010012231.1 coordinate 81,450,497, forward strand.
ATGTTCAGATTACAAAAAGATAATACAAGAAAACAATTCAATAGATGCACGTAGGGGAAAGCTACAAAAAATTATAGCGCCTTCAGGGATGGTGAGACTCTTATCCTACGTTCAGAATTTAAGTTATATTATACTTTTGCACTGAAAGACTGTCTTTCACTAATAAGAAATAAATATGTCTGAAAAAACAGTTTTATAGTTACTTAAGATAATCACACAAAACATTCTTCAATATCTTCGGAACATTCTGCTCATAGGCGTACCTAAGATGGAATGAGAGGGATTATGATGGTCGTTCAATCAAAAAAACAAAAGTAGTGCCCCTTCCCGGAGGAGGGGGGGGGGCAAAATTATGACAAACTGATGAACTTTTCAACCAAAAACTCAGGTTCAAAAATCCTAGGTTTCTTCCATTTTCGGATGCAATGAAAGGGGGTTCAAACTCCTACAAATTTCCCCACGGTGCATCAAGATTTCTATTTAACAAAGGAAGAATGTTATAAGTGAAACGTAAGGATCCTGGATTTAATGTTTTTATTTTAAATAGATTCTACTTAAAATTAATTCATGACGTTTTATTCCACTGAATAACATTGTGGAATGAAGACAACATGAAATCCTGGATCCATTGAAAAATTCTGAGTGTGAATTGAAATACTGTAGATGTAAGGAAATTCATTAGAAAAGTATTAAAATCACCAAACGATTAAGAATATGATTTGGAATAGAAGATTAAGTTTTAAATTTTATTATTAATTACTTTTAAATTAAAATCATATTAAAGAATGATCTTTCATCAGAGGGAAACAAATTAAACGTAGTTTATACATTTCAGACGTTTCCTGTAATCTATATTATTAAAAGAAAAGTTGACTTTTTCTGGACCTATCTTCTCCGAAACCATAAGACACAGAAATACAAATAAGGTGACAAACGTTAGGTATAGTATTGAAGATGATTACATTTTCATTGTTATCAACGTGGGTCAACCGGAAATCATGTAACTTAAGATCAAACATGAGGTCTTTGAGACAGTCTCCGAGATGCCCTTGTGGGTTGTGAGAAAGCGGTCGTGATCACGGATGGTGAGAAAAATTATCTCAGAATCCAAGTCATGCATCACAGGTTTGCTAGTCGAATAATAATTAAAAAAAATCTTATCATATCCCAGACGAAAACAAAAACTGATGGAAAAATTTTTTTAAATGGTCATTAATGAGACAGTAAGCGCTGATTGTTCATTTAAGCTATATAATTAGCTTAGAATAGAAATTAAATTCTATTCTAAGAAATTAAATTACAGTTCGCAAAAAATATATCAAATAATTTAAAAAATATCAAATTGAGCTAACACCTACCGGTATATTAAAATTTATAGACAAACACAAACAAAAGTTTCCTCAACGTTTTGGCCGAAAGTAAATAAATATTTCCCTAACGCAATTGAATCTGCCATGCGATACAAAATACGATATATTAATAGAGGTATTCTGTTGAGAACCACTGGCTTAACATATATATGCTTCGGAAAAAAAAAAGAAAATATTTTTACTTTCGAATTTTTGGGATTCATGATCAAAGCAAGACTGCTAATAAAAATTAATTTAGCAACTGAACTGAAAAAAAATATCTTATTAAAGAACAGGACCATACACACAGAAAAATAACATATATTTTAAACAACTCCATTACATGTTGCGAGGCTTAAATACAGCCTTTTCATCAGATGATAAATGAAACAAAATAGGCTTTTCCGAAATACAAATTCTAAGTAACAATTTTTAACATAACAATTAATAAGCATACAAAGAATATTTCATTACATTGTCAAATTAATAAAACTTGAGATGCTTTCATTAAAAATATAATAAAAGTTTTGTTTTATCATCTGATGAAGAGGCCTGTATTTAAGCCTCGCAACATGAAATGGAGTTGTTTAAATATATGTTATTTTTTTGTGTATGGCCTTTCTTTAATCTGATTAAACCCACTAATATACTGGAAGTTACAATGGAAAAAAAATATCTGTTTTATCTACTGGAAAAATAAAAAAAAATGAAACTAGCAAGTTTAAATTAGGAACTGATTTTATGAATAATACAACAACGACATAACATCAGAACAAACTTGTACAATATATTAAAAGATCTAACAAGTTTTCGAATTTTCAAATTGGTATTTAACCACATGAGTTTTAAGCTTACCATCTAATAATACGTACTAGAAGCTTAATGCCCAGAATGAAAAGAGTAAACAAAAAAATAAAGAAATAAACAAGGAATCTGTTTAGAAGGTAGAATAAAAGTAAAGCAAATATTTTGTTAAGGCTTAAACTAATAAACTTACCAAATAATAAACAATAATAAATAACAGTGAATACTTAAATAAATAATGATGAAGTCTCCTCCCGGTTTCTTTTTTAAGGCTGCTTAAGGCACTAACGGACAGTCGGAAATGAATGGCTTCGGCGTCAGAGTTCAAAAGAACATTAGTCAAAGAAAAGGATCCATAAATGAACCATCTGCACTGTCCGTTTTTTCTGGCGAAGGAATTTGCAATCGTTTGTTCAGTCGTAACGACCCGTGGCTTATCTACCCTAAGGATCGTGTCAACCGCTCGGTTTTCGTGTAATATCTCTTCGCATCCGGCATACGGAGGGTATCTCGATTTCCTCACTCCGTCACCCTCCTCCCCATTGCAGGTGCTTTCCAATGATGGACTCTCCTTTGTCCGAAGATAAATTTTACCCTCCTTCAAGTAATTGCCCTCGAAAAAACCCGGAAGGAATTCCCTGTAGCCATCTTTCTTAATGCCATACTTTGTCTCAGATTCTATTGAGTGTAATCCTGAGTTTTAAAAGCGTCATCAACACTTTTAGAGACCAACAGGTCCACTTGGGTCAAAGCGTAGCATACTTTACTTCCACGCTACATTTAAGATAGTTTAACCAGGAATAACTTATGTAAGAGATCAGTTCTTTCAAATTGTAAACAAACAAAGGAAAAAAGAACTATATTTCTTTTTAAATATTAAGTTTAACATGTTAATCTTATACCATTATATTACTTTATATATAAATTTATATTATACTGTTTATATGTTTTTATATTTGCTTTTTTATCAATGGGTGTATTTCTCTCCTATATTCAGTATTAAACAGAAAAACATATAAATTAAGTAAAGGTGAAGAGATGAAACCCCTAACATGCCATCTGTAATCTTCATCAGACTTAAGGGGAGATACAACCAAAACTCTATCTCTTATGTTTATTCAACATCTTATGCAACTTGAGAGCAAAAAAAGATAAGTGGACCTCTTTAAAGTAACGATAAGTATTTTTTTTTCTCTCTCTCCGTATTTCTCTCTCCGTATTTTTTTCTCTAATTATAGAAATTAACAATACTTAGGTTTTTAAAATAAAGTTTAGAAGACTTCTTTTATTCAATCACAAGATAATCCAATGATTTCAGATGTAATTGAATATGGAAATTCATGCCTGGTTCTAGAAGACGAAGAAGAAATAAACAATTGAAATTATCAGTGGAACTTTTGAGTAAGTAACTTTTTATTTAATTAATTTTTTAATTAAAACAAACAAAACAAAAAAAAACCCTTTATGAATCAACTAATATTAACAACCTTTACGAATATATTTGATAAACGTTTGTGCATTTCTTTAATTTATAAGCCCATTAAATGGATTATAGGCTGCTGAAATTTATATAAAAATTATTACAAGATATAATAATAACATCATTGAATATTCAACACTTTTAAAGACCAACATTATAATAATAATAATAATAATAATAATAAAAATAATAATAATAATGATAATAATAATATTTTTTTACATAGGATTAAAAAAGAAACATAGGAAACTATTTTTTTTATATTTTTTGGGAGACTTTCAGAAAAAATCCCTTTATATCCAACAAAAGTACTTTAAATATCAAATTTTTGCAGAGATTTATTAATAAAACTTTATTTATTGCGATTCAACTTGTTATTGTTTGACGATCCACCGAGTGAGAAATTTTGATTTGCAAAGAGACACCTTCTGTAGCTAAATTAAATGATCCCCTGGCTTTACTCTCCTCCTAAAGTGATTTGAAATATCGCCTGATTCCACGCTTTCCAATCTTAAAAGAAATTGATCTTCTAAAGAAACAACACACCGAGATTCCACATTTCTTCTTTTTTCTCCTACCTTGAAAGTAAATCTCAGCTGGGAAATCGATGCCTTGTGAATGCTGGTGGGTTGATGACTGTTTGCTAGAGATTTATATGGACGTGGACCTCACACACCGGTAGCAACAGCGAAACCCTACCGGTGGAATCCTTCACTGGAGGCGGGTATTCAGGGGGATCTCGCACTCTTGATCACGTCGTGGGAAGAGTCGGCAAACAGCGATTCGCTTCGCAAGAATATTCAATGAGCAGTAGGCTAGCATTTGAAAGAGCTGGAAGGATGTCTCTAAGAATTCTCAAACTTTTCTTACAGAAATTCTTATTTCTATTTAATTTACAGTTCAATCATAGATAGAAAGATTCATTACAAGACTATACACACTAAACTTAGAAACTATTTGAATAAGAGAGCAAGAAATTATTCAGGAAAAAAATTCAAAATATTGGAAGCAAAAGTCCTTAAGTTCAGTAAGAAAAATAATAACCTTAATCAAGATATGGAACTAAATAATTGCTAACGAAACATTTTAAATTAAAGTACTTTTTCCTTCTTTTGATAATGCGAAATTTAATGCTTTTATGGAACCATTAATTACCATATTTTCGATTCATTTGAAAGAGTTTAGGAAAAATTACTATTCTTGGTCGATTGCGAAGTCTTCGATAGTGGAGCTTTTCCGTACAATAGCAATAAGATTAAATAATACAGGCTAGAAAGTTAAGATCCGAAATATATATACTTTGTTTACTTGTAACTCTTTATAATGGCTGACAACATTAATTAAAATAAGCTTTTTAAAAAATGTTCATTTCCCAATTCTATTTCTAAGGTTTATAAAGTATATTTTTACTCTACTATATAGTTAAATTTGGATTGGATATGCTTTAAAAATTTTTTAAAAAATTGATCAGTATTGAGATAGAATACCGGTAGAATACCGGATAGAATACTCTTGTTTTATAGCTCCAATAAGTGATTACGGTAACAAATTAAAAAATCCAAATTCTTAGCTCTCCTTCATTACTTTTATATATTTTTTTATAAAATGAGGAATCAGCTCAATGATCTTAGATAGAAGTATTTTTATTGCTTATTTAATTAATTAATTGTAAATTCTAGGAGGAACGGATAAATAGATGGGAAACTAAATCGCTGATTTATAAAAACAATTTACTAAACATTAAGAAAAAAAAAAAATAAAAGCAACTAAAACACAGCCAGGATTTCCCAGCTCAACCTTATCTTTTCTGTATTTTGAAACACTTTCTTTTCTTTGTAGAAATTAAATATTAAAAGTTTTTCGTAAGTTTTAGTGTAAGCCGCTGATTTAATGTTAAAATAATGATTAAAATAAAAAGTATTTGAAAGACTTGCTGGGAATGCTACCTCAGATTATAGCATCCTATAGACTATGTATTAATAGTTATAGCGGAAGTGCGTATATTATTCTATTATTATTTTCTCCATAAAACATCCTATAGCTCTGAGAAACGAAGTATACCTTGTAAAATTTATGAATTTGTAAATAAATACACAAATACAAATGTTAAGGATTTTTTCTTGTAAAGAAATAAATATTTTTATTCGTTATTTATTATATTATTCACTTTCCATAATAATGCTACTAAAAATGCAAAATACTTAATAAAAAATTTGTCAGTTTGGGATAATGGGAACGTTTAAACTTCTTGTTTTCATAAGATTATTGAGTGGAAGAAGTCTCTGGAAATATTTTATTCTTCTCATAGCATATCCTGTGTTATTATATTTAGTTCATCTCAAGTGTACAACTGTATATATTCAAAAAAAAACAAAAACAAACAACAAACAAATAAACATAAAAACAAACAAACTCTAATTGATTTGTAAGAACGATGATTAGGCATGTATATCATTAAAAAGGGATTTATTAGAATACACTAAAACAATCGGTTTAATTCGTAATCACTACTATTTTCAAATTTTCAAATTTTCAATTCACGACTGATTTATTTTCCTGCCATAATAGATATGCTTTTAATATTTCACCAAACCCTATGGATTGTTTATTATTATAAATGAATAAATCCGACAAATTATGGGTACGTAATTTTAAACGTAAAATTCACTTTCCAAGTAAATAAAATTTCTAGGCATTTTTAGGTCAGTGGTTTATGTAACATTATTGAGGATTTATTGAGGATTACTGTGTTTCAACTGAATTTGCAATGAACTACATCGAAGCATCTAATAACAGAAGTTCACGTCAATAAATGTAAATAATGACCTTTAACCAATTTACATTCTGCAAACCAGTGAAATAGTAACTGATGCCGAACCGAAAACTGAAAAAAGAAAAAAAAGCCATCATAGTTAATGGTAAATTTCAACCGGTATTTAGTAACTAGTTAATTTGTCATTTGAATATGATATATCTGCTTTTTTATTTATTTATAGTGGTTGAAATTGATAATTTGATAATAGGTTTGATTCGTATTAAATTACAAATCCAACTGTAACTGTAAATAGAAAAAAAAAGTAGTTTTTTTTTTTGCTTTAGAAAAATTAGTATTTTTTTATTTTATTTAGATATAGTTAACTTTTACCGATCTATATAAAGATGATCGTTCAAAGTTTGAACATAGATTTTAATTACAACAAATCTTACTTTTTAAGAAATATTAATTTTAATGTGAATTTACAATAGATACGTTTCTTCTTCGTTTTCTGCTTTTTTTTTATTCATTTAAGGAGTTATAATTGTTACTATTGCAACAAAATCGTTACAAAATTTTTCTTTAACTTCATTACCACCAAATATTTCAAAAAAATGTCTACATCTCTTTAATGTACGCAATTTTTATTGCTAGCATCGCTAAATATCTGAGCAATTATACGTGATACTTGATGTATCAGGATTCATCTTTTGATCTAATCAGTCGTGGAAAAAGAATCCTCGCATTTACCTTGGCTAAAGAACCAAGCATGCCTTTAGTAAACTCAAATTCTACTCAAAAATAGAACAAAGAAATAATGTGCTACAAAAATTGTTATTCATGCTGTTAGAAATTATATTTCAGTAGAATTAATGTTGCAGTATTGTAGTAAATTGCAGTTCAGAAATCTATGAAGAAAACAACTTTACAAAATAATTCACATTACAGTTCAAAGACGGTTTTAGACTATGCTTAGTAATAAATAAATAAATAAATAAATAAATAAACCACCTCAAAGCACGAGACCCTAAGAAAAATATTAAGTTGTCTAAATTAAGTTTAAATTGGCTAAGTTTAAATAGAATTTTTTTCTGTTTTTGTAAAAACTCCTTAGCTATTAAGTAGCAATTGCTATTAGTCTGTTGCTTTATTTATTTTTTTGTTTTGAAAAAAATTAACGTAACTTTATGAACGCATGTATATTACTAATTTTTATTTCTTCCAAAATAATACTTCTAAAACACAATTATAAGAGTGTATGCATTTCTATCTCTGTGTTCAACAGTTGCATGTTAAGTATGAATCCTCTACATTCAGTCATTTATTGTAGTCAGCATCTGCTTAGAATGAAAGTCATAATCTCGTTTTATCTTAGCTGTCGCATCGTTTCGGCTTCGTGTGAGTGTGTTCATGAAACTCATGTTACAATACATTCGCTGTACTATAATTTATTAACGCGTCTCTCAGCTCCTCGAAATTAATTTCTAAGAAGCGACCGCAATAAAGCACGTGGTTTATTGGCATTCAGAGATGGAAGACTCCGCTGACCCATCATGCACCGCCATCGTAAATAAGGCTGTGATTTTAAAACGCTCACGATTACGGGTAGCGCCACTGACACAAACTCAAATGCAATCTACGAATCTTAAAACAAAAACATATACCTTTTTTTTTCCACTTTCGTTTCAATCTAGATTTTTAAAGCGATTTACAAGATCTCAGCTGATTTTAAATCAGTAACTTATACGAAGGCTATCAGAACTTATAAGACATAATTATTTAAAATAACCTCTAATATTAATATTTTAATAACACAAGGTGTTATTAAAATCTTAACAATGCATGAACACAATGTTCTAGAAGAGTCAGAAACTCTTTCTCTGAACCTTTATGGATTTATTTTCAAATTCTATAATGCGATTTTACTTTTACTTGGTTACGTAAGGAATTTTTTTGTACTAATTTTTAAGAAATTAGTTATTATAATAGAATAACTTGAAGAAAAAAAAAAAGCCTTTAAATTTTTTTTCTCTTCATAACAAAAACTTAACATTTTTCTTTAAAATATTTGAACAACAATTTAAAAAGAATGGATCTATTCGAAATATTTTTGTAAAGATGAAATTACAAAGAAATTCTAAACATTTATTTGAAAAGCTATATCTCAGTTTTATATAAACTTACAAAAAAAATAATAGGTTAATAGTAGTTAGATAAATATAACTAATGGAATTGAGGTTTTATTAAGGTCAATTTACGTATGTTTTTAAGCTTTTGTTGAAAATTATAAAATGATCAAAATTTCGTTTTTTTTCCAAATAAAATATCACAATATTAAATATGTTAAATATTAACTTAAATCTTAATATTTAATATTAATACCTTAACCATATTAAATGAATTAAATATTATATTTAACATAAAAACTTGGTAAATCACTCATATCAATCTTTTGAAAATGAAACAAAAGCATTAGAATTTGTTCTAATTCGCTAGTAGCGGTCGAGACTGATTTAATTTGACATTGGCAACTAATTTTTTGATGAGGAATCCACGTTCTGAATTCTGCAGGATACCTTAAAAATTGTTGTGACAGAAATGACAAAGCAATAGCGATCCTCCTGTATTATAGACAATGCGTGATCCATCAAAAAGAACATTTTTTTTTTTTACTTTTTTTCTAAATCAATATTCTTCAGAAATTTATAGCTCAGTAGATAAACTAAGATTTTTTTTTGGCCTAAGTGATGTTGCGAAATATAATCATTAAATCAAAATTAACATGCGGACCAAGTTAAAGTTGTTTTTACTCTCTATTATTGTTGATTTAAATTTTTTGATGTATTTGAACTGAGGGGTCTTTGTTTTAATTGTTTGTCCGTTTGGTGTATTGTCCCTTTTCACTGAGCTGGGTTATGTTGGGCAGGATCGGACTGAAGAGGGTGTTGAAACCCGAAACGGTGCCGTATCCGATTCCCAACAAAATATCCAAAATAAGCTCAGTGATTTTTGTTTTTTTGTTGTTGTTTAGTTATTGTGCGGTTTTTTATTATTTTCTTTGAAATATAATCATTCTTTTTTTTATTTTTCTTTAAAAAAAAAAATAACTGAATTTAACATTTTTCCATCACAAAAGAAATAGGTAATCTGGATTTGTGAGACAATCAGTGAATCATGTAATACATAAACAGACTGTACTTCATCAAATACGCATAATTCATTTTACGTAATGTTGAAACTTAAAAAGTAAATTAATTTTTTAATATTTTGTTTAAAATGCAAATCATTAATTTTATTGTAATAGTTTTTAACTTATTGGGTGAAGTCCATTAAGTTTTCAATAATTGAAGATGGTTGGTTCAATCATGGCGGTGTCAGGCCATCCTCATTGTTGTTCGTCATCCTTGTGTTGCGATCAGCTTCATTGCCGCATGACCTACTACAACATCGGCCAGAAACAGTGTTATGTTCAAGTTAAACGATTCATAAATAAGAAGAGGCGCAATGCGTTATTAACCGCCACAAAGAAAACAATAAAGGCGACGGCATTTGGTGGGTTGGGAAGGTTAGCAGCTCGATTATGATATTTTATGAGATGCCGAGCGCCGAAGCAATTATTGAAGCTGTCACGGCTTGTTTGGAGTGGAGTAAATTGGGCGGGAGGAACAAACCAAATTTAGCAGAAGGAGGAGGGGAGGGTAGGTGAACAAGAGGGGAGGGGGGAGATAGAAGAAAGCGATTTCTCTTTCTGTAAAATACGCCCATTGGCTATGAAACGAGTGAAAGAAGATACAATGAAACTTGGAAGAACAAAGCCTGAAAGGGCGTTTTTTTAGGTCTATTATATTTACAAAAACATATATTAAGTTCCAACTAACTAATCAATAACAAGTCGTGGTCTTTTACAGGATTAATTGACACTGTTTATGAAGGGCCGATAAGACATGCAATATTTCTGTATATTGTTTGTTAAATCTTACTAAAATGATAGGAACTTGTAGCCTGAAAGAAACATTTTCATAAACTTTTTTTATACTTTATAGAAAACGAACCTAATTTAAAGCATCGTAACGAAGGAAAATTTATATGTTGCATATTCTACACGTTAAGTAGAATATTAAAGTGAATTTAATTACATCATTTAATTTTTATTTAAACACTTAAACAAAGCTTGCCTTTAAATAGTGTAGAAGCAAGAAAATCTAACCAGATCCGAAGAGTATGATGAAATTCTGTGATACGAAGTTTCTTGTTGATCGTGTATTATTTTTTTGAATAACTTGAGGCATAAAACGAAGGTGAAACAAGAAGCAAAAAAAAAAAGAAAATCGGAACAATACATGGTATTTTAAGAATAAATGATTACTTTAGCAACATTTAATATTTATTAAAAACGCATCTTACGTCAAATTAGTAATATGTCCTAAGCCATGTAAATGCTTAGCTAACTTTAAATTTCAATAAATATTTTTTAGATATGTATTAAAATTATAATAAAAACTTTAAAATGTATTGATTTTCTACTGTTGTTGATTATTCTTTGCTTTATAATGTTGCAATTAGTTTGATATTAGTTTTCTTCATCAAGTTCCTACAATTTAATATTAGATGCCTTTATTATTGAATTCTTTTCTTTATGTGATACGAAGTGTCTTGAAAAATCAACACTTAGATCTTTAGCGACTTTTATGCTGAACTTTTGTTTGTTACAAATGAAGAAAAAGCATTAATTTTTTTATCCTTATTTTTACCTGTAATGGAATTTTATAATATACTATTCTTTATTCTTCCTAAAATTTAATTAAAAATTAAATTGAAAGACTTTTTTTTTCTAAATATCATATTTTTTTTTCCAAATAGAGCAAAATAAATAAGTTTTCGAAGGCACCTATAAGGAAAATTGAGAAAGAAGGATCTACTTATCGCCCTCTGTCGAATTATTATTAATAAACTGAAATTGGAGAAACTATACTGATATTAGATGTGAGATAGCCTGCAATAAGCTTATCTAGATAACAAAGTAATCCCTGTGGAAAACGTTACCTAACCAAATATCGTATTTCTTGATTGGTTTGCTTCTTTCTGCTTTGGAAGTTTCAATAACCTCCAACTATTTAATGAACTTTAGATATCATCTATGGCGTCTTCCTGCGATAGTGTTCCATTGGTGGACGTATATCATGTCGTTCGCAATGCTTCATTCCAAGACGAAAGCCATGTGCAAGGAAAGGGATCAAAGGGCTGAGTGAAAAGCAACTCCGGAAGCAGCGACTGATAATGAGTGTCATTTTTCGATGGCGATGATTTCGTCAGTGGATTTGGGCGAAGAAGCTCAGTCACAGGCCGTGAAAGCCAACTCTGTTCCGCACCACTAATAAATCACGGAGCCCAAGCTCCGAGCTTTATCAACTTTTTGTGCGCGATCTCTTCTCTAGCCGTCGTCTACTTATGCTGCTAATGAGCCTCTTTCCCATCGCCCAAGAACAAGAGGTCCTCGTTAATGTCTGTGTACACGTCCACTAACCTAAACACCCACTGCGTGCAGCTGCGGCCTCCCAAATGCAAATGGTTTGCCCCGCACTAATTATGGAAGGAGCAAAGGAAATTCTTACAAGAAACAACGGCAGTTTTCCATTTCTATTTACAGTAGAAGTGTAATGGGAATGCATTTGATTTTTTTGACATGAGGATTTTTACTGTTGACCCTGGAAGGTCATCGCTCTTCATCAGGTTGTGTAACTGAGGAGGAAAGTACAGTGGTAGTTTCACGTTGCCTTCCGTAGGTTTATAGCCGGAACATCGCGAAATTTGAGAAACGTAATGTGCGAAACTTCCTCCTTCGCATGAATGAGGGAGTGAAAAGAAAAGTCAGTTGTGATGTGAATCTATTATATCAATTCATGCAGTAACTATTTACTCATATATTCATGAATCTGAAATTCTCAACCGAATGATGAGATTAAGAAGACAGCTCTTAATAAATAGTTATGGCTACGATAACTATTTGTTAAAACTACGATAAACTACGATAACTATTTATTAAGAGTTTTCTTCTTAATCCATCTTTAGGTTGAACATTATTATATGTAATTATACATACTGTATATCAGAAGTGGCTTTTATTTTCATATAAATAATGAGGAATAAGTTACCTAAAGATAGTGTCAAAAAATATAGCTGCTTATTAGTTACCAAAATCAAGAATATATTTCAGACTGATATAGTTCTTTTTGTTGTGACACTAAAATAAGAAACACAGCCAGTTACATTGGAGATATGGCTTTCCGTTTGACTCTTCAAGAATTCAATACTCCTAAATTCCTTGTTACAAAACCTCAGATTGTAGAAATAATTGTTCAAAAATGAATTTCCGGATTCTAACTCCGATGTAGTGATTTTTCCGTGGTCGTTACTTTTCCAGTGGGTCCAGTGGTCCAGAGCAGCCGTGTTCAATGCCCAGCAGAGGTCGGTGATTTTGCCAGTTTATTTCGCCTGACTATTTGTAAAATGGAGACCGGGATTCTTTCCGGGAGGTCGAAGTGCGGGTAAGCTATTGGCTGACCTTCCATTCCGATTGATCAAATATGGTATCAGAGCCTATATCTTCGGCAAAACCCTCTATCGAAAGGTAAGAACGGGAAAGTCAAGTTTCTTCTCCAGATGGATCTTAATCTTTCGCCAGCGACTATCAGAGTTCGTTAACTTACTAAGGCAAGGTTTTTTGGTCGAATATTTTTAAATGATTCCGTAGGATCGGATTAGCTGTTTTATCAGCCTATTAATTATAAATTAAATGAAATAATTATTTTCAGATTAATATTATACATAGTACAGATTCAACATGGGGATGAAGTCAATTTAAATCCGTTTATTTTTTTTCCATCACGATTGCGAAATATAATTTTTTAATCAAGATTAAAGTGATTAAATCTTTCAATGATTAACAATGTTGAAGTTTATTAATTAATGAGAATAAAAAATTGTTATAATATTTGAGAAAATTCTGAATCATTATATTAATTAAACGAATAAAAAAAAGCATCCACACACATTTAGAATGTTTACAAGCCAGATGAAGAAGAATTTTATTATGCGGTATTATGTATCGAGGTTTTCGAAATGATAGTTTAGTAACAGTTTTCATTTGGTTCGGATGATCAAAACTTGATAATTTAGATATTTTGATAACTACTTGATTAATTACGATATTACGATAGACTATTCGGACCATGATAACTCAAAAAATATACATCTAAGAAAGCGAAAATTTTAGAGAGAGATTTAGGCTGTAACAAATAAATTCGTAATGGTTTTGGTAAATATCGAATGTATCGATAAGGAACTAGGGGTAAAAATATGTTGACCTTAAAAATATAATAATCACTATAATTTAAAAACTATACAAGCAACTAAAAAGCAACTAAAAAGCAATTGAAGGATAGTGTAGGACTTTACAAAGAAGATTTCTCTTCATCTTGATGCATGCCAGACCAATATAAAAGGAGTTAATAATTAAAAACTGCTACATCAATTGACCGCTTTCTTTGATCAATATAACTAAAAAAAAAATATCTTATTTAACAAAGTTGAACCTTTCTTAGATGGCCTACGTGCTTTTAAGGGAGATCCCTCTAGATTTTTCGTAAAATTGCAAAAATACATAAAGAGCTATGACCCTAAGAACTGTCAACATTATCGACTGAATTACTTGTTTTGGAACTAAAAACTTCTTATTTTTTATTTTTATTATGTAAGTAGCGTTTACTGCTCTCCTACCACGAGGATATTCGAAAGTTGTCATATCAATCATATCTTGCTTCCCCGAAGTCTCTCAATTAACAACCGCCTAATTTTGTAGCATCTTTATTTTAAAGGTCAATTACATTTACTTTTGTTATTGTAATTGTCAAAAAGTTACTCGTTATCACTAAAATCTGTAGGGAAAAAAAAAAATTTTAATGGTGTCCAATTAAGAGCATCTTCCATTATTTATCACAGCCTTGTGGTAGGTCCTTCTCCAATATACTACTTAATATTCTGTATCATTTGGTCTAATTAATTTCATAAGCCAAGAAATGAAGCATAAAAACAATGACAGTGCACTACCTGGGGCTTCTGCATAGACAACTGCATAAATATTGAAAGGCTTGCTACTGGCCATGAAACGACTGTGACCACCGTTCACTGTGACACCGCCTTCTCAAGATTTAGTGCCGATTTGAAAGTCAATTTCATTATTTATTTGTTCATTCTTAACGCCTTGCAATTATAATTACAAACCTACCATTCGACTTCACAGCAATATTAACAACATTGTCCACTGGGAAAGAATTCTAAACTAATGTTTTCCGAAAGCCATTGTTTTCATTCTTTTCTCGTTCAGAGCTGAATTTCCACATATGCTAAAGCAATGCAAATGACTGATAAAAACTGTTCTTTGTGAATGAAACTTAATCAATTGTAGATAATAACATAAAATAAAGAAGCAAATTTGAAATTTACAAATGAAGAGAGTTAAGTAATCCAAAATTGCATTCATATACAAATACTGCATTTTACATATGATAACTGAATTAAAGAGGAAGCAATTTACTACTATCCTGATCAAAAACTGAATACATTTGTAAAAGTAAAAATGCCTTTAAAAAAACATTGTAAAACAAAGAAGTAATTATATCTTTTTCATAAAATCTCAATACATTTATTACATAAATTTTACAATCATGTCTTTTCTTTTATTAGACAAACAAACAAAACAAAAATATAATTAAAGCGCCAATTTTTGAATATACATTTGATTCTGGCCCTACCTCTTACACTATATGGCCAAAAGTATCCGGACACCCTTCCGACGAAGTGGATCGGACAGGTCACAATGTTTGATGGTCATCGTAAGCTATAAAAGCGTTGGTGGGGGGCTTGGGCATAATTCCGTTCCCGATAAAATGAGTAAGTCAGGCGAGCTCCGTGACTTCGAACGTGGCGTGATAGTCGGATGCCACCGTTGTAGGAAATCGGTTCGTGAAATTGCCAACATGCTGCACGTGCCGAAATCAACCGTGAGTGATGTAATTGTAAAATGGAGACGTTAAAGCAGTGAAACGACAGCTGCACGAAGTAGTAGACCGAGAAAACTGACTGACCGTAGCCGTAGAACCCTGAATAGAGTGGGGAAGCAAAATCGCAAATCTCCGTTGGTAGTGATGACGACGGAGTTCCCACATGCGGACGTTGTCGCTAGTAGCATGACTGTTCGCCAAGAGCTAAGTTACTAGGATTCCCACTGCCGTGCGGCCGCTCACAAACTGAACTTCTCTGATGTCAATGCGAAGCGTCGGTTGCAATGGTGCAGAGCTCACCGCCATTGGACTGCGGAGGAGTGGAAAAACGGTATGTGGAGTGATGAATCTCGCTTCACGATGTGGCAGTCCGATGGACGCATGTGGGTTTGGCGAATGCTCTGCGAACGCTTCTTATCCGACTGCTTTGTACCAACTGTTAAGTTCGGTGGCGGCAGCATAATGGTATGGGGTGTTTTTCGTGGAAAGTCTTCCCAAACATGTACAGGCTGTCATAGATGCAAAAGGGGGACCGACATCATATTAATACGTGCCTCAGGAGCCTACGCGTCCCGACCACGGGGTATCCGGATACTTTTGGCCATATAGTGTATCTTTGATCATACCTATTGTATATTCCAAACGCAATAGGGTCTTCAGTAACCTAAATCTATCTCTAAATTTTCACCTTCCTTGAGTTATCTTAGTTTCATATGAATGGATGGATATATTGGTACATTCTTCGATTTAAAATTGTTTTTATAAAACTTTAATCGTTCTGCCCCTTTTCTGATGCTTAAGGGCAATCTGCAATAATCTACTGTATAATATCGTGTATAATATCAATGCTTATGTAGACTTTTGGTTACATTATTATATGATACAAAACAATCGTATTATAATTTTATAAAGATAAAATAGATTTTGATTTTTTTTACTCTTCTAGAAGTTTTATTTAAGTTTATGATTTTTCATTTTTTTTGAAATAGAACATCATTAAATCAATATGATCGTAAACAGTTTAACTTTGAATGCTTCATGGAAAAATCAGAAACTTAAATAAAACTAGAAGAGTAAAAAGAACCAAAATCTATTTTACTTTTATAAAATCCTTTCAAACTTACGTACTTCACAAAGACTTCGCCTATGAAATGTTCATCAAATAAAAAGCAATTGGATTTTGTTAGAAATATTAACTAAATAACAAATCCAAGTAGATGATACAGTAAAACCTTGTTAAGTCGTCACCCGGATAAGTCGTAACTCCCGTTTAAGTCGTCGTTTTTCTTTGGTCCCGACAAGGTCTCATACACAATAATGTAAAATAACCCTCTTTTACCCGTCACCAAATTTATCCGGATAACTCGTCACCCTCAAAAACGGCCAAAAGCATCTTTCTTCTCCATTTTACATGCCATCCTGTTATCTTTTCAGCCCCGCCCCTTCACTTTAAGAAAGCCTAGCCTTTACGGGGAATTTTCACATGGGAAATTCACTTGGGAAATTGCACACTTCTCACTGCGACTCTGTCGAGTGTAGACGTTTTCTTGACCGCTCCTGAGTGTGACTTCATTTCATAGCGAGTAAGCCCCGCTATAAGGGCTATTTTTTTTTTTCTTGCAATTTCGTGGTTCGATTACATTTTTAACATGTCAGGGAAACGAAAACTTACTTCGTTATCTTTTAAAGAAAAAAAAGAAAAAAAAAGAGTTCATTGCACTTTTTCAAAAATCAAAATGTTTCGTAAACAGCTTTTGCTAAAGAAAAACATATTCCAAGGACTACACTAGACGATATTCTTTCATCGAAACAAGTAATTGAAGAAGCTGACTGCAAGGAAAATCGAAGTTTAACGAGATCCAGGAGGTTTTAGTTCGTTGGCTAAAACATTCCAGATCGCAAAATGTGCCGATTTATAATGTGATTCTCAAAGAAAAAGCCATGGAAATTGCTAAGAAGTTGAACATTGAAGATTTCGGCGGCATCAGTGGTTGGCTGGAACGTTTCAAAGACAGACATTGCCTTTCTTTTAAAACGATTAAAATGTGGTAACTATAAAAAGTGTTTTTTATTTTTATTTTTTTTTTTTATTTTCCACTCATTCATTTGCATGTATTGATTGCTGAAAATCTTGTTTTTCTCACCGAATCCTACAGCAATTTATGAAAATACTGTATTTCAGTTTATTTTTTTGTTTGTTTTATTTTCAAAAATTCCCACTCCGCCTAAGTCGTCACTCCGCTTAAGTCGTCAAAAATGTTTGGTCCCTTGAGTGACGACTTAACGAGGTTTTACTGTATAAATAATTCCCGCATTCATAATAAATTAATGATTACATAGCGATACAGTTTTTTTGCAAATTTTAGAGAATATATTTTTTTTGTCTTAACAAAAAAATTTAAGCAGAAAAAAAATAAACAATCAAACATTCAAGAATATTATTAGAAAATTGTTTTTTTTTTTAATCTTTAAACATGGAAATAAACAATTTAAATGTATTTCAATATAATCGTTCAGAGGTTAAATTTTGCACGTGAAGTTTATCCCACTAGATTAAAAAAAAAAAAAAAAAAAAAACCAATAAATTTCTTCTCCACATTTTAATGTAGAAATTTCTCTATTTTAACATTTGTTATTGCTAATGTTTTATGACGACATCAGACAGTAAAAAAATTATGTTACAGTGAAATATGCTAAGTATAGTAAAATATACGATAATATGTGGACAATGCTCAGTTTTATGAAATTGCCTTACCGTATTATCCATGTATATTTGAAAAAGAATGAATCGAGAAATGATGTAATGATAGTTTGATTATGGATACTAGTACGGAATATGTAAATAAATTATGTATGTAACATGTGCTAAGTGATATTGTAGCATATCTATTGTTAATGCAAAAATCAATAGACAGTGTAAAGGGTTAAGCAATGCCAGATGAGAACAGTCAGTTGATGTTTGTTTACGGCAATAACAACAATGGCCGTATTTAAGCTGATAAAAAGTTGAAGTTGCAATGCCACTGTTCATCAGTCCTATTAAGAACTTAAGGATAAAAGAAAATATCATTATGACTAGTTTAAAGTTCCTTCCTTCCATATTTATATTGCTAGAATCTAAAAACTAGAAATTTGTGCCTGATTATTTATGAGCAGAAATAGATTCTAAGATATTTATTCCAAAGATTCCAAAGTGTTAAACAGCTTTGAATAGCTGTGTTAGAATTCTCCTGAATCCAAGTAGAGGATAAAGAGATTAAATGCACCGATATTAGTAGGATAAGGTATAATAGAAGTTTCCTTTGTTGGTATAAGAAGTGGTAACTCAAATAGAAGATGTCACAAGCCTAGGCGAACTTTTCCCTTTAATGATTAATATATACTGTATATATTGAAGAATATTATTTTCGATTGTAAATATTAAAAAATATTTCTACGTTTCGAATTCTTCAATTTTGAGATTGTTTCAATTGGGTGAATTACCGAATTCATTTGATAACATGATCTATCAGATCTTTATTCTAAAATCATATATCATCATCTCAAGTAAAGATTAAGAAACAACGGACGTAATTTTATATCAATGAATTAATGGTTCACCTTCAGCATATGACTCAATGTACAAAATTGTTAGTTTCGAATGAGGAGCAATAAATGTCTAAGAAGCTTATTTACAGACAGTTGTAATTACAACGAGTTTAATTTTTTTTCACCAGTTTCATTTAATGCTTCTACATGCACGAAAGTGCACTTTAATAGAAAAATAAATAAACAGCTTGATAAATAAAAAGTCTGAGAAAATCATTTGAAGTCCTAAATTCGATAACTGCTTATTATTTTTAATAGAAGATAATGGAATGCAAAACAAGTTCTTTAAAGCTAGCAACCACAATAAATTTTGAATTCAGAAGCAATTGGAATTTGACTAAATTGTTAATATTCTATAAATCTAATCTTTAGAAATGAAAGACTTACATGAATGAATTTTTACTTATTGGCGGTCGCTTTTTCAATTTGATTAAGAATCGTTTCATTAATGAACGAATATTCAGTCACATTTAATTAACAGCATATAATAGAAATTTCAGTTGAACTTCTGAAAATATGGGAAAACATAGAAAATACTGACATTTATATTTTTAGAGCAATATTTAATATTAAGTAACTCTCAAGCACTGAGAATTCCTTCAGCAAATAAAATTTCTCTGTCGTAGAATTTCAATTTATATTTTTGCTCAAGGAAGAACAAATCATTAAGGAAAAAATTGCTTCTGATCCGAAAGAAAGCATTAAAGACAGAACAATAGATTCATCCTGTTCCAGTTTGCAATAGTACAGAAAGGTCTAAGAAAAAAAGAAAATAAAAAGTAACCCCTTGTGAGATATATTATATTTTGAAGCAATTAGCAAAATTTCATTTTAATTGTATTTAAAATATTTTTTAAAAGCTAATAAAATAGTAGTTTATTACTGTTTGCTTTTTCTTTTTTAAATTTAATTTAATAAGAAAGATCGTTTGGTTGTAAAATATTTTTTATTATAATGAAATATTGTTCGTTTATGACAAACATTAGGCATACCTCTTTACTCAGGTTTCATTTTTATATGACTTAAGAAATAAGCTTAAGAAATAAGAAACTTTCTATCATTAGCTTTTATGATTCAGAAGAAAAAGGTGCAGTGTTGTTCGAAGGAGATACTGATATTAAAACAACCGTGTCATTCTTCTCATGCGGCTAAAATAGGGCAGGATATAAAGACAAAAAGGTAATTCGGTGACTAGAAAATAAAAGGAAAAATATTCCAAAGGCTCCCTTGGAAACATTGAAGTAAAAGTCCCGGAGTAAGGTTTTGAAACATGCTTCCCCTATCTTTTAGGTCATTACAGGCTATTCTAACCGCAGTGGAAGGTGGATTCCTAAGTGAAACCTTAAATGGAAACCCGCCTCAGATTTTTATAAAATTTAAAACTAAAATTCAATTAAAAAACACATACACACAAGATAAATACATTTAAATAACACTTTAATGATAAAACTTTAATCAGTAACTAACTATCAAACAATAAGTTAAAATTACATTTTTGACTAAAAATACTATAAATTATTTATAGTAAGCTGATATATCAATATCAGAAAACAGTTAAAACTTTCATACTCATGAGAACTCCTGTTTGGATAATAGAATTAAATTCGGTTAGGTGGACCCCGGGTTCTTAAAAGATCTTTATATTAAACGAAGCACATATTTTGCTGTTCGAAGATCATTACACCAAATTTCAAATCACTAACCCTCATACCTTGAAGACCAATGAGCCAGAAGACGTCTTTAGTATCCATCAGTACACGATCACTCAATGGTCAATGACGATCACCGTAATTATATTTCCATTAAGAAGTATCCTTCATCACATTCCTTGTCCACGAGAATTTGATTTGTGTAGTCCTAAAGTTTTTCTTGCTTTTTATTGCTTTTACGCTGAGTAAAGACCACTTGTTCGGACTGTTTGTACAGTAGGATAATCGTCAAAGTCTTTGTCCCACTATATCCTTCTTGTTTAGGCCATGGCTTCAGTTTTCTTCTTTTTGAACCTCTGCGAGGATTTTTAACGACAGGTGACAAATACGTCTTTTCCCTCCATTATTCTTTTTTCCAACCTTCATTTAATCTATAGCTCGTGCTTCTGTGTTTTTCACAGAACAGAACAGTAGTTTCTTTTAAAACTACAATCAAGGATTAAGCTCCTCGCTCTAGTAAAGTTGGATAATCTCTTTAAATATAAAATCCTCGGGGGATTAATACACAATAAGTAAAATTTTAATAAATTTATATTTAAAATGAATATTTAATTTTTCACACTCTAAAAAAAGCATAACAAAACGAAACAGGACGGTTCCGTTTGAATAAATGTCTCTAATCTTTTTTTTACTATAAGCAACAGAAATCATATAATGTTATTTTTAGGCAAAATTTACACCTATCTATAAGCCCTTCTGTGATCAAAGCTGATTAATCAAGAGCTATTTATCCTTAGAAACTGAAATTTGAGTGTTGATTAAATCTTCCACTACATATTACGCAAAGATAAGAAGTCTGAGGAAAAAGATTAAAAAAAAAAAAAAAGGCTTCATACGACTTCTGACGCTGACAATGCTGCTGTATATATACAGTATGGCCGGGAAGTTCCCGTACCTCCTATTATGTATTATTATTATTATTTGTTTGGACCATATTTTTTTAATGGTCATGTTAATGGCGAAACTCATTTACACATATTACAAACATGATTAATCCTACAGCTTGAAGACGTGGGTATCATGGAACGCGTATGTCTACACAGGGCCCCCACAAGGAGGAGGGGGGTCAGTTGGTCCCTCAGCAACGGGGCCCGGACTGAGATCCAAAGGGGCCCGGGCTTATGGATTTGAAGAGTTCCTTTTTTTTTGTTGTTGTCAAATTGGAGATTTCCTTTTTTTTTTTTATTTTGTTCATAACATGGGGGGAGGGGGAAAAGGCCCGGTATTGTATTTGATACCTGGGCCCGGAATTTGATGTGGGGGGCCTGTGTCTGCAGCAGGACGGGACACTTGCTCACTTTGCTCTTACTATGTGTGGGTTTCTTCATGAAGATTTTCCAGGAGTCTGGATTGGTCGCGGTACTCCAGCATCGCCAGCTCCATTTAAATGGCCACTCCGAAGTCCTGACCTCACGCCGCCTGACTTATAGTGGGAAATTATCAAGGCCTACGTGTCTGAATGTCATTATGCTCCAAATGAAGAATTGCGCAAAGCAGTTGAGGACGCATTTCGAATCATCACACCGGACATGCTCCAAAAAATGTCAAGTAGGACGTGGTGGCGTGTGAATTTGTGTATACAGCATAACGGCGAGCACACAGACGCAGTGGACACTTAATGTGTCAATATTTTCTGAAAATATGACTACCAATTAAGACGTACGAGAACTTCACGGCCCAACTGTGTTTAATCCACTGTCATTTACACTCTGATAAAATAAAGTTAATAAAAAACAAAAAAAGACAAAAACAAAACAACCAAACCTTGTTTGGTTTCTTAGTGACAGGAAACTAAAGGGATTTAGTAAATGTTTCATTTCCGGACACTCCTGTGACACACGAGGTGACTGCAGACCGGAAATGATATATAAGAAGTCCTAAGAGTTCCAATAAGGTATGAATCATATCTATCCGACTTGTAGTTTGGAGTGTAAAGGGGTGATGGACAGTCAGACGGGTAGTATGGACGTAAGAGCTTCCCCTCTTTACATTTTCGTGTACGGGATTGCTAAGAAAACGCATTTAAAGGAGGTTATTTTTCTGAATATGAAATTTTCTTTGCGTAATTTTTAGATACTTATTAATTTATTGTAGCCTACTACAAAATAAGTAAATAAATTTTTATCAGTAATAGACTACTGAAACAGCAACGTTTGTGGTAGCCTACTTAATGACTTTATAGAAGATGAAGAAAAAAATTACATTTTGATATTCAATTCATAAAAATTCATAAAAAGATAGAGTTAATAAATACTCTTCTATCTTCCCATTACATCCAAAATTGGAAGAAATCAGGCATTCTGAATCTTCGTTTTTTGATTGGAGAGTCATCGTTTTATTTGCAAGATCTCCATTCGGAAAAAAGACTATGATTTTATTTTGACTGATATCATCATGCTCCACCCCCATCCCCTCAAATTCCTGAGCACTCTACTAATGTTGAATTAACTAAGTAAATTCTGAAGTGAAAGTTGTTCTATCCTCCCTAATTTTTTTAATTTCAATTGTAAACATCTTATAAGATGCCATATTTTGTTTTCTTGTTATTCAGCAAAATCCAGTAATTTTTTATTTTAAATACAACTTTATTTTAAAAAGTGCAGAATTATAAACTAATTCTTTAAGTTTATAGTAATTTTAAGTAATTTTAAGTCTCTCAGTATAGCATTTCGTAGCAGTATATATCTTTCTTAACAACTTTTAGATGTGAATTTTTTTTGAAACATTACTGATTACAAATAAACTTCGTAATTGCTTTCAATGTTTAAAACTAAATCTGCCATTTCACTTTCTATTTTACTTTTAAAAGAAGTGTCCTTATTATTATTATTATTTTTACAATTAGAAATCATGAACGAAAATTCTTACTCTTATAAAGACGCATTTAGTTGAGTGACAGAATATGTTATTTTAAGTTTCAAAATAAATTTACATAAGAATCGCTAAGAAAATAAACTTAGTTAAAGGAACGCTTTTTAACATGAATGCTTTAAAATAATATGGTTCAGTATTTTTGAAGGGTTTAAGACCTATAAATTGCTTCTTGTGCATTGGCAGTGCTGTCTGAGTTGTCGGCATCCTCACAACTTGGACCGTTGGTGGCTGTTTTTCTAAGTGTCTGATGTCATTCGCCACACGATATACGATTCACACAACATCCCCCATTTAATACTTGTTTATGGGAGGTTTCAGAGTTCATCGACAAACGATCAGATGTTGTGATGAACCCACCAGTCGACAACGCCTACTTGCATTCTCTATTTGGGTGTGGAGTTTCAATTAACTTTTTTATTCATTATTTAGTTTACTCATTAAAGAATACATTCACCACGAGACGGATGGAGTTAACATAACACGTTTCATCAATAATTAACCATTGACACTTAGGAAATTAAAGCCTAAACGGAGTAATCAGTTTTTGATAAATACAATTTATTTTACTCATAATAATTAATTGGAAATATGCTTTGCTATATAAATGAAAATTAGAAATTTAGATATTAATAGTTGGAACTAGTGTTATCCTTTAAAAATGCAGGTTTTTTTTTTTGTTTTTTGTTTAGTATCTCGAGTATTTTTCATTATTCATTGTTTATCCTTTAATCTATTAATGATTAAACAATATAAACGAAATAAAAAAACAAATCAGAATATTTTTTTCTCTACTTATTGGAAATTACGCCTGCTTTAGAAGTACCATTATCGATACTTTTCCTCGATAAACATTTATATTTGCATTGAAGTGTAAGATGTTAGATAGGATTTCTTGTATGATTTGAGCAAGTATTTTTTTTTTAGTCCAGAGAACGAAAGAGTTTAGTTTTTGGTAAAACTATTTCAATTTCAGACGGTCAGAAACTCAAAAGAAAGAATTATGAGGAAGAAAATGATTGTAGTTTATGATTTCTTCGATAGATGTCACCCCATTCATATGTGGTTCGGTTTCTGGTGATCTGTGAGACTAATGGCTAGGTTTTTATTAAAAACTTTGGGCCATACTTCAGAATGTGGGTTGAAGAAGCTTTATGACCCAAGAGCTTTTCAGCTTTTCCAAATTTATAGGATTTATAGACTAATAAAAGGAATAGAAAGAAAAAAAGACATAGTGTATAGGATTCAGCCACATTAATTAAATTAGTTCAATCACAGAATTAGGAGAGATTATCTAATTCTCTTTAATCTCTACGTAAACTCTGCAAAATTTCTTTTTGCAACGCATAATTTATAATTGTAATTTCTTCATTCAGTTTTCAAACATAATTAATGAATTGATTTTTAAGCGTCAAACTTTGATTAAGATTAAAACTTGTTTAAATTAAACAAAATCTTCCTATTCAATAAAACAAAATTTAATGTGTCAGATATAGACTCACGGTGAAGAACCAATATAGGTAGAAAATTAAGATTTGTTGAAAATTCTATACTTTATATATTTTAATTTACTTGCAATAGCAAATATTTCATCAAATGTATTTTTGCATTTTTGTAACTTAATGTTTATTCCGCTTAATCCCGCTTAATATTCTATTAAGAATAAAAAAGATTTATCAGAAATAGATTACTTAATAATTTCTTTTCCGTAATTTTGGTTTTACAATTATAAGCAAAAACCAATATAACAGTCTATATCACATTATAAAATTTTATTTACTAACAGTACATAATGAAGATTACAATAAACCTTCATTTACTTTAATTATTCTATTCCTGCAGAATAATTTACTTCTGCATAGAATTGCAAAACAGAAATGTCCAGGAACAGAAATGTGAAGTATTTTTGATTTGTCTTTTTTAATAGTATTAAAATACAAAGCGGATTTTGCTGCAATGGATAAAATACAAGAATTGGAAATACATTAAAGCATCTGAAATTTGGCTGACTCATTTTTTTCTGAAGAGGAAAACACCTTAAAATTAGGAATATTGCAGTACAGAAATGCTGGAAATAAAGTCGGTGATTTCCCTCTTCCTCTCTCATCATTTCAACTGCTTCTCAAGTATTGTAATATTGTATTTAACATAGTCTTAATGATGAGTTAGAAACACTTTAATTAAAATATGGAACAAAGTTTATAAAGAAACCGACTTTTAGAGCTTTCCTTACAAATCTATAGTCTATAGATCTTAATTACTATAACATCAGAGTTTTTTTTTTCCAATTGGACTTACAGACTCTTGACTTTTTCTCTTGAATACACTTAATATCTTCTTAGAAGTTCATTCATTTCATCTTCTGAAAGGGTAATCGCTTCCTTCTTTTATTTTTCACCTGTGGCCATCGATACGTAGCGTGAAACGAAAACTGAATTTATGAAAGATTACCGAAAAAAATATCTGAAATAAAAAACAAGTGTGACTTCCCACTGTAATATTTTCCATTATAAAAGCTCCAAAGTTGCAGTTCTGTCGCAGGCTTCTAATGGATGAGTCTTATTTACATCAAATCACTTATCATCAGACAGTGAATTTAAAACATGAAGATTTATAAGATAATATTTGAAGTTGTCACTGTGCCACTTTCACTGACTACACAAATGCAGTTTTTTCCATTTATCTCTTTACTTATCGGTGTAAGTTTTATCAAATTAAAATTTTTCAATTAAAGCCCAACCACACAACTAAAATTTTAACTTTCTAGAATAGATAATTTTTTATCTATTTTAATTATCATGATAACAAGTGACCGACGAATATTTCTTTCATTTCGATTGAAAATTGCATTCTAGAATCTACTTCCAATCCTTGTTAAGACTAATATAAACGCGGAGATTAAAAACATATTCTTACTATGCTGACATGTATATAAAAAAAGGATAATTTTTAGAAGAAACTCCGTCCAATTATAAACAGAGTTCTTTAAATTCCATAACTTTTCATTCTAGTCATTTCAGTTGGCAGTCCTTCGTGTGCCGTGAATATCTTAGAGAAAACAAGATTTTTAAGTAAACGTGTTTAGAGGATTATAATACTTTTCACATTTTTTTCCTGCTTACTTGAGCAATTTTAATATTTTATGAGTTCATTTATGGCTTCGGAATTATCTCCACAAAGAACCCTGTGCTATAGTCTCTGAATACTGATGTTCGAATATTCTTCTGTTTAATACAAAATGAAGTCATTTATAAATATCATTCAAAACATATTTACCTGAAAATTACTGTATACAAATGGAATATTTTACTTGGAATCTTTTCTCCAACGTACTTACAAAATAAGTGAAACGCATGAGAACTACTACCTTTAGAATAACAAATAGTCTTATCAATAATTTTGCAGCTCACATATAACATCTTCAGCTAACATATAACATCTTCAGTTTAAAAGACTTTACAAAATCTAACTGTAATTATATATTGCAATTATAATAATAATAAAGATGAAATGTGATTTTGGTTTTACTTGGAAAAATATTCTAAATAAATATATAACTTACAGCGGAATTTATTAGCAACTCCGTAGACGAAAGTGCAAACGTCTCTTACATTCATTTTGTCCATTTACCAGTCTACAGCCAAAACTGCAAGTTGGACATACGTGAGTCATACCTTAATGGAACCCTTATGATTTATAGACGTGGGGAAAAATACTCTACAGTTTCGTCTATAAAAATTCTATAAAACCAGCGTTTTGACTTGGTCATATTGGTAATCTTTTTCTTAAGCGCAAAATAAAATAAATTAGATTCGCCATGCTGAGAGAAAATATGAAAAACATTTTTGAAAAGAAGATTAATTTTCATTTCCTAACATCTTATCGTACAGCTAGTTTTTCAATCAGAAATATGTTTATGACTCATTTTATTTAAGGATTGAAACAATGCATCTTAGCTAATTCAAAGGATTACGTACAGATCTACATTAAACTTCGTATTTCAGAATATGTTATTAGCTGTATTCAGAAGAATTAATTAGATATTTAAGCTAATTTTTAAATAATTTTAATTTTTAGGCACCATAACAAGAATATGTTCAAGAATTTACTTGAAATTATTGATACGTTATTAGGAGAGCATTACGTCTTATTATTTGTTATTTCTTTACTATTTGTAGATTTTTTATTTTTTTATGGAATCAAAATAGACTCAAATGTCAATTGCCTTTTAAATAGCAAAATTTTTAATTAACAAAAATACGTAAATTGGAAACTTACTTAAGTGACTTACGACCTTTGCTGTATCTTCCATATAACCAACTCTTGCCACAATGTAAGAGTTCACATGAATTATCTTTTTTTTTAATAAAAATCTTACTTTCAGGTTGTATCTGCGTTAAAATGAAATGTGGGCAGTGGCAGAGTAAGCATTAACTTTACACTTAGTATCATAATTAGTTATTGATTGGTAGTTCACGTATTTTTAGTAAAATCAATAAGGATATATCGAACCATCTAAGAGCCAGTTTTATTAAAAATAAGTGAAATAAATTTTTTTAATTCTATGATTGCGACACTTAGATTATGGCTTTTTTGCTTATTCCCCACTTATGAATGGGTACAGTATACATCAAAACTTAAAGAATCTAAAATATATCAAAATTTGACAAAACCCTACCTCTAAAATTTCAGCTGTCTACAATAAATTTTTCTTCCAATTTTGTAATTATATTTCTTTAATGGAATTTTAAATAATATGTTAACTGTAACTTATTCTATATCAAAATCAAATGGGATTTTGCTTTAATAAACTGTTAGGCTAAGACAGTACAGTTAAAGGTATTTAAAAAAACAAAAACAAAAAAAAACTTTGGATTAAAGGAAAATGGTAGCCCTCCTAATATGGAAGCCGTACCTGCTTGGCCGTGCGGTCTAGACGGCGGTCTGCTATATGCGGCCAGTGTGTCGGTACCCGGGTTCAAATCCCGGTCGTGGCATGCATGTTTCATTCTTCTTCTGTTTCTCCTTCTGTCCGTTCCAGCGGATATCACTTGATGCTGCCTCCCTTGGCGTACCCTGGGCAACGATTCGTCAGTTAAAGGCATCATATCTCGCCACTAGTTGTGGCCTAAAGAAAGATGATCAAGCTACGAACCCGGGCTTTTTTAAAAAAAACAAAAATATGGTGCCTAAGTATTCTATTCTTAGAATAGTTGGAAGCCTTGCTATTTTCCTTAAAGAACTTCCTAGTTGCACTAGCGATTACCTAACTTTGCAAAGCAGAAATACTTATTTAAGTTTCCTTAAGAAACTCTAGATTACAGTGAAGGAGCTCATTCCTTTTGAACGAAACTTTCGGGATTAATTATCTCAATTGAATCTTCGACTGTTAGCAATATTTCGATCGCTTGACAAATATTGATAGATTTTCGTTTATTTTATGCTGCAAACATTTAGAGATTGTAGATTTTTATAAGACAATCTCTAAGGAAAAACTATTCCGTAAAATGGAAACTCAGTAGATATTAATTGCTAAGTTTACTTTTTTTGGGTTTCCCGTAGTTTCAATTAGGAAGTAGTCTTATGGTAAGCAAATAAGAACATTGTAATCCTTTCCCATTCCATCCACATATTATAGTTACTGTTCAGGAATCGTCTTCAGGTCTTTAGACCTGAATCGTCAGTTCAGACGATTCCTGCCTGAACAGAGGATGAGAAATGCCTCGTCTATCTTCCTTTCAACGAAATAGCCCAGAGTCTCTTACGCAGTAAGTTCGCCCACAGTCACATTAGGACTACAGAAAAAGAATACCCTATTACATTGAATACAGTTGTATACTTTTGCCTTAAGAGATATCTAAGTAACTCTCTTAAGCAAAGGCTGCAATATGTCTCTTTAAGTTTTCATTTTGTCTTTTGTTTAATACGGCAGGTAAATAAATAGCAAAATTTACATTTGATTTACAGCCACTTATTTGATATTATATGTTTATTTTGTTTTTTAATGTTGCATTACTTCAAGATTACATATACTGCTTTAAGGCTAAATAAATAAATAAACAGCTTATTTATTTTCAACATTATTTTCAAAATACATATAAAAAGAAAGACTGCAGATCCACAAAAAGCCGAATGTCAAACTTTTTTGAAATATGTTGCTAAAGAGTTTAACAAACGTATTTAGTTAGTTTTTTTTCTTCCAAACTCCCCAAAATTCTTTCCAAACATCGTTATTATTTGAGCGCAAATCTCATATTGTTACAATAAAATCATCATTAAAGTGTGTTTCATTCTTATATTTCAATAATATTATAGTGAGCCACAGATTTCTGTGAACCAAAGGCTATGAATGACTTTGATTTCTGCTTTTTTTTTAATTAAGTTATCGTAACAATTAATAGTGCTAATTAAAGTTCGTTGTTAGAGTGGTCCAAACAAAAGTACACATACACAATGTCATTGTTAGCCACTTACCAATGGCTATAGAAATAAGGCTCTTCATCTTTAACACTTTATCTTTATAACTCTGTTAACAGAGTTTTGAATTAACTGCTAATCAACTGTATTATTTTTATATATAAATTCTCTTGCCCTGATTCCATTAAAATTTTGTTTTCTCTAGTAAATTTGAAACTTTGTAATTTTTTCGTCTTTATTCTTTTTCAGTTATGCATAGAGTACTATGTAGTATTAGATTCAATTGAAAGGCTTAATCGTGAAAATCTCTCAACAGTAGTCTTTTGTAGAAGAATTATGAATGTTACCAGTGAACTTCTGGAATAATTCTTATGTTGTCCAAAATGAATTCCCATATAATTCAGTATCTCGTTAATATTTTTGTCGTTCAGTGTGGCCGCCGGGGCCGGGCAGCTGCTACACAGTTAGGGTTACGGACGACCTACTGATTTACTGCTGACCTGCATTCTTGGTCGCGAGAAACATGAAAAATGGAGGCAATATTTTGTTCACACGTGTGAATACCCCTGTGGCGATAGCCGTATATTTAATTTGCACAGCTGCGGGCTTCGTCCTACGGGATTGACGTATCTAAGAATAGTTGAGTGCGTGGCTACTGCTGTCCTGCTGAGGAGAAGAGGCCAAGATCACCCAAGAACACTGGCTTAAGAAACATGTTTATTCTTAGGATTAGAAAGAAGTTGAGTCAATGAAGAACTTCATTTCAGAGATAAAAAACCCCAAAAAACTTCAGTTTGGCCCAATTTCTTACTTCGGTCTAAATTAGGATTGTAAATTTTAAATCTGAAACTCGAAAAATTATTATTAATTAGCTATAAAATAAATAAAAAAAACAAAAAGCAAAACAAAAAGCAAACGAAAAAAAATAATATAAATAAAAGGCTCTTGGGACGAAATTTGAATTAATTTCTAACATCTGTAGTTAGATCTAACTATCTAAAATCAAGTTTTTTGTTTTAATAAACATCATAAGAAAAACATAATATATATATTTTTTAATTTTTGAGATATTCAATTTTTATTTGAACTCGTTGAAATTCAAATATTCCTAAGGCAAAAATACTGATTTTTTTTCAACGGTGAAATGCTTTTATTCATTATCTCTTACTAAATATTTTTCTGTATAAGGTGCTAACTTTAGTTAGTGTTTTGCAATAACTTTATTTCTGACATCATCCTTACGTTTTTATTTTTCAAAAATAATGTAAGAATTTTGGATTTCATGATTTTTGTATTTACAATTACTTCTATTGAAGACTCGATTATCAGTCTTTGGCGCCACATATTGAGAAGAATAGAAAGCTAAAGACGCTGTATAAAAGGAAAGCAGAAGTTTCGGTTTCGCTAATTTTCAACTGCTATCATAGATTATTGCGCTTTACGATTCATACATAAAAGTCATTTTATGTATCAATATTATCACCTAAAATACAGAATATACTAAAAATTGGAAAGGTCTATTTCAAAGTTAGATTAATATTGTTTAGTGAAAATGATATGCATGAATTAAAGTAAAAGGGGGCGACAACAATGAAAAGTAATGATATAATATCAGTTTTTGTTTATTTCCGTTTATTTCCTTGACATTTTATTTTGTAAATTAGTCCTTCCTTCAATTCGACACTTTTTATAAGGAAATGACAATAATATCGCTTTTATTATTATTCTTGAAATAAAGAATAAATCTATAATGCATATAAATATACTAAACTGTCAATAAAAAAACGTGCAAAATTTTACCCTTAGATGAATTTTTAAGAATAATTATGAATTAGAATTAAAACTTAAATGAAATAGAAATAACTATTGCGGAAGATTATATTTTTATTTTTGTAAATTACATTCTATATATGGCGGTCGTATTCGTGGTTACTCTATAGATACTGCGAAATCTATATTAATGTAAATTTTAAATCTATATAAATTAAAGAACAAAAAGTAGCGAAAATGGGAAAGAAAAGATGTTCAATAAAATATGTGGGACAAAGAAACGAAATTAATAAATTTCCTCAAAAAGAAA
This sequence comes from Thereuonema tuberculata, assembly GCA_023159025.1. Lineage (NCBI taxonomy): Eukaryota > Metazoa > Arthropoda > Chilopoda > Scutigeromorpha > Scutigeridae > Thereuonema > Thereuonema tuberculata. The sequence continues at coordinate 81,482,609 of JAFIDM010012231.1, forward strand.
AAAAAAATCAAACGAAATGTAGAAATTTAAATACTTATTTATTTACCTTAAGATCTTAATGCTACTGAGCAAAAGATATGTTTTAATATTTGTAACATATTGAGCATGAGATCTAAAGAAATCAATCAATTTTTTGTAAACCTTAAGCTTGTTGGATTTTAATTGCACTGACGGGAGATAGATGGCGAAATAAGCCTTTCTTCTGTCAGTAAAAGAAAAATAAGAAACTTCTTCCTAACATTATCTAGATAATTAAGTGTTTACAGTTTAATTGCTAATGTAGGTTGTCGTGAGATTCATGAAGAATTTTACGACAACTGGTTTTAATAGTAAAACATGATGTAAAAGGTTAAGATTAGAATCATCTTAAGATTAGTATCCTCGAAAAGAAAAGTTCCATCGGAAATGAGTTGATTATGAAAAAAAAGCAATTAGAAGATGATTCCTCTTAAGGAAAGTTAAGGAGAAGTTTAGGAGGCAGATAAAAAACTTTTTAGTTTTCTCTCAAAATGTCAGCAAAAGAACCTCATTATGAAATTTAGATGACGTCTTTCCTTTCTTCTTTACGTCGATTTGGGCCAACTAAGGACCACGGACAAGAGACCCGTACGATGACCGTCACGGTGGAGCTAGTGAAGATCCAGAAGGGGTGGACGAAACGGACGAAACATAGAAGAAGAAAGAAACACACATGCCGATGCCGGGATTCGAACCCACGTTCCGACGCCACGGCCGCACGGCAGACCGCCATCTAGACTGCTCGGCCATTCGGAACGGCTGAAGTCCTTCCTTTATTTTTACAAAAAAAAAAAATTAAAACTTAGGCTCTTTAATTACAAATTCCTGTGAGTTTTCTTAAACTGATTTTTGTTTTCTTTTTTGCTTCTTTCTTCAAGTCATTTTCATAATCATTTTCATAATGTCTCAAATAGGATATGAAGTTTGGTTCTAAAGAAGGAGTGGGATATGACAGTGAAACTACAGTAGACTCTCTCTTAACCGGCCGTCGGTTTAATCGGCCGTCCATCTGCTGCACTGTGACTTCGCTAAAAAAAACAAAAACAAGAAAACAAAAATAAACCATGCAAAATAAGAAGCAGAAAACAATCACAGATTTCTTTAAGTAATTGTTTTTCCTTAAATGCACAGTACTGTACAGTTCTTTTTTATTACTTTAGCGAATGTGTGAGTTTGCTTCGTAAACTTAATATTTGTTTCTATCTAGGACGAAAGGAGTTTTGTTTTTGGTTACTGTGATATGTTGTGTGACACAAGTATGTGAGTGTATACGATAACTTTTACGTATACTGTAACTTATACGTAGCCTACTGTAAATATATAAATTTTTATTTTGTAAAATTATATAATCTTTCTCTTTTTTATTGACCTTTTCATATAATTTAACAGTAGAAGTGCTGTAATTCAGTTAAAAGCTAATTTAAATGTATTTTCTGTTTAACGGCGTAGGGTCCGGTCCCAAGCTGAACGGTTAAGAGGGAGTCTATTCTACTGTCATCGGAAGAATTTTCTCACTCTGGGTGAGGATCACTCAATATTTCGGTCTGGTACCGCGGGACCTTCTTCAGGAGATGTTGATCATTACATAAGTTTGGCACATTTCTGTTGTCACTGTCTCGGATAAGTTGTTTTCGTGGCCTGCTTCTCGGAGATATGTTTGGATCCAAATATTTAGTGAACCTCACCCGGAGTGCGAAAATTCCTGAGACAAGAGTATTTTCATTAGGATATAAAGCTTTTTGATTTCCAATATTGAGATGTTGTCAATAGATATAAGCTACACTAGGCTACACATTATTTTTAAGGTTCGCTTATACGTAAGTGATAGATGCAATTCGGCATTATATCACTATTGGGACTTCCATTCTTAGTTATTTCTTTCTAGAAAGGATCCTAGAGTTCACCCAATTCTGTCAAACGTGTCTAAAGTTTCTTAGGTTCAGATCTTCAACTTTCCGATCTTCACTGGTTCTATTAGGCTCATGATCACAGAGGCTCAACCTCATTCCTATCCATTTTCGTTTCAGGTTAAAGTAATGACGTTTTTTTAATACAAAATATTGCTCTTGATATTGCATAAAATGCTTGTTGATATTGCAAGAAGTCGCATATCTGGCTTTAATAACGGTTAAACAAAAAAAAGAAATTCCTTCCGCTTTATTTGGTCTAATTGTTTAGATTCGTAGTACCAATGACAAATAAATAGCAACATCAATCTTTCAGCGCGCGATGGATCCTGTTTGTTCGAAGTTCTTTGATTCCAATCACAGGAGACACGAGCTGGCGACTGTCACCGAAGATCCCACGCACAGACGGAAGAGTTGAGATAAACAACTCATCCGTGATTGAATGTATCCGGTCCAAGTGATCCATCTCGTCTTCAGACACAATCACAAAGAGTCGTTGTTTTTTTACTATAAAAACTTTGTTCATAAGAAAGCGAATGATTCAGAACACTAATTAATCGATTCAATCTGTCTGTGTAACACTTCCTTTACGTTTTACAAATCAAATTTCTTCTTCTTTCATCAAGAAAAGAGGATGTTGAAATTGAATGCTCACTGACAAAATTTATATTATAATATTGCAAGGAACTGAACTTTACCCAAACTAAAAATTAAGAACCATTAAAAAAATAAAAAAAACAAAACAACAAAACAGAAACTTCAAATAAAAGATGTTGTGATATCAGTTAATGACAGCTTCTATTGAAACATTAACTGATACATTAACTGTCTCACTACGAAACTCCTACTTTTAACATCATAATTTCTGTTAATTACATTTCGGTCTGAACTCTTTAAATAAAAAATAGAGATGCATCTAACCTAAAAGCAATTACTTTAAGTATTATTTTTTTAAAAAAGATTAAACAATCATAGACATTCAATTAGTATGTACAGGGTAATTATAATTAAAGTTGCGATTTCAAAACGCTCTAACTTTAAAACTATCGATTAGATTGACTTGATATTTTACCAGAACAATCGTGAGAAAATGGAATTTTGTTTGGCGAAGGAAAAAAATAGTTCCAAAATGTGCCGATAGATGGCGCTGCCAGGGTTCACATTGCTGTTGTGGAAGTATGCAAATTATCAAGACATGACATGCGCACCGCAGACATAGCTGTGATAAAAATGCAGAGCACTAGCGGGACACATAACACTTTGCCTGCGGCAAATCATAAGCCGCCAGTTTCCAACAGCCTGGCCGCGACGTTCCCCCAACTTAAACCCATGTGATTTCTGGCAACAAGGCGGAATTGGAATCTAAGATTCTATACTTTTTCTGTTAATGGCTAATCCATTGCGCATTAACGATTCAAATTAATATATATACATCATGATGATATACTATCTGATGCATAATTTAAGTAAGTAATGCTGATTTAACGCATTGTTTCAGAAAATGGAAATTTATACTGCTTGTAATCATAAGATAATGTAAAAATCATTCAAGTAGAAGTAACATTTTAAGGAAAGTAGACTTTAAATTCTTTTATACTCCTTTCTTTTATCGTTTTTTTTGTTGTTTTTCATCAGTAGTATCTTTTATTTCTAACTGTCTTTCAAATATCTTATTTACAATATTATTCAGGAATTACAGTTCTCGTATTGTAATTGTAGGTATAGAAACAAAAACAGCCTTTTTCACTGTCAAGATAAGTAACGGATTATAGCAAGATTGATACACAAACTATTGACAACTAAACAGGATTTGTCAATAGAGCATGTCTATTTCTTTAATTTATTTTACGTCAAATAAATTACATTAGTTATTATTTCTAAATCCTGTATTCTTTTACAATTAAGCTTATATTTTGAACTTGTCAAAATTCTTATAATATCTTATGTTCAAAATTTGTAAATAACTTCATAAACTTCACTTCCCATTTATTTCTTTTTTATAAAACAAACGTTTTTGCTTTAAAAAGAAATAACTTTTAATCAATAGCAACACAGACCTTTTATCAAATCTTTTATCAAATAAAAAGTGTTAAAAAAAAAAAAAAATACAAGCTAAAATTTTAGGCAACAATTCCAGAAGATTTCATTATTCCTTCGTAAATGGTTTCGCTCTTGTAATCAGATAGGTTCGTTTTATTTTCTGTTTAATTTGAACCAATCACGGTTTGGTTAAATGACCTTCTCATAATTTATAGTCATCCTATTAACATTACATTTTTATTTTATACTTTAAAATATAATAATTACTATAACTATTTGTGAATGCTAAGTTATTCTTTATTTTCGCTTTAAACTGTAACAAGGATTGTTTCTTCTTTACTAAGTAAAATAAAAAAAAAAAATTATGAAAATTAAAGTCTTTACGCTTTTTTCCTACTTCTTCCGGTAGATTTTCTTTCCCAGCATAACGGTTTTCATCAATCACCACTCTTTTTGATGTTATAATAACTCTTGCTGAATTCTATAACTCTGTTGCTTTGAACTTTGTTCATGACGAACTGGTCAGGATAAGGGTTTGAAGATAGGAAAAACGTCAAAAAGTTGAATTTCTATCAGCCGCCATTTTGGAACAGTTCATTTAATGTGGCTGAGATAGAGTATCAGCCTGGTCCTTAGAGGTGTCTAGCACCCATAAAAGTTTTAGGTCAAAAGCTCAAAATTTACTGCAGTTATCCATGATCCAACTGTGGTCACGCCACACATCAAAGACTCGTGTCCTAAAAAACCCGTGAACAGAGTTCGAATTTTTTTTATACTTATTTGCAGTTCAACTAATGCCCTAAAAGCTCTGAAAAATTGGTGGCGAAAGCTCTAAAAACAATGTGTCTATAAGGTTTTGAAAATAAGAAAAATCGTCACAAAGTGTCAATATATATCTATACCGGGTGGTTATAATTAAAGTTCCCTATTTCTGCGCGGTCTGGAGACCGCGTTATTGCACGGAGAGTATCAGCTATAGTAGAGTGTAAGCTATCTTCAGCATGGGGGAAGAGAATTTCAAATAAAAACAAATTAGCCTACTTCAAACAGTTGCTACCAGGTGAAAAAGTGGCATTGTATGAAACGCGCAATGCGTCTGTGAAGGTCAATCTGTAGAAATCACCATGCCATTGGAAAAGAAAGAACGTGCGCTCCTGGTGAAGCTCTATTACCAGAACAGCAACAACAGTGCATTAGCACTGTGAGTATATCGTTTGAAGGAATTGCGAACAGGACCCATGATGGCAAGGGGCTTACGAAAGATGATGCAGAAATTCGAAGAGACAGCGGAGTTAGGTGTGCTGCCAGGAAGAAGACACCGCCCGATTGCAGAGGACGTTGTGAACGAAGTGGCAGTAGCAGTAGCTGACAGAGCGTCAGTGGTCCGGTAATCAGCGACCAGTGCGCGAGCAGTGGCACGTGAACGAACAATTCCATGGTCCACGGTGCGAAAGGTTTTGCGGTCAATTCTTCACTGGTAGCCATATAAGATCCAGATACTGCACCAGTTACAGCCGCAAGATCCACAACACGGTTAGGCTTCACATTTCGTGTCTTGGCTAAAATGGCTTTCGACGATACGCGGCCCTGGGACATTCTGTGGTCAGATGAGGCGCATTTTAAGCTAGAAGGAACACGCAATCAGGTCGTTTAAATTGCTCGTACCATTTACGAATGGAATTCTTGGCAGGTAGGTCATTCTGAAATTTGGTGCGAAAACCACGCTTCGCCATCATCACCGACCTGGTTGCGTGATACTCTAAAATACAGTATGTGTTTTCCTCCCCTGTGAACGCCCAGTTGTCATCAACATCACCTGGCGAGCGGCAGAGGCAATCGTTTGTTGACGCAACAGCCAATGACTTTCGTAGTAGCCCCGACTGCGTACTTCAGGTTTCCAGTTGCCGTGTGATAAATGGAGGTCAAAAAGTATACAAAAAAAAAACAAAAAAAAAACTTGAACATATGCTCTATCCAATTGTACCATTCGTCGTATCATAACTGCAATAGCGCTTTTACAGGAAATTTTTGAAATCGTTCAAAACATTTGTAATCAACCTGTGTGTGTATATATATATATATATATATATATATATATATATATATCCCTGATCGGCGTTTATCACAAGGATGGGAGAATGCAATATGTATTTTCCTGAAAATACACAAAACAATAAAGAATTCGGACATTTCAGAGATTGTTTATTTTTAATGAAATTTACAATTTAAACTACCTCGAGAATGATTGTTTAGATGTGCAACCAACATTATTGTTACCAACAGAACTAATTCGAAAAACCAATTCATAAATGGCGTAGTCTACATAAACCATTGGCTTATATTCTTCAAAATTTACAAGTAATTTTATGAAACATATTATTCTGTTCTCAATGAAATAAACATAATGGAAATGCCATCAAATTGGGATAATCTTCCCGATTCTGTTTTGATAAAGATTTTTTTATTTTTGGACTTGAATGACCGAAGAAATGCCAGTTTATGTTGTAAGGCTTGGTCTAGAATTCTGAATTGTCCTATTCTGTGGCGATCTTTGAATTGCCATTTCAATTCAGAAAGCAAATTCAAAATTTTCAAAGGTAAATGCTGCCAAGGGACAAAATGTTTGCCAGTTGTACGTCACTGTTCTTCGTGGCTTTCTGAGTTAACAGTGCAAGCTGAAAAGAACTTAGATTTGGATGATAATTTTGTACCAATTACGACTTTCTTCCAAAGGTAGTAAAATATTTGTAACACTTACTATTGTTAACATGCAAAGATTTTACTTAAGTTTAATGTGTATCACCCAAATTCAGAATCCTTTTTTTTATTTTCAGGTTTTTAATTTTGGTTTTTAATATATCCTTAATTCCCTCACTTTTAACATGTTCTAAAATAGTTATAACAATAATTTTTTTCAGCTACTAAAAAGCCAACTGAGCAGTCACGTAACTTTCTCCTTGTTTCTTTGCTGCGCCATAACTATCTATTTTTTCACAGTTACATATTTACAAATTTATGACATGTCTTGTCAAGATAACTGATTTGTTTTGCAACCATTTATTTTGTATTTTGTTTTTAAATATAAAAAAAAAACCACACTTTTAAATTAAAAATAAGTGTGATTTTAATTCTCTTTAACTTAATATCCCTGTCTTTTAACCATTACTGCTGAAAAAACCCGTAATAAAATCACCAATAAAACTTTCTATTCTCTTGAATAGTTCTGCAAGTGGAAGATATCAAATATTTGATGTCTAATATTTTTCGGAGATGTTACGTTTCTAAAGTACACAATCAACAAATCTTATATTGTCTGTTTTTTTTTCTTTTATAGATATTTCTTGAGGTATTCAAAACAGATACGTGAACAAATAACGTTAACGAATTTAAAAGTTCGTTTTATCTCATGGAATACAAAAACGTTGAAAATGGGCGTAAAAAATTTCGTCACAAATTTTTTTGAACTGAAAAATATAAATCTGTATTTCTTGTTCTAAGCAAACAATTCTGTCGTATCAGTTCTAAAAAATTGTTTATTCTTGAATAATATTTGCTATCATTTTTTTTTTAAAGTAGTGAGTGACACTATTTTCAAAATGCTAAATGACAAATGCTAAAAGGCTAAATGACAAAATGCTAATGTTTAAAAAAGAACTCTTTTTTTTAAAAAATCCTTTTTAATTATTTACAAGTAATCTTTTGAAATAATTATATTAGAATGGTGACGAATGTCGTAAACATTATTTCCAGAAGAGCAATGGCTGAAATTAGTTCGCAGTTGTTTTCATTGAATTAACCTTTGTATTGCTTTTCATAAATTTAAGATCATTATTTAGGTTAATTGAGAGAATACTCTTCCTATAATTTTAGTATTTTGCTAAAAAAAAATAATAAAAAAATTCACATTTATTCTTCTGTGAAAGACTACCACATATGAATTTTCGATTCCTAATTGAAGTTTGAAGTTAATACCAAACAAAATAAGGTGACATCTTATCAAAGACGTTGTCACTGGAAAATCAAATGATGGCTGAATGATCTCGAAGTTATTAAGGAAAACACATACTACAGTCAAACGATTTCACGATCGAAAATATCTTGCCTTCGTAAAGCAGGTTAATTATCATCTTGAGACTACTTTCATTCGGTTGTAGTTAATAGATAAACGTGAATAATGAATCAACCTTTTTTTTTCCAGATCTCATTACTGTTGAATATGAGCACCTTTCATCACACGACAAATGTCAACACGGTATTCAAATTCCTTCCAAACGCGAAGTACTCGTAGCATGGGTCTGGCGAGTTGAATGATGCGCCGTAAGACACATAACTTTTACTGTCACCATAATGTGGCGTTCTAGACAACATGGCTGCCACAGGAGAGGAGAAAGTGTACTGTGTCTCGACGTGTTAACTGGTAACATGTTAACAGTTGTCACAGCTGGAGATCGACAGTTATGAATACATTTTCCAGCAAGACGGGGCACTACCCCATTTTAACACTGCAGTATGCCAGCACTTAAACGAACGATTGCCGCAACGATGGATCGGCCGTGCGGGTTCCTGCAATCAACAGTTGATGACGTGGCCACCCGTTTCCCGGATCTCACTCCTTGGGACTTCTTCTTATGGGTGTATGTTAAAGACACGGTGTTTGTACCTCTCTTACCAACAGATCTGGGCAACTTGAAGTTGCGCATCCGCGCTGCAATTGCCACAATCGACAGACCCATGCTACTTCGCGTTTGGGTTCCGTGTTGACATTTGTCGTGTGACGAAAGGTGCTCATATTCAACAGTTATGAGATCTGCTAAAAAACTTCCAAAGTTGCTGTATCCAAATACACAATTGGTTTATTAAAATAATCAATACAACTTTTACAGTGAATTTTGAAATCGTTCAAATCATTTTGACTCACCCGGTGTATATACGCACACACACACACACACACACACACATAGATATATATACATATTATTTACATGAATAAATAATAAGTTTGATAATTTGTATATCTGGAATTATATTTATAATTCCAAATATACAAATGTTTCGGATCTATTCAGTATAGAATCATTTTATAAATATGACAATATAAAAAATAACATTTAACTGAATTTCAATAATGTAAGTCAAGCCAATTATTTTGTTTGTTATTTTGCTTTCCTGTTGTTATTGTCACGCTTAAAAAGGGACTTTGCACTCAACAGATCCCAAACTTATATTTTAAGTTATTGTCTATTCATATTTATTTTATAATTAAATGTGTCTAAGCTCTTGACTAAAATTATTTATATTTCCTAGAATTTAAAATTTGTTTTTATTTTTTCTTTATTATGACTAATCAGTGGCGAATATAGAATATATTTTTTTTTGGGGGGGGGGCAAGATTAATGTAAGGTTAGGTTACGTAATTTTAAGTAGACACCCCATGATACTTTATATCAGTTTTTTCTTTATATTATTATTTGCCCCCCCCCCCTTATATCGCCCCTGTGACTAATGTATCTTGCTTTTTTTGTAGCCTCGCAGAAGTTGAAGACGTAGTTAAACTGAGGAAATTTGTTATACTTCTGGTAGATTCTTCGACACATAAAATCAATAGTAGTCTCAAGCAGGATATAATCTTATCTTCAGGAAAATTTCTTAGAAGACAAAATTGCTTAATTTCATTCAGTTGTGTCCTGACTTTACCTTTCATATACACTGTTTTATTAATTGATGCAGTAGCTAGCAGTTCTGCTAAAACACTGAAGATTTTGGAAATTATGACATTTTCTCAGCATGTGGACAGGTTAGCTATTTTTTAGGTTCAGTTAAGTGTACAATTATTTTTTGTTATTAAATTGGCTTAGTTGATCAAAGAAAATTAATGATTAAACTTAACTTAATCTACTTAATCGAACGAAATAATTTGAGAAGTAAAAGAAAAGAAAACAAATAAGTTAACAAAATTGATGAACTCAAAACGAACATTAGTGAAAGCATCAACTGAAAAGCCTTCAGAAGACTCGAAAGATTTTGTATTTCTAAATTTTTCTTTATTTATTATAATATGAAGACGTGTGTCATAGATTTAATAAACTTAATGAAACAAATGTACACGTTAAAGTAGAATAACTTAAAAACACAGTAAAATAATTAGCTTTAATAATAATTAAAAACTTTTTACAATTTTTTTTCTTTATACAGTGAAACCTCCAAATAGCGGACAGTCACGGGACCGGAAGTTTCGTCCGTTATTGGGAGGTGTCCGCTATTGGGGAGGGCTATCTTTTTTTCAATTTTTAGCTTATGGCATGTCATTTAATGAAAAATTACATACAATCTTAAATTTCTACAATGCCCTATGAGAAAATATGAACAACTGCAAACTGTTTACTATTTTCCTTTTTAAATGAATGCTAATCCATTAGTCTTACAGTATTACAGTATTAATTTTGTCATTATTTTAAGTAAGACAAACCGATTAGAAAATTAATTTTATTAACTAAAGTAATCAGTTAACAGAGTTTGACATTTCTTTTTTGGATTGAAAACATGTTTCTCAATATGAATATTTAAATCGTTTAACTTTGCAAGGCCTTCAGAATCCCCTTTGCTTCCAACGCCTTCTCTTGCAATAATGGCCCACTAATGGGAATGTTTTTTGCTCATGCAGTACAAAACCAATCGAAGACAATAGAGTCGATCGCACTTGCCTCCGTTTCCGAACTTTGATGTGTTTGGAGTTTTCGTTGGAGTTCGTGATCCATAATTTCAAAATTTCCTCTGGACGCTACGTATTACTGTAGCCTGATTCTATTGCTTTTGAAAAACAATACAAGATCGTTCATTTTCTGTAGAGTGTTGTCCGTTATTGGGAGTGTCCGCTAATCGGAGGTCAATACATGAAAACGTCTATATTAAGGGACTGGGGATTGCAAAATTGTCCGCTATTAGGGGGTGTCCGCTTTTCGGGAGTGTCCGTTAGTGGAGGTTTCACTGTATATTGAATCAATGGTAAGCCATTTCCGTTTCAGAGTGTAATATTTTGATGGTTGCAAAAAAACAAAAACAAATGACTGCATTTTAAATTAATGCAACTTAAAATCTACTTTGTTCTGTGATGTGTCAATTGTTGTAATCAAATATTTTTGGAAAGTTGACTTTTAATTTACGTTTAAGTTGAGATCAAGTATTTACTAAGTGACGTTCAACAACAACTTTTTACTCTTTGTATAGTCCTCTATACTCTTTGTATAGTCCTTTGTATAATAATCAACTAGAAGTAATCATCAGTGCTTACGTATCAGTGCTTAACTAAAGTATCAGTTATTTTTAGGAAACACAAGAAATAAAAATAAAAAATTAACAACTTCTTCATTTTCAAAATTTATACTTTTTGATAAAAGAATTTTATTATTTTCTGTTCCTCTATTACATTTTTTGCAAAGGCGTTCAGTCTGACTGTGAATGATTACACAATTGCTGTATTACATAATAACAACTAACAGATGAAATCAAAATTTTAGTACCTGAAAATACCCCTAAATCTTTAAGCAGTTGATAAAGCAAATCACGTTTGAAACACATCATATTTTTTCCAAGTAATGCATTTAAACATTTGATGAAAGACAGGATTTATAGAGGTCCCAAATTGCTTATTCTATTTTACAAAACAAAGATCCTGTGTTTCTTATTTCTCAGAAAGAAATTTACTGTGTGTTCCTGTCATTCTGAAAATTTTATCAAAGATAATTCTCAGATTATTACTGATAACTTTATAGAATCAATTCCTACTATCACTACTGCTACTATTATTATTTTTCTTAAGATATAGGGATTATCAGATAAACTGGAAATAGCAGAAATATCTGTCTAAACAAATTAGCCTAAATATATCCTACATTAGTTGGTGGAGTTTCATCTTTGCTGTTTGGATTTGGTACACGGCTGTCTGAAATTGACTGAGAACTCTTTTAATTTTTCGATTTACTGAGTAAAATAACTGTAAATTTCTAAAAGGAAACTGTTTATGTCAGGAAGTTTAACAACTATATTGTAGTATCACTTGAATAGATTTCAGCATTAATTGATGTTTCTTGAAATTTTTGTTATTATTTATCTTTTTATTTTTATTTTAACAGTTTATAGTATGATACTAAGCAAATGCTTAAAAATTGAGTTAAATATGAAAGTTTTGGTTATTCCTGCAATCCAAAATCTTTTAAGGAAAATATTTATATTCTTCTTTTAAAGTGATTTTGCAGCTATTAAGATTAGCAATTAAAAAGTATTTATTTGTTATTATATTGATACAGAATATAAGATTAATAGTTTAACTGAAGCTGACTATATACAATAGAGTCGCGATAATCCGAGGTAATTGGGGCTGATAATACCTCGGATTACAAAAAACTTGGATTGCACGGAAAAAAGAAAAAAAAAATGGAATTTTCAACTAAAACGAGTCAAATTTAATTTATAATAGATATTAAAGTTACAGATACATTAACAATGTTATCTGGTTACATGAAAAGACTCTTTATAAGCATTTACAACTTTAAAAAACTAACCACCAAACAACAATTCCTTTCCTTTAGTTAATTTAAAAAACTATCCAAGGTCTTCTGCTTCACAGTAGAGCAACGCTTTTATCAGCGATGTCACGCCATCGTCTAAGTAGTAAAATGGAAAACTATCACACTGACCCCTCAAATGACTTCTTGGAATCATCGCCCTGTGTGACCTTGGACTAGCCTCACCTCGGATTACACGGAAGCTCGGATTACCGGGACTCGGATTACCGCGACTCTACTGTAAAAACAAAAAAGTATAGTTACGGCATTGTATTTATTTTATTAACTATTGATGATTTTCAAAAATCTTCGCCTGCTTATTAAAATTAGAACAAGCTGCAAAGGTTTCTCATTTATATTGTATGACCTTCACTACAAATTAAAATCTGACTTTGACATTTTCTGCAGATAAGACTAATCCTACAAAAACCGACACCCGGATAAGATTTCCGGGTCTGATGTAATGTCAAAAGAAAAACTTGCTTAAATATAGATTTTTTTTTTATTTTAATTCTTTTGATCAGTCATAAGAAAAATATATAATTAATGTTTTATAATTCGGTTTAAAAAATCAGAAACTAGAATAACAAATATATATATATATATATATATATAAATCCAAATGACAAAACTTGAATCGCCATCTTTTCAAGTTTCGTGATGCAAATATT
>JAFIDM010012231.1:81496205-81520065 GCA_023159025.1 Thereuonema tuberculata
GTGACAATATGTGAATTCCATTTGTATTTGTCATCATATAGTTTACATAAATAAATATTAAGTTAAATATTAAGACAATATTAAGTTAAAGAATTTTTGAATGATCAAACCGTTTTTTTAAAAATTACTAAAACTAAAGAATTTATTTTAAACAATTTAGATAAAAGTTTTTCTAAATTCCAATCACAATTTAAAACACTTAAATATAAGAAAATCAATATCAATAAAAATCTCAATTATTTATTTTTAAATCCAAAAATTCACAAAACAGGTAAATTTAGAATGATATGCAGCACAACAAATTCGATATTAAAGCAATCTAATATTATTTTACAAATTTTTTTAAATAAATTACATGAAATTATTATAAGTAAAATTAATCCGGATTATTATTGGCTCATTAATAACCATGATGAAGTTATTAATTATGTGAATAATAACAAAATTTTTAGTATTATTACTGCAGACTTTGAAAATTTATTTACAAATATACCATTGGATTCATTATTACAGCAAATCAAATTTTTAATTTCAGAATTTAATATTACTAATCTATTTAAAATTCCTATTAAAACATTTATTAATTTTCTTCAATTTAATTTGTACAATAATTATATTGAATTTAATAATGAAATATATTCCCAAATTAAAGGTATTGGAATGGGTGTAAACTACAGTAGCATTCTTGCTAACTTATTTCTATTGGCCTTTGAATATCAATTTTGTATTGAATTCACTTTCCAATTTAAAATTTTTAGATATATAGACGATTTAATTATTTTTAATGCTAATTTTAATATTAATTATATAGAAGATAAAATTTATAATAATATTATTAACTTACAGCAAACCAATATTCATGCTGAATTTGTGGATTTTCTGGATTTGAGAATATATTTCAATCAACAAAAGCCTCATATACAATTATTTAACAAAACATTTTTGTTTCCTTTTAAAATAAACAGATTTCACAAATTTACAAGTAATGTTAGTTTTAATTTATTTCAAAATATCTTTTTACAAGAGTTAAGAAGATATCTTACCATTAACTCTAAATTAGATGATTTTTTGAATAATTTGAATTATCTCATTAATGAATTTAAAAATAATAATTTTCCTAACAAAATTTTAAATACTTATATTATTCGATTTCAAAAGAAATTTAAATTTCAAATCTACAAAAAATATAAAATTAAATATATTCATTATTTTATTTAATCATTAATCTTCTAAACAGGACTTGTTATATTTTGATCATTCAAGTTATCTCATGACAACTTAGAATTAAATCCTCTATTTGAGGAAGTTTTAAGTTTGAATTGATAACTGTCATCTTTTGCTCTTAATATTTTGTAGTATGTTTTAAGAAATTTTCTGTGTATGTATAGGAAATGGATAATTTTTCTATGTATGTGTGTGGAGTGAATAAATTTTTTATGTATGTATGTAAAATGATTAAATTTTTTTTTTTTTTTTTTTGTATGTATGTAAAATGAATAATTTTTTTATGTGTATAAAATAAATAATTTTTATATGTATATATATGTGAGAGATTTTTATACATATAGCCAAAAAAAGCATATAATTTAAAAGATAATCTAAAAAAATAAAATAAATTTAAAAAACCTAAAAAAATATTAAAAAAGAGAGCAATTTTCTTATAATAAAGCGCTGTTATGTTATTTCTAAAAAATTTTTTTTTAGCTTAGTTTCAAAATTCAACACCAGGTGCCGCTGATGACGTGTAGGTACATTCGAATTTTAATACTTACACAGAAACAGCTTTTTGAAATTAATTTGGTTTTTAAATTTCAGAAAGCTGTCCGGCAAATATTATATATATATATATATGTAGGTTATGAATGATTTAATGAGTATGCTATGAATGCTATAATACAATCAGTTTCATGCATTTAGGTACCCTGATACTTTCCACAATTCGTTGTGTGCATTCGTCAACCTACGTTACCTCAGAATTCCTTTCTATACACTAGATGGAAATTGGCTAACAGCATTATCTGTTCACTGTGAATACCTGAGATTGCTTGTAATATCTGTGGTATCCCTGGATACTTCGTCGCATGCTACTATTTCTCACACTATAGCAGATGATGTTTGGATGAAAGTAACAGAGTTACTTCCAGAATTAGGAGTTGCGTTTGAATTTGGTATGAATTTTACGTCTCTTCTTAGACAAGGATTAGAATAAATGAAATTCTGAACATTGGTAAATCTGATGCTTTTCTGTTATTCAAATGGAATTCAAGAGAATTTTTATGATCTTTTCTGATTTAAAGTTAATAATTCTACGTGATGAAATACACAGAAAAAAAGAAGTAAAAAAAGTAGTAAAATATACCAAGTGCAAAGTTCCATTTTCACTTAATATAAAACAGTAATCAAAATACGCTCATTGCAAAAAAATTAGTGCACCCAGAACGATTTTCCAGGAACGACGAAACTCGATATATGGCGCCATCACAGATAGTTGTGCCACTGATTGCAAGCTGGGAACTGCCACCAGGAGCGTTAGTATCGCTAAGTCTTGTCTTCATGTGAACTGCCATCAGATGACCTCTGTGTTCTTTATAAATAGTTGTGGTTTAGAGTGCAGATCTCTTGAGTCGTCAACTCATGCCTCGAAGACGCATTCGACGCAGTTTTGAACAACTGACAGCATTTGAGAGAGGTCGTATCGTTGGACTGCGGGAGACAGGCTGGTCCTTCCATCGAAATGGCCGCCATTTGTACTGTGCGACAGTGTTGGGAGCAGTGGAAACATTAGGGAACACACACGAGCAGGGTAGGCACTTGGTAGACTATAATAAGAGAGGATCGTGTCATCGTCCGACAGGCGCGAACTGATCCATCATTCAGATATATGTAGCGCATGTATCTGAAACCTCTGTGTCTACCCATACGATTGCAAGGCGACTTGCAGAATTTTATGCATTCTTGGCGTCCTTTACACTGGCTACCATTCAACACCCACCATTGGCGGCTTCGTTTGCAATGGTATGGTAGCGGGTAGCATGGACGGCTATGGACTGTCAACGAATCGTGTTATTGACGAATCCAGGTTTTATCTGGACAGGGATAACAACCGTACTCAAATTGGCAATACTGGCAGAGCACAAATCCAGGCTTCATTGTTGAGAGTCACACGCCAGGACATGCGGCGTCATTTCTATGAAGAAATTTCCCGGGATTCTGGTCCCCGTTGGTAGTAATCACGCGACAACGGAACGTTCAGGAGATTCTCATGCCTCAAATGCTTCCCTTCATGGAGCGGTTACATTTTGAAAAAGGTCCATTTTCTAAAAAAATAATATCCCTGCCATTTACAGCATGGGCTTGTCTGACCTGCCTCCGTGCTGTCTACACGCTTCTTGACTCGCCAGGACTCCGTACTTTTCCTCCTTTGAACATGTGTGAGACCAGCTCGATGGCAGCTTCGATCATCAAAGAATATGAGCGATCTGGAGCGGCAGTTGCAACTGCTTTGGGAGGATCTTCTGCAGGACAGCATTAGAGGTCTTTATGACTGCATATCAAACCGTATTGCCGTATGTATACACGCTTGGGACGGACTATTGACTTGTAGTGTTTTGCCCGAATAAACAGCCCATTTGCTCTGATTTGTAATCAGCTATTTGTATCATTCTTACTACCTACGCCAAGTGTCATTCCATTTCGACTGCTGCTTCTGATTGCCCTAATTTTGTTGGCAATGAGTGTACTTAATGTAAATACATTATTGTTGACCTAAGTATGCTTAATTCAGAAATTTAAAAGTGAAAACTTTCCTTCACATTATACCACTGTAGTTATGAAATTAATATAGATTTCATTAATAATAATAATAATAATAATAATAATAATAATAATAATAATAATAAAACTATATTGAATAACAAATTCCTTTTGGAAGAGATGTTTTCTATTCTCACTCTATACTATGTCTTACCACTGTCCTATGATTAATATAAACATGAATTTTTTATCGTCGGAAGCGCTGTGGTGCTTCAAAAGCAAAAAGAAACAACAAAAAACTCACTAATGAAATATTAGTAAGAAAATTCATGTGTCAGCTGTCCGCCGGCCTCAATGAATTTTTTAATGCCATAAAAAAATTCAATCTGCGCAGTGAATTATTTACAAAAAACAATGGGTGAGACCAAATTGTTGTTTATGAATTTTTTGTTTTCTTAGATTTTTTTAGAAAAATGTGTCGTATTATCTGGATAATAACGGGAATGTTTTTAAAGAAACAATGTTTATTGAATACAGTAAAGCACTCTCATGGTAATGAAGGCTTCAGGAATGGATTTTACAAAACGAAAATACAATTTACGAATTATGATGAAAAGTAAATAACACTGGCCTGCGAAGATTTTCCGGCAAAAGTAATTGTATGTGATATACGTTACATTTAGTGTCCTTATGTAAAAAAAAATACCAGTTGTTTCGTATCACGTACAGATTTGTCATAAATCCGTCTCATGTGTATGCTAATTGAGCTTTGTTATTGTAAATGAGGTTTGGCTTGATTGTTTGGAATGCAGGTACGGACATGTCTGAGAGAAAATATTGTATGAGCTGTGTTTTGGAGGGAAGTAGATAATCATACAGGATTACCGGAACAACAAATAGAAAAGTTGTAGTTCGCGCATGCGCAGTGTCAGACAAGGTAAAAACGCGAAGATCGCGTTCCTCCGTAGTCTGAGAACGTGTGGCATGCCTTTGTCTATATGTTTCAACGTGCACTTGAAGTCGATTGAGTGAATAAGTGAGGTAGTTTGTGTTAAAATGGCAAGTGGCAGAGATGTTGGGAGGCGAAAATGTGTGAACAATCCCAACTCTTTCTGTTATGTATATGACCAATATACAAGTAAAGGCCAGAAGCGAAATATAACACCATTTATAAAAAGCCTGTACTTGGGATATTTTAACATGAAGTTAGGTGATCAGGACAAGAATTTCGCACCCCATATTGTGTGTGAAACGTGTGTAGAAAACCTGCGGCAATGGTATAAAGGTTGTTGCCATCAATGCCATTCGGAATCCCAATGGTTTGGCGGGAACAAACAAATCACTTTGACGACTGTTATTTTTGTGTATGTAAAGTGTCCGGATTCAATATGAAAAACAAAAAGCACATTGTGTATCCCTGCCTTCCATCTGCCATAACCCCCGTACCACATGGACCCGATATTCCTGTTCCAAAACCACCAAAACAGTTACCAGAGAGTGTGTCTTCGTCATCTTCAAGTGCGGAGGATGGTGATGATGACACCTTTCTACCGGATGTTGAGGATAAAACTCCACATCTTTATAATCAGAGTGACAAAATGATTTGGTGCGGGACCTAGGCCTCACAAAAGAAAAGAGAGAACTTTTAGGATCAAGATTTAAAGAGAGAAATCTTTTACTTCCTGGGACAAATTCATATTGTTACAGAAATCGGGAGGAAGAATTCCGGCAGTTTTTTGTTCACGAAGACGAACTTGTGTTTTGCTGTGATATCCTGGCTTAATTCGTCGTCTTGGAACTATTTACCAAGCAAAGGACTGGCGTCTATTTATTGGTGCCAGTAAAAGAAGTCTCAAAGGTGTTCTTCTGCACAATGGAAATAAACTTGCTTCAGTGCCAGTCGCCCATTCAACATCTCTTCGTGAAAACTATCACAATTTATCTATGGTGTTGCAGAAACTGAACTACAATGAACACAGATGGTTACTGTGCTGTGATTTAAAAGTGTGCGGTATCATATTAGGGCAGCAAGGAGGATATACAAAGTTCCGTGTTTTCTGTGTGAATGGGACTCTCGGGACAGGGATCGTCACTGGTTAGTGTCTGAGTGGCCCAAGAGGAAACAGTTCGTGTCTGGAGAAAAAAACATTGTAAACCGTCCATTAATTGATCCTCAAAGTGTGTTATTGCCCCCTTTACATATTAAATTGGGAATTATGAAGCAGTATGTGAAGAGTTTTGATAGAAGTAGTCCCTGCTTTCGGTACCTCTGTCACTACTGAGGAACACAAACGCAAATCAACACAGCGTTCATTCACATCAAAGTGCAGCAAACAATAGTGTTCTTGAAGTGAAATTCATACATTCTAGCAATGAACATGTTACTTTTTTGTATATTCGTTGCAATTTGATCATGTCCCATTAAAATTACATATATTCTCTATTATGGTGTTTTCTATCGAAATTACAACAATGTAAAATTTGGATTTCAAATAGCAAAAAAACTGTACGTGATAGGCAAAAACGGTTTACATATTTGAACTCAGCACACGTAAGTTAGGGTAAATCAGCTCTTCAACCTTTTGCCGGAGAAAATTTATTTTTTTTCGCAGGCTAGTGTAATTGATATTAAAATTGAATAACAGGTTTTTATGGTTTTTTCGTCTCTTGCAGTACTGTAAAATATAAAATAATTTTACTACTACATTGCATGCAATTATTTCTTACAGGAATTCAGGGTGATTTATTATTGTATCAAATATTTTCGTAAAACAAGCTTAGGAAGAATGATTCAATTTTCAGGATTTAATTGAAATTAAATTTATTAATTTCTAATAAGTTATAAGAAAACTCACTACATTTAAATATATCTTAAAGGTACTAAATTGGTTTCAAAAGGAAATTTCAAAAAGATTATGCCAGCAACGGTCCCATTAATTGGAATAAATTGCAGCTGTACTAAATTAAAACGTTGGATATTACGTTCCTTACGCAGTTTCACCGATGGAATAAGTAAGAATAAAATTTATCCAATTCTATTGATTTTTGAATTTTTTTCCTTATAATTGAGTTAATCTTGAAAATTGCTGTTAGTAAAAAATCCATTATAATCAAGTTCTTGTATGTATCCACATGCTACTTTTTTAACACTCGAAAATATATTACAGATTTTAACGCTTGTGATGTATGTAAAATAATGGTCCAAAACAAAAACAAAAAATTGTTCAAACAATGTACAATGTTACGTCGAAGTAAGCGAATCTATCTGAGGAAATAAAAGACACCAAAAATTTTCCTCAGAAGCTGAAATTAGTGATGAAGTTAGGTTATTTAAGATTCCCTTAATTTTACGTCATAATAGAGATGAAACTAAGACACTAGGGTCCAAAATCATCAATTAAATTTAAAATAGCCGTTAAAACATTATATTTCGATTACTCACGAACAGCAGTTATCACAGAGGAATAGTAGTAATGATAGATAATAATCAAAACATGAATGTGCCCAAACATTTTATAAATTGCACTCAGAACACTGAAATCAAAGATATCCCAAAATTAGTTACCTTAGAAAGATGAGACTTTAATATGCACGGTAGGAGGCACAAATTTCGTCCCCTAGTCCCTTTTTTATATCTGGAGGCCGTATTAAATGACGTAGGAGCTCCAAAGTTTCACATTACCTTCCTGAACTATCCCTTTATCTGGAAACCAAGCCAAATCGCCTGTGTAATCAATTGTTAATAGCCAAAAATATTTAATTTCAAAAGTACCTACTTTCTGCAAAACCAAAAAAGATGTTCCTAATTTCGTCGCCCTAAGAAATTCCGAAAAAAAGGAGGTAATAACGATTTTTTAAATGTGTTTTAACTTAATTCATATTATTTACAAAAATTATTCACAAAAATGAACGTACTGTCGGGTGCATTTCCAATGTCGCATGGCGAAGTACTGCTTTCCTGCATTGCTCGGCGATGGATAAATTTCCATTCAAGCGTGGGGCTTGCGGGGAAGCATCCGGACAGCTAATGTGATATTGGGAATGCCACCCACAGTAGTCTACTTAGTCGAATGTAGTGAAGTAATACAAAATTTTATACTTATAACGTAAATTTAGCAAAACTCAGAAAGAATATTAAGTTTACTTGAAAAAAAAAATAATCTTCATCATTATTTTATTTTAAGAGGAGTATTTAGCCTCCAAGCAAGTAGGGTAAGGGTGGGGCAAATGGACATCCTAAGCACTTTTTTCACAATAACTCCTAATATATTTATAGTATATCAAAATAAAATATATTACAATTAAGCTTGAACATTACATTTAAAACAAATGTCTAACGTTAAGCAATTTGTTAATAATATTAGTCCACCGGTGTGGGACAAATGGACTCTTAGTAGAGGCAAACGGACATTATTTTGTTTATTCACTGTCATCAATCTGGCAAGCATCGCACACACAAAAAGCATCGTTTCCTTGAAAAAACACTTCACATGAAACCACAACAAACACTGTAGGCACTGCACCCAGTTTTCACCTTTTTTGTAAATGTTTTTACATACCCGACACACATCACTTTTGTTCCATCCATCGGATTTAGTTTTCTTGCTATTCTTGTTAGCTAACTTCATTTTCCTTTGTTTAATTTGGTTGACAAATACAGGGTCCGTCAGTATTTGTGATTCACCAGCTTTTCGTTTCCTGTTTATTGTCTTTGAAGTTTGAACAGGGTTTAGTTCCTCGAAACTCCTTTCAGATAAATCTTCTGTTTCTTGTGGCACTATTGTTGTTTTAATGGGTTGGTTATGGGCGTCTTGTGGCTGTTGCAGAGTACTAGATGGTTGCTGAATTTCTTTATGAACAGTCCCAGGAAGAAATACATGCTCAAGTAGGCGATTGGGATTGAATGGGTGTATTCCGCATGCATTAAAACCCGTCACTGCATTCCCAACTGTGGCCGCACGACTCCATGCTTCCACAAAAATATCACCAAAAACGACTTTGCTGATGCCTTTGACTTTGTTGAATAAAAATTATCTTATAAACTACTTAAAAGCATTAAAAGCAGATAGTGTCCGTTTGCCCCTACATTGGTGTGTCCGTGTGCCCCTACGTGTAGTGTTATTTGTTAATTACTAAATTCTCTAATAGATGGCAGGAGCATGTAGTTTAAGCTTACGCACCGCTACTGTGTGCATTGGCATTACTTAACCTCGCGGCAATATGGTAGAGCAAGTTATTGCATCCGTAAAAAGCTTATATTCTAAATGCATATTTCTACCTCTCTGGTGTTCTCGCTGTAGTTTTTTCTGACCTGTCAAGTTTTTGATGAGGATGAACCAGTTATTTTTGAAGATATAAATGGATATATCCCCAGTCACTCGCATGTTGCCTTACTGAACACTCCGTTACACCGGAACTAGAGTTGCCAACTTTGGCCACGTGAAATAATGACACTTTTCTTAGGGAGTGTCCGTCTGCCCCCATCCCTTACCCTATCGTAAATAAATTTCAGTCGATTTTGGCAGCCGAAGCATGCATAATGAAATCATGTGAAACATTTTGTGCAGCTGATCCATTTTTCGCCATGTCTAGCTTAATAGTTTTTCCCACAGACTGGACATTCGGCATCCTCCCCTCACTGTTGCTTTCAGCATCCTCCTCCTCACTGTTGCTTTCGGCATCCTCCTCCTCACTGTTGTTTTCGTCATTTGAGTCGTCATATTGAATGTCGTCACTGTGGCTGGTCGTTTCTGGTGTGGTTTTTCGGGAGGAGGCTTTCACACCCTTTTGTTTGGAAACCTTCGGGAGCACAAGCTTTTTCTTAGGCGGAGTCGTTTCTTTTTGCAGAGGCCTATTCAATTTTTCTTTTGTGGGGAGAGCTTGTGACGACGGTTGCTGAACCTATTCGAGCTGATGTTGATGGCTGGATCACTGGAACTTGTCTGATGTCTTTAGGACTGACCATGGGCTGGTGGTCCTCGGACTGTTTGTTGGCGGATGGTCAGCAGGACAGGTAAACTTTATGGGTCCCTTTGTTACTTCCTGATGATTGGTTAGAGATTGAGAGTACCTCAAAAAATCGACAGCACCAAAATCATTTGGGTTGAAAGGAATGATCCTTGTTATCCGAAATCCATTGACAGCAGTTTTCATGACTAAAGCACGTTCATATGTTTCACTGAATAGCCCTGATAATGGGATATTGCTAACAATCTGACCAGCATAGTGACTCAACCAATTTTCAAGAGCTTGAGCATAAAAAAGGAAAGGAAACCCCATCTAAAAAAAAAAAGCAAACGAAAAGTGTGAGTTAAAGGGGATAAAATTAATAATAGCCCTCAAAATAACATGTCGGCTCCTACCTTCTTAACAAGTGAACCTGACGGCCCATGAATGAATTTATTTACACACCCTTTTATTGAAACGTACCTAAGCTAATGACATGCAAAAAATATAAAAACAACGCTCGCACTAGGCGTAAAGGACTATCAATAATGACATTGCAAGAACTCGCCAAACCAAGAAAACGATAAATCTTCATACAACCAGAATAGAAGCTTTCTGGGTAACTAAACTTTCACAACTTGCATTGTTTGCTTTCCCCTACATAGACGTGCTGATGTCAAAAGATCTCCTAGCGACAGAATTGAGAAACTGAAAGGGATGAAATTAGGGATGAAATGTGCCCCCCTCCCCCCTATCTTAAATGCTCATCAATAGAGGTGCAAGGTGGAGTCAAAAATAGTTTTTGCTTTGGTTAATATGCAAAATCGTATTTACCACGAAACCGTTGTAATTAGGGTAAAGCTATAAGTGATTATCCTTTCTATCTAAGAATTTAATAGCATTTTTATACAAAGTATTATTTGCTGCCCTTTGTCACAAATTCTAATCATTGTAAAAGAAATAACATTTATAGGAAAGACAATAATTTGAAAATCAACTGATAATTTCAGTTTTACAATTACACTAGAACAAATATATTACTGTTAATAGACAATAGACATTTGCCCTCCTAAATGTGTTTTTGATTTGTTTTTCTTTTCTTTTCTAAATTCTTTTATTTATACTGATATTTGAATGAATAACTTTCTGTTTTTTTAGGAGCTCTTGAACTAAACTGCAGTTATCATGAATCTGTTGTTGCCGAGTTAATTACATCCTGTCCCAATTTGACTGTACTCAAACTTGTAGAGGTTCCATCAATAGTTTTCATTAATATTTTAATGAATGTGATGAAAAGAAAGAAATCTAGTAAGTTGTGTAAATACAAAAATCAAAGTTTTTAATTTTGATTAATTATAAGTAGATGATGAATAATTTTATTTGGTGACGGTTATTGCAAAACACTTACCAGGTATTGTTTTACTTTTAAGTTTTAGATTGCAATTTTAGATTGTATAAAAGACTACGATATTATAGGAAAGTTTAGTGAATCCTCTTAATAAAAGGAACAAAAGAAAAGGAATTTGCATTCCAACAATATCTCAAGATTTAGAGAAAGGTCAACTAATAGAGATAAAATTTTATCACAGCAAGTTGTGCCGGCGTGATCTAGTGACGCGCACAGTGGGGCAAGATGCATGAAAAGTTGGCATCAACTCATTGGTGAAACATTTTGAATATAATTCGTGTTCTAATTACGTAACGTTATCAATATATTTAAATAAAAGTCATTATTTACAGTTCTGAACTAAGTTTTCCTAGCTCAGCATTTTTTAAATTTAAAATCTCCTCGCAGAGTTGCCATCGTTCGTGTTTCCAAATAGGAGTGTCAAAAATTAGTCCACATTTTTCCCTAAATTCCTTTTGAATTCTGGATTTGTTAGCAGCCATAATGTATTTGTCGCTTCCTCGAGCCTGCCACTTCTTGATTGACAATTTACACGCAAGATGCAGAAGGCAAACATGCGAATCCATTCGTGTAATACCGACAAACCGAACTCCAAATTCACAGGCTGAACTTTTCTGCTGATCATTTCATCAAAATTATTAATCCATTTTTTTTCCAATGTCTGTGCTCTCACATCTTTTAAAAATGCTAACAAGCTCTTTTCTTGTCACAAACATTATGTGAGAACTTGAACCTAAAAATAAGAAAAACATAAAAATTGTACCAAAATAACATCTGACTAGACACAAGCTATCAAAATATTTTTTAAAAATAAAGGAGCAAATTCGAGCAAAATATTTATATTGTTCCAAAAAGAACAGTAATCAGGCTTTCTAAGGAAACAAATACGAAATCCGGGTCATGCTCAGAACATTAACAAATATCATGTTGTTTGAGGAAAAGCAAACTTTTTTTGACGCTTATTTTAACATCATCAGTTTAATAAATCAATATTGAATAAAGCGCTACTGTTCATGACCTAAAATATTGCCATATACCTGATGATGAAGCCTCCATAAAGTAGATTATTAATTTCCTTTTATTTTAATCAAAAAACGACACCGAATTAGTTGCAATTAATTAGTATTATCAATGTACATATTGACACCATTGACAAGGGGCTAGAACTCAACCTCGGGTTAGCTCAAGAGCGACATGGGGTGGGGGAACAGTATTTACTAACAGAAACGCAGGAGTGTGAACCATATAAATAATAGGTAATAGTCACTAAATCTTGTGTTTGATTTTTATAGTTATTGCCCACTTTTCATGAGTCTTGCCCAGTGTGCGGCGGTCTCCCACGAAGCTGATACGCCGGCACCTGGGTTCGAATCCCGGCATCGGCTAGGACGTTTATTTCTTTCCTGTGTTTGTCTGCTTCTTCTTCTTCTGTTCAGCCGTCTATGGCACTGAAGAATTGTTAAAATTTCAAACCGAAACAAAAAATTCACTATTTCTGACCATTATAGGGTTAGTGCGATAAGATCCAGAAGGATTAAAAGCACACGTGGGCCCTACGCCCAATTTATCACAACAAAGTACTCTTAAAAATTATCTTGTGGTATCTAAACCAAAATTATACATATTTTCCTAATTTTTAAGTTGAATTTTTTATTGAAATAATTTATTTTTACTTTGAAGAATTCAGTTTCATGTTGTTGTTGGATGGGTTTTTAATGGCGCAAAAGCAAGTTTCATGTAATTATTAGGTTTTTATTCCCAACATGTATGACGTTAAGTCTCAATTTTGCATCCCAATGTAATTCTAGAAAAAAAAGAGATGGATCATGATATATGATACAACTAGTGAAAAATTCTACTTACAAAATGATAAA
This sequence comes from Thereuonema tuberculata, assembly GCA_023159025.1. NCBI lineage: Eukaryota > Metazoa > Arthropoda > Chilopoda > Scutigeromorpha > Scutigeridae > Thereuonema > Thereuonema tuberculata. The sequence continues at coordinate 81,509,187 of JAFIDM010012231.1, forward strand.
TTTTATCAAGACAATAGAATCTAATATCCTGAAGTAAGGTTTCCTACGAATAAATTTTGGGATATTTCGGATCTCAATGTCACGGAATTACAGAAAAAATCTTGTGAGAATATTCATTTTCTTCTTGAGCTCAAAATTATATCATATCGTCAGGCATCTACAGAGATTGCTGCCTTCTCTTAATTTGATTTGGGCTACTATTTTAACTCATACTGGAAAATCTATCTTCATTACCATCATAGATGACATTTATTTTATCCATTTTCAGATATTTCTTCCCATTGATAACTCCATCTGATCCAGATTTAAATTATCTTCCTAAATCCTATAGGCCTACATTTCGACTAAATTTATTTTTTCAAAAATAATAATTAGTAGACATGATTATTTTAGATTTCGTAGTTACATTAAATCGAGCAAATATTAAATTTATTTATATATAAATATGTAATTAAAACCAATGTTTGGTTCTTCATACGTTTGAATCGAAAATTAAAAAAAAAAAAAAAACAAGATTAAAACAAAGCTAAAAACTGATTTTTTCGGCCTGATTTCAATTGATTCGAAAGCATTTTCTAGGGCACGAAGAAGACTGTTTTACCTCTCAATGTTGAATGAATAGAACTAAATTAAAAAAACATATTTTAACCCTTTCACTACAATAGAACATAATTAATGAAATAATAACTTCTGAAAGACTCATGGTTTATATAACATTTTTGTTTCTTACAAAAATGTCTCCTAGTACTTGGGTCTCAATTGAAGACGTATCGTTTCGTATGACTTTGCCGATGTAATAAAACTTTATTGCAATTAATACCACTTTGAGAAATGTGCTCCTTTAAAAAAATATGCCACTGAGGCGAAATCTATGCTCTGTTCTTCAATACAAAAATTGCGGAAAAAATTCTGTAAGTTCCATAAATAAATGGTGGACCTGATAACCAAGTGATAAGAGACTTGACTGCTGGCCGGAGAAGCTGCGTTCAATCCTCGCTGGGGAATAGAGATATTTCCATACTGAATTCCATACTACGTGGATCCTAGGGTCCTAGTAGTCCTCTGAATAATGGATACCGGGTTTCCTTTCACGGGAGTTAAAAGATGGGCGAGAGTCGGACTGACCACCCGAACTCAACTTCCTGCCGGGAGCTTCACCTCTCGTGACCTCAAGGTGCCACATAGGACTGATAAACATTTAACTATTAGAAAAACGTAAGAAAACTAAAATCGAGTGAAAGGGTTAAATTCCGCAATGATGATAACATTGACATTAAATTAAGGATTCTTCAATATTTTAATTGTAATAAAGCTAATGTTTTACTTTTTTATTGTTAGATTTAAAGCATCTTTCCATCTTATTTGAAGAACTGTCAGCAGATGAAGTAGCGATTATTACAGAGAAATGCAAGCTTCTTTGGAAATCACAACAATGTTTCGTAGAAATTCATTTGAAGAGTCAAAATTCTGATGATTATTTTCAAGCTCTAACTGAAAGTTTCCCTGTTAAATTATACCCATCAATTTTATCTGATTTCAAATGTCTGACATAAAGGACCATTGACTCTTTTTTGACTATACTTATTCAGAAAACAACCAATTGTTAAAAAAAATAATTCATAGTAAAAGCAAAAGTAAATTTCATAGTAAATTATTTCATTGGAAGTCTTTATTTCATAATTTCAATTTTCATATTTCATCCTAGAACATTGTTGCTTTTTTATTGTTTAAAGAAAATTAAAGTTTTCCAACTAGCTGACAAGAAATATGTTTCTATTGCTTTTTATTTTTAATTTAATAATGTATTATTTTAAGTAAGCCAATGTATTGAAAGTATGAAATAGACTGTAACTAAATGAATGTAAATTAAATCTGTAAATAACTGTAATTTCAAATTTTTATTAAAGTGATAAAATACATATTTTTGCTTGTTAAATTAGTAGTGACTTTAAAATGTTTAAATTTTAAACATTTAAAATATAATGTTAGGTCGTTCTTGTCCGCCACAGTTTCAAGAAGGTTATTCAGCGGTTCAAAAGTTGTTAGAAGGAAAACCAAACGCACGCACAGATTGACTGTTTTTATGAGCCTCTATTTTCTAGGAAAGTAGGATAAAAAACCCCGGAGACTTCGTCTATATTATTTTTACGATTTTAATTATTAAGAAAAGAAAAAAATGAATTTAGAAAATATGAATAAAAAAAAACAGATATTTTAATAAAAATAAAATAAATTAATAGTTTTCAAAGTCATAATTGCTGATAATCAATTGTTTTCTAATAAATATTTCAAGATATATATTCAGAGTAACAAATTGCTTGCATTTGTGGATAAGTATGAAACTTTTAGAGAAGAAGAAGAAGGAAGAAAAGAAGATTACATTTTCAATTTGTATTTATTTTGTTAATCTGAAAGAGTTCATGGTACATTAAGAAATATTTTTAAATTTTTATGGTAATTGAAATTACCATAGAAATTAGTTCTAAACAGATTTTGGCATAAGATTTTATTTCGGGATAGACCATTTTAGGGACTCTGCATCCCTAAAACAACCAAGAAAAAAGAAATTGTAAATTTCGGCGGAAGGGTCCTACGGTTTTCTCAATCGGCCATCCAAACGAAACGAAAAAAAAAAAAATCTGTTTATTCTACCTACTTCGAGATTTCGGAGGATGGAGGGACAAGGCCTCCTTTGGTCCTCCTCCTATATAGAATTTTTATTCTAAATGTTAAACCTCAGAAGGTTAAAGTTTAGAAGAGTCTATATCTTATTTAATGACTTATTTACTTATGAATATACGTGTATAAAACAATTAACATTATACATCATGACTGCATATAATTGGTGAATCGAAGTCTGTGCAGAATCGTCTGTTCTTAATTACATTACAAATCAGTTCAACATTTAACCAGCTACTTTATAAGTCACTCCTTATGTCCAAAAAAGTTTATTATTCTCTAATACAAATATGGAAATTTCTTTCTGTTTATTTGCATCTTAGTAAATTAACATCATCTTCACCAAAAATATTTTTTTAAATATATTTATTCAACAAATTTTCGGAAAGTCTTATCTTCTTTATAATAAATAAAGTGAAGAAATACAAGGCTGCACCTGAGTAAACAAAAAAAAATCTTATCTTCCTTCCTTTTTCAAAGTTTTTCTAACAATGAAATCTCCAACTACTTCATTGTTTAGAAATACTTGAAAAAAGGAAAGAAGCTAAGACTTCCAAAAATTTGTTGAATAAAGGTATTTTATAATAGATTTTTGGTGAAGATGATGTTTATTTACTAAGATGGAAATTTATTTTTGAATATAAGTAATCTAATGCTGAACTATAACTTCAATAGAAAGTGTAGAATATTAATGCAGTTCTGGCAAACAATATCGATAAGTTTCGAAATAATTTTTTTCTTGATGCAAATATGAGATTGAGTAAAACATCTTGTAACTTATTAGAAAAAAACTCCAAAATCACCAAAATCCCCAAAACGAAAAAACTTTCGTTTTTAGGAAAGTGAGAGATGTTCTCACTTCATATAAGGTATGATTAAGACTTTGAAATTAAAAGTCGAAATATAACCAACGGTGATTTTGGAGTTTTTTTCAATAAGTTACAAGATGTTTTAGGTTTGGTATCTGTAGAAGATGTTATGAGATTGAGTAATTTAGACTAATTTATTTTTCATTAATCTGGAACAGAAATTCAATGTTTTATTCAATGAGTTATTTCGAATTGCGATTCTTTTCGTAAGTGCTTTATTTCAAGATAGATAAACGTAATACAACAAAATAATCATTTAATATAATAATTTATTTAATATAAATAAATAAACCTTCTGTTCATAGAACAGAAACGGAAATTTGATGAATTAATAATTTGCAAAGTATAGAAATGAACAGTAATACAGTAAAACCTCGTTAAGTCGTCACTCAAGGGACCGAATATTTTTGACGACTTAAGCGGAGTGGGCATTTTTGAATAAAAAAAAAAAACAAAAAATAAAAAACAAAAAAACAAAAATGCCACTGAAATACAATATTTTTAATATTGAAAAACAAGATTTTCAGAAATCAATACAGAAATATTAATTTACATTACAGTATTATTAGTTAAGATACAGAAGGGCATAATTCTGGATTCTTAACAAACGTGGACCACCTTAAGACATGTGTATAATTGCTGTGTTACTGTATTATGCTTTGAGTTATTTAAGGGCATTATACTGTATCGTATTAAAAAACACCTGATATATAAAACGGAGCTATAAGCAACAAAATTTAATGAGGCTTTATTCTCTTCCTGTTGTTTTCAGAACTTAAAAAATAAAAAATAAAGAATTTAAGAAACATTGCAAGGAAAAGTAGGTTTTAAGTTTTTTTTTATTGAATTTCTTACTACAAAGCATCAATATTATCTTTTCCTTGAGTTTTAACGATGATTAGCTGCCTATCATCATTAGGATAAATGTCTGATCACCAACATGTGGTTAATAGTCATAATAGGATTTACTCTTATCATCTGTTAAAATTGGATTTTTCAAGAGGAAACAAAATAAAGAATAGGGATAGTTTTTGAAGTGTGTTATTTAATTAAATAAATAGTTTTTTTTAATAAATATGCTTTTTAATTTCATAATATTGCTAATAGACTATTTAGATTAAAGTGTTCAGAAATTGAGGGGGCTCAGTAGAATTGAGGCACATACAACAAAATTAAAATTTACAGAAGAACAAATTTTAGAAAATTAATTGCCTGGTATTTACTTGTGATTATGTAAACTAACAGTGAAAGTAGATGGTAAATTGCAGATGATGATTAATGGAATAGACACTACACCACACGATCTGTTTATGGTTCCAAAAAAATCAAAATCCATGTAGGCTACACGTGGCATGTGTCCCATTTCCATTGTGATTCTCAATTGTTAAATTGCTAAATAAGTTAAAAAGAGTATTTTTTTTTAATCTTTCATTATGTAAATATGCTTATTAGGCTTAAGGCGTCTTTCGATCCTTTTCAAACAACTGACTGCAGAAGAAGTCGAAGCCATGACTAAAGAGAAATCTCAACTTCTCTGGAAATCACAGCAGTGTTTTGTAGAAATTCATTCAAAGAGTCACAATTCTGCCGACTATTCAAAAGCCTTTTTTGACAATTTCTCGATTAAATTATATCCAGAAATTATTTCTGATCTTTAGAAGCTAATTAATCATTAGAGTTTTAAGTGTTTATAGCCTTTGTTATATACGTTTCTTCGAAAGAAGAAAATTATTCTAGCGTTCTATTGTGAACTCATAGGAAACCATTCATTAAAATGTTGACTGCTTAATTACATTATTTCAAATCAAAAAACCATAAAGCAAATACAAAACGAAATAGGTTACAGATGAACATACGAAACTTGTTGATATGATAAATGTGCATAGTGCGTCATGAAACATAAGATGTTAGCGTTAATTTTTTTTTCTTTTTCTTTTTGCAAATTGTACTGTACTTTTTGGTTAAGTCAAAAAAGACAACAAGTCCTTTTGTTGTTATTGAATTTCATTAATTTTTCAAAATTAAGAAATGATAATCCCATCCAAAACATTTCATGTAAAATAAGTTGCCAAGACTCACACGCTCATAATGCTTTCACTGCTAAAAAGATATGAGATCTCATGTAGAGCCAAGCCCCTAACTCTACAAGGGCTAACTCTACAAGCCCTAACTCTAAAAACCCTATATCTTGGTCAAGAAGTATGGCTTGGCCGTTTCGTGGCTGTCGCACAGACAAGCCCATGGAGTTATGTAAAGGATATGGAGTATGCCAAGGCATACTTTTTGAACAAGATATTAGGGTTTTTAGAGTTAGGCATGTAGAGTGAGGGGCTTGGCTCTACATGAGATCTGATTACTTTTTAACAGTGAAAGCATTATGAGCATCTTGGCAACGTATTTTACATAAAATGTTTTGGGTGGGATGAAATAGTTCCATGAAACGGCCAAGCCATACTTTTTGACCAAGGTTTTTAGAGTTAGGGCTTGTAGAGTTAGGGGCTTGGCTCTACATGAGATCTCATATCTTTTTAACAGTGAAAGCATTATGAGCGTGTGAGTCTTGGCAACTCATTTTACATGAAATGTTTTGGGTGGGATTTCATTTCTTTTTGTAGGATGAGATCTGATAACTTTTTAACAGTGAAAGCATTATGAGCATGTGAGTCTTGGCAACTTATTTTACATGAAATGTTTTGGGTAGGATTTCATTTCTTTTTGTAAGATGAGATCTGATAACTTTTTAACAGTGAAAGCGTTATGAGCATGTGAGTCTTGGCAACTTATTTTACAAGAAATGTTTTGGATGGGATTATCTATTACAACTAAATTTAGTTTTAAGATTATTTAGAAAATGGATTTTTTTTCAATACCCTACTTTTTGTTTTTCTATTGGTCAACTTGTATATACAAGCTGTTTGCACTTTTGTAAGAAATCACATTATTACACAGTATTATTTAGGCCGAAGCATTGAGGGTACGACGTATTTCAGATCTTAATAAAATCCAAAGTATAAAAGCTATATAAATGAAACTTAGCGTATTTCATTAGTATGGTAACTGCATCTTATCCTGAAAATTTGAGCTCTCTAGTATTATCCAGGCCGAAGCTATGAGGGTTCGAAAATACGACGAAACACTTCCAGAAAAGGTACGTAGTGCCCTTCCTGCCTTCGGCTCGTCTTGGCGGGGGCACTGCCGTGCCCCCAGATTACATACAAAAATTTAAAGTTGATTTTATGTAAATGAATCTAAAGAAAGAAAAATGTAATTTCCCAAAGGAAAAAAAAAAGAACGAAAATAATAAAATATGATGCAATTGTCATTGGTTTGTTTTTGTTGTTGGAGTCAAATTGAAGGATATATCTCTCACACTAATTTCTAGCAATTAATGAACTTGTACTAAGTTCTTCTACTGATTTATAATAGTTGTTTCTCTTTACTAAAGAAGATGTGATTTCTATGATTTCAAGCGTTAATTGCGAATTGTTTTTATCTCTCTTGCATCGATGCAAAGAATGTTAACTTATGATTATAGTTTCAAAATTATTGGGCGAAATGTCACGAAATACGCTTAAAAAGATTTTAAGTTCATCAATGACTGCAAAGTCAGCAGCTGATTTTATTGCAGTATTTACTGCATATAAGCCGCTTCAAATTTTTCAAAGTCGATTTTCTCGAAAATGTCTGGATCTCTGGCCCAATGGCTTTGGAAACTTGTTATTCTAGAGATGACCTTTGTACTATAAATATGAACAAAATCCACGACCCGACTACCTGACAATCCCTTTGTCAGTTTAAGTTCATTTTTTTTTCCTCCTTAAATTTTCTCCTTTATTGTCGTTCAATCTATTGCAAATATAAGAACTATATCTGTATCACTTTAATTGCAATCTATTTGAATAAATCGCTAGTACGTAGCTTAAATATATGTAAGTAATTGTTTGTGTCTTTTAGGAAACAAAGAAAATTAAAAACATTTCTAAAAACTTAGCAATCTTTTTATATTGAATATTTTGTTAATTTAGAGGAAGTAATTTAAGTAGCACCTTAATGATATTTGGATTCTTGCTGTTTGATTCAGGATTGAATGTAAGAAAGACAGAATTCCTGATGTAATCAAAAGGGAAGCTGCCAAGATGAGTATTGAAATAGAAGAAATAACCTCTATGGTATACTGGTCTGAAGTTCTCAAAATGTTACATTTCTCTTTAATAACACGTTCTTCTTCTTCAGATAATTCCTGAAACATAGCAGAAAGACTTTTATCAACATAATTTTTATATGGCGTCCTTGTGATGCACTGAAGCAACAATGATTGGAAAATGAAAGCTTTAAAATGAAAATTTAAGTCGAGAAATGTGATCAAGGAAATTATAAAATATATAATTTCGCTATATACTCGTAATTTCTGAGATTCGGTAAAAAATTGAAACAATCCATTGTAAGATTTCGGTTATCCTAAAAGATGTTTTAATTGTGATATAAAATAACACGAAGAACTGTGATATAAATAAACATGAGAAATTCAAGCAGAAAATGAAATTGTACAGTACTGGCCAAACAAACAGTAGAGAAACATTCCACATCCACATGATGAAAGGGTCTATTAGAATATAAACTGTATAGGTTTTGAATGAGTCGAGGCAATAATGGTTCTGAGCACAGAAGAAAAGTATTTTTAATTGCATATTACAACTGTTCATACGGTCTAGGACGAAAATACGGACCCAGCCTTGCATTATATGCCCACCTTGTGTCAGGATGTACGCCACTTTTCTACTGATGGTTCACATGTATGCAAATTGCCACAAGCCGTTTTGTCTGATTTTGTATTTATAACCATTAGAAGTAGTGGTCGTCCTTAGATTTTGGACGCCTATGTATATTATATTATACAGGGTGTTTCGGAAATGGTAGACAGATGGGATGCAAAGATCGTTTTGAGTCGAAAATGTTTTATGACATTTTGTACGGGCCGTTGTTTTAGAGTTAGAAATGAATGTTTTGGGAATGGTTCCTAATCAAAGAAAGCTCAGTTCACAATAGGAAGTGTTAGTAAATAAGGTAAAGGTTTATTAGAAAAACATAAACTGCTCTCAAAAATGACTCCCAGAAAGAGTTATCTGGTTGACCAGGAGGCCAACTGAAACACCCTATAGTTAAAATGAAATTAGTATCAGGAAAGAGAAGAATTTGAGGAGAATATTTTTGCTATTTATTTTCTCATCTTTAATTAATGAATAAAAGTTCGAACTCCTATTAAAAGTTAATAACTCCTAAAATACATTGTAAGTAAAACAAAAAATCAAGGTCAAACATTGTAACCTTTAAAGTTAACTTAAAATTCCGCTTAACATTTCTAAACTAATAGTCCTATTTCTCGAATAATTTATGCAAACGACGCATTAGCTCAAATTTTTGAGCCATGTATCATGAGCTTCTTCATTTAAAAATTTAAGTATCATTTCAAATCTTAATATTATTACTATATAAATAACATTACAAAAATGTGTAATAAATAAAATTAAAATTAAAAAGAGTTCGTCAAATTGTAACATTTAAAGTCCATTCGTTGTAATTTAGTTTTTCTTTAATTTATCAATTCATTGCAATTTGAGAATTTTCATTGCAATTTGAATCTTGTTTTATCCTTGCCTACTACATCGTGAAATTCTCCAGAATCTTTTTTATTACCATTTTTTTTTTGTTTCAATAAGAAAAACATTAACATTAAGCATTTGCTATTCAAAAGGCAAATATTGGTCTTTTGTTCTTAATTATTTTTTCTTTACTAACTGAATGAATTTACCATTGATTTTTACCATTTTACAACAATAAAAATTTTTCATGTAAACACTTGGAACGGGAAATCTTCGACTAGAACATCTTTATTTAATACTAAATACGCTTCGCTACGGTACCTTTTTTGTCAGATGTGACCCAACGCTGTAGTAACATCTGTTTTGTCATATGAGCGTTGCGTTTACTTCTGTACAAGAAGTAATGTCTATTGATTAATAAAATAGAATTAAAGTAGTGAAAATTTACAAAGTTAGAAATACCGGTAATATATCCAGGGGTTCTTAACTGGGGGTATCCATCACCCTTGGGCGTATGGGAATCAAAGGATTGAGGTATGGGATTGGATTTTGAACAATTTAAAAGAAAAAAAAGTTATAAATCTAATTTTTAGACCTGTTTTTATTTTGGTTGGAGAGTTTATTGCTGTGCTTATAACATTTTCCAACCATCTGGAAAAGTACACGACGTTTTTAATCGATTTGTTTTCTGTTTTTGTTATTTTTTTTCTTCTTTTTTGGGAGGGGGAGTACTTAACATCTTCGACCATCACAACAGCTCTCATTCAATGTCCTGGATATGCCTATCATTTATGGGGATATATTGAGCAAATCATTGAAGGTCTGTAATCGCAGAAAGATTAAGAATCTTGATGTTTTCTTAAGAGTACAACAATTATTACACTGCCAAAAAACATTAAGTTTCATTAGAGTCGAGAAAGTGAAAGTATCAATATTTTAGGTAGAGAAAAGTTGTTGTCCGAAGTTTACACTGTTTGCCTGTCAGGATTATTTTATTATAAGTAATCAATAGATTGTTTATTGTTTTGTATTTTATGTAGATTGCTATATTTAATTAATACCTTATGTAACAAAATCTTCAAAAAATTCCCAGTCATTGAAATCATGTGCTTTGGTCAATCTGAATCTTACAGAAAGAATGAATGAATCTTTGAAACATTTTTAATTTAAATACCGATACATGAAATATATACTGAAATGACACTCAATTTTCAAATTTTTAATGAGTGGTAATTTTCATTATACTCACAGAGGATGGAACGAATTATAAATGGAATCATCTTAAAAGATAATAAGTGGATTACATGGATAAGATCCCAAACAAAACTAATAGATGCAATTGAATATTTTACTCTATCAAAATTCCGAAGGGAAGACTATTTCGCGAGAACAACAGACAATGATGGACCAAAGGGCGACAAAATGTATACCAAAGGAAAATGTAAACAAAGACGAGCAAAACAAGATGGGTTGATGAGATTAATAAAGCTGCAGGATGGAGAAGACTACAAACTGAAGCTACAATCACCTCAGCCAATAGCAAAATGATCCTCACCCCCACCATGGATTCTGGAGAATTTTTTTTTTCGTTAAAATAAGTAATATAAAATATTGATGTATCAGTTTGAAGATTACGTTCACCACTAATGTCGAAAAACAAACAAATTGTTTAAAATTAATGTTTTTGTTAAAAAACTTTATTTTAAAAACCTTTTTATAAAAATGTAGACA